>JANAVB010021595.1:6736572-6938397 GCA_029216955.1 Iris pallida | reverse complement strand
ATGGGAGAAGTGATTGACACTGTATTCTACCAAAAATTTTTAGGTTGGGGGACAATTTCACCTAGGTTAGGTTAATTATAGGTTTATATGAGGAGGAGAAAAAAAGAGTGGAGGAAGAGAAGTAGTAGAGGGGAAGAAAGAGAGAGATGAAATCTAAAATCAATTGGCTTATATAGTGTTTTCTGGGCTGCCCCCTAGTAAAAAAAATCAATGGCAAACTTGTAATTTTTTCAAAAAAAATTTGGGTTGCCCCTAAGTAAATGTGGAGGTGCCCCTAAAAAAACCTAAAAAAATTATTTGTGGCTGAATTACATTTTTAGGCTTTTAGGTTTATTTGGTTTTAAATAAATTCAGATTTTTAAAGGTTATATATTTGTTGTGGGTTTTGTTGAATTGGGCTTCAAGCACAACGGTTTTTTTAAATATATGTATATAATATTAATAAATTTTTGTACAATAAATATATATTTACGTGTAAATTCTAAAACAGATTTTTCCTACAGTATTTTAAATAGATTTTATATAAATTATGGGCTTTCTAGTTTTAAACTATTAGACTTGGCATTTCAAATTAGTCTTAGAAGCCTAAATATATTATATTATCCATGGTATTTTAAAATAATTTTGGCCCAAATATATTTTGAGAAATTAAGGGTATTTGCCCTAAAATGATTTTACTGATTTTTAATATTTTATCTAAAATATTTTAGGTAATAAAATATAGTTTTCAGTATTATAAATGTTTTTTTTCTAAAATAGTATATGTATTATTACACCAATCTTATCGATTATCAATTCTTCACTATGGCTAATCGTATTTCCTATTCTGTTGCGAAACTGGACTTCATTATTTTGATACTAGCTAATTAGACGTTCTGGACTCGATGGACAGTTTATCCCCATCATCCGAGGTCACCTTATGAAGTTTTAATACCAAAGTCAACCACACTATGCGTCACTACCAGGCAAGAGACCTTGTCATTACTATTTTTACTTAGCTCGTCATATTGTATGCATTTATTTCTTTAATTTCTTTTCAGCAAATAAATTGTTCTTCTCAATCACATGTAAAAGTTAGTTAGTGTTTAGTCATGTCTTTTGTTTTTGTTATTTATGTATTTATTTATATACATATTGACCTAGATTTAAGATACCATCCATGTTGTGTTGGATTCATTAGCCTTGACACATGTATGCCATGAGTCATGAGTCACATATAGATATCAGATTTACGTATCGACTGGCCAATGATACGTATAGGACGAGCATTAAGTTATAACTACTAATAAGATTGTATGCTAAAGGACTAGTAGTTATTAGAGTTAGGTCATTGGGTGGAGAGATACAATTAGACGTAATCACCTCCCTATCTATCGTACATTCGCTCGCTACTGAGGAACGTAGGTAGACTATATGTTATAGACTCACTCTATGAGAATAGTATATATTAGACTTGCTATTTAGGTACTTTATCTTGATTGACTTGGAGGTCATGCGACCATGCACTATTCTCGATTGCATTACACATAGAGTGGTTAGGTGACCTCTATCTGTTAGGTATATGTACGTTCTATGTACTTATGCCTGATCATGGCTTAGAATAGTTGTTGTTCACTACTTCGATGATAAAATATTGAACCTTGTTGTGGTCCGGATACTACCTCGAATTTATGGCATGAAAAGATATTTCATCATGGATTATGGTGTCATCTCATGTCATTGTTTGGTTGGAGGGATGTTACGCTAATTCAAGGGATGGGTATTGGACCATGTTATGACCCGATTTATTATTGAGCAATTTATATTCAGTTATATGTCATGTTTTATGTATCTTGTTATGTCCCTCTGATGACCTGGTGATCTCTCTAGGTGTGTGTGCTTTATTGACCTTTCACAGAAGTTCCAGTCAAGATCGCGATCTTCTCCTTCATATCGAAGATGAAATGCTCTTGGATTATCCTTGATGCCTATATTCTTTATTTTGCTACTTCCTTCTTTCTCGCTTAATGTTTGTAGTGGATTTGTCTCCATCCAGCAACTTGTTCAATGACATTTTATATTAGATTCTATAATATCTTTATTCTTTTATTTTGTGGATGAGATTAGTTACCCATGATTATATTGTGTAAAACCCCAAAATTTCTACTATATTTTGGTACTGATTTTTGTTTTGTTTTGTATTTATATGTCCCACAGTCATATTGTACGTCGTGCGAAAATTTGCGTTTTACGTATTTATTCGTCGAGTGCGAATATGTGCGAGGTACATATTTTTAGAAAAATAATTTTTGATTTTATTATCGGTGATGGTTTCAAAATATATATAATAATTATTTTTATTAAAAGTTGTGATAAGTATCTATCAAGGTTACCAAACTTATTATTTTAATTATTTATAAAAGACTATCTTATTTTAATGATAATTTAGAAAATTAGATTTATGTGAATATTCTACTCGACTAAAACACATAAAAATTATTTTCATGTACATTTTCAAAAAACTAATTTTTATTATTTGTAATAAATAATTTAGCAAGAAGACATTTTAAATATTTGAATATTTATGTTTATTTTCGAAATTTTTTAAAGATATTTCATATTACTATTTAAAATATTTATTCGAATTTTCGAAATCTTTTGCTATTTAAATAAAAAGGTAGTGTGAAATTTTTCCTATTAATACTTAAATATTTATTTTGATTTTTGAAATTAAATTAATATTAATATTTTATAATTCGAAAAAGTATTTGAAAATATTGTTTGGGTTTAAATTGCATTAAATATGATGAAGTATATTTGAAAAGATTATTTTTGGCTTACATTTGAATAAGTTTTAAATCAAAGATAGTTTTAAACGATTTTAAATGGATTTGAATTTAATAGTAAAATTATCTATTTGGGTTTTAAAAATCTCAATCCTTATCTAACTGAAAATTTCCACATCCTATAAATAGGCAGGTACTCCTCCATAAATTCCTCACATCCACAAATTTTTCCATCCAAAAATATGTGCATCGTGTCTGTGTCCCGATCCTCCTCCCATCCACTATATTTGTTGTACAAATACATGGTTTCTTCGTGTCCGACAGTCCCCGACACCAACCCCTTCAATTTCTCGTGTCTCGCAGGACACATCCCAACACAAAAGTTCTACCCTAACCCTATTCTAATCATGTCCACCACCGTTTCTCCCCCGCCTACCCGACCAAAGGTCGCACCCTCGTCCCTACCACCAGCCTGCTGCCAATAACCCGATCGCCAGCACCTACGCCGGTCACTGCTCCCATTACAACCATGCACTACCACCATCCGTCCCCAACTCCACAACAACCACCACGGCAAACCCGGCCAGTGGTGCAACTGAGCAACCAATATCCATCACCACCCCTGCTACTTCCTCCATCAGCACCCCACTCATCGGCACCCAAGTCGCCGTTTCACCAACACCACCAGGCCTTCGCCGACCATAACCCACCATCACCACTGCCACCACCGTCCCAAAAATAATAATATAGAAAATAAATAAAATCATCACCACCACCTCTTACCTCCTCCGTCGTATCCCAGCGCCATCCCGGCCATCCATGGCGCCCCTGACCTCGACCAACCACCACTGCCCTCTCCGGACCGGCCGTGCGTTAAGGGCAGCACCCGAGTCCAGCGCCACAGCCACCCGAAAAACCCCTATTCACCTTCGTGCCGCTGAGATCCAGCGCCCTCCGCCGTCAGCGAGAACTCCAGCGCCTTGCTCCGGCCCTGACAGCCGCCGAGGTCTCGTGGCCGGATCTCGCGGAACAGCATCGCCCCTCCGACCCTCTCCCTCTCACGCCCGCGCCGCCACTCCGCCTCACCGTGCGTCGATCGGCTTCCTCCGCTCGCACACCCCTCCTCCACCTTGGCCGCTGGCCTCTTCCGACCGCCTCCGTGCGAGCTAGTCTCCTTCGCCTCTTGCCGCACCTAGATCCGCTTCCTCCGCGCCGGAATAGAGTGCTCGCCACCGCGCCGGAGTCGCGTGCACCCGTCTCTACCTGAGACCTCCTCGCCGCAGCTCCCCGTTCTTCGCCGCCCCTTATCGCCGGTGACTCCATCTCGACCCCCTCTCCCTCGATCCTGTCCCATAGCTCCGTCTCCCTCCGACACCGCCCCATGCCGGCGTCCGCCTTCGCTTCTCTTTGTTAGTACCGGGGCACAATTTTTTATGGAAAATTAAGAATTTGTAACAATTGTAAAAACAATCGTTATTACGTAGCACTTCACAGAAGGTACGTAACAGAAATTCTACTAATGCAACACTTCACAGAAGGTGCACAGATTTCTACCAACGCGAACACTTTACCGAAGGTGCGCTAATAGAATTCTAATAAACGAAGATTGTAACACTTCACAGAAGGTGCACAGATTTCTACCAACATAAACACTTCACCGAAGGTGCGCTAATAGAATTCTGATAAATGAAGAAGATGACAGGCGAAAGATGGAAAAACTCCTGCTGGGGTGAATGATCACCGTTGCTCAAAGCTTTATTCGTCCCACACGAATAGCTTCCAGGAACCAGCAAGTTCGTCGGAGAACTTGGAACACTCTTGCTCTTCTGACTCCTCGGATGAACACGAACTCCCGTGCAAAACTCAACGCTGGTACAATTCCTCTCTTCTCTTGCACAGCTTCTGAACACTTGTTAACTTTCTGTCAACTACTTGTGTATTTGTTCCCTACTGTGAGAGAGAAGGAGGAGACCTTAGATAGCCCCCTGCAACAACTGCCCAGTTAGTACAATGTTAGGGACGTGGTAATAACTACCCCGAACATGGAGCAAACCGTTCAGAACATGCAAAGACACGTTCTGCCGCAAGTTGTGCCACTTGCGTTACCAGCGTGATTTGTACTTTACGCACACAGCCCTATTATGCAACCTGCGTACACTACGCATACTGCGTACTCTATGCACGCTGCACATACTATGCACACTGTGCATACTGGTGCGTACTAGGCTGCGTAACTGGGCCGGCGTAACTAGGCTCGCATAACGTGACCGCGCAAGTGGCTCGCACAACGAGCGCAACTTAAGCGCACTATACGCCTAGCGACGATGCTGATATGCTAAGTGTAAAGTGTGCCAACAAAATGCCATATTACGCCTCATGAGCCCTTGAGCCCGAGTTCGAGCCCGAAAGCGAGTCCGAGTCCATGTCCGAGTCTGAGTCCGAGTCGCTAAGCCCCTATGGGGCTTAGCTCCCATGAAAATAAATTTTCCAAGAGCAAAAAGCTAGAAGCTTACCATGGAGCCTTATTCTTACATCTTAGTAAAATCATCCACATGGTTCCCACCTTTGGGTCACCACCCATGTGCACATCCCAACAATACATAGAAGCCTATATATATTGAGATACCATATGATGCATTTCCGATGTAGGACTAAAACTTTACTAAGCATGTAGAGAACAAGTTCTCTACATGTCAAGAATGCAAATGCCCCAACAATCCCCCACATATCTCAATATATATGGGTTCAAGTGTTCCCCACAGTGACTGTCCATCATGCATTAGGAGAGATATCGCGATGACTTGAATCTTCCCGCATAGATTAAACAGCAGACTATAATACAAGAATGGACTAAGCCTTGAATTTTGTACCATACCTGAAGTTGTTCCCACTCACATAATATAGTCACATGTGCTTCTGGCTATGCATATTAAAGGCACTGTGCCAGCCTGGTTTCAGTGTATACTTTTGGACGTCTGCAAGTTTACCCTCAAGAGACGGCCTGATATCTCTGTCCATACACTATAGATGAGTTCATTATAAAGAGACATGGCATGGAACGCTTTACGCTCCCCTTGCGGTGCAACGTCGCTATGATATGGCCCGAAGATAAGGCATTATCCCTCCCTGGGAATCACCCCATAACTGGGAACCTTTGTAGTGTCATACTACTGTAGCATGAGGCAACTGCCTCTTTGTAGTGCCAAATTACCCAACATGAAGCCTTAGGCTCCCTTGCGGTGTAACGCTGCAACGACATGGCTTGCAAGGCCGAGGCTTTATCCCTAACCGGGTACCTCATCGTGGTGTCGTACCACTGTAACATGAGAAACTCCTCTTTGTAGTGCTGACTACACCCCTCTTTATTTTTAACATACAACATTAGGCTAACTGCCTATTTGCGGTGCTACGCCGCTGTGACTTGGCCTGCGAAGCTGAGGCTTTATCCTATTCCTGGGCAGCACCCCACATATAGGAACCTCATCGTGGAGTCACCCCACTGTAGCATGGAGTTTTACTCTATGTAGTGCTGCTCTACCGTGCTTCCTGTAAAGCTCGCCAGGCATTCACTCTGCCTGAGAACTCATTAAGGCAATTAAGCCAACCTTCCCACATGAACCATTTTTTGCAGAAAATAACAGTAGACAATAGTGGTTATAGGTCCGTAACCTCTCCATGCCCAATAGAACATGTACCCACCATTCCTGATATTCTTCCAGTTAATGGTCCTCCCTTGAACCAAAAGCTAGATGCCTAGTAGATAAATCTTTGAACTAATAGCATAATACATTATGGTAGGAATACAATAACTAATATCAGAATGCCTTCAAGCCTATTTTATATGCTGAGTCATCGACCAGCTGGCGCCTGAGGCCCTTGGTGAGCGGATCCGCCAGGTTTTCCTGACTCCGAATATCAATTACTGCAATTACACCTCTCTTAATAAGATCGTGTACTGCCCTGTGCTTTAACCACACAGTCCTCTTCTTTCCGTTGAAGAGGTCATTTGATGCCACCGTCGTAGTCGCCTGGTTGTTGCAGTATATCGATATTGCCGGTATTTGTGCCCCAACCACTGGAAGATCATACATGAGCTCCCGAAGCCATTCTGCTTCCTCGGCTGTGGTGTCAAGTACAAAGAACTCAGATTCTATGGATGACCGCGAGAGCATTGTCTGCTTCTTTGACTTCCATGATATAGCAGCTTCACCCATTGTGAAAATATATCCACCTGTGGACCTCTCTTTCTCCAAATCTGAGCACCAACTGGCATCACTGAAGCCTTCCACTACCTGCGGATCTCTGCTGTAGTACAGTGCATATGTCTGAGTCTTCTTGAGATATCTCATAACCCGTTTCACAGCCTTCCAGTATTCAACACCAGGGTTGCTCGTGAAATGACTCAGCATTCCCACGGCGAAAGCTATGTCAGGCCTTATGGCAGTAGTAACAAACATCAAACTCCCGATTACGCTTGCATACTCCAGCTGCCTGACGCTTTCTCCTGAATTAGGCTTCAGCTTCAGATTACACCTGTACGGCGTATCGATCCCTGAAAGATTCCGATACCCATAACGAGTGATCATCTTCTCAATATGATGAGAGTGTGACAGCGCTAGTCCAGTGTCTGTCCGGATGATCTTGATCCCTAAGATCACATCAGCTTCCTCAAAGTCCTTCATACTGAACTTGCTCGAGATGAACCTCTTTGTCTCCGTGACACAGCTCATATCCGTACCTAGGATAAGCATGTCGTCCACATACAGACAAACGATCACACCTCTTCCATCAGCGAACTTCGTATAAACATACTTGTCCGTCTCGCTGACCATATAGCCATTTGACCTTATAACCTTGTCAAATTTCTCATGCCACATCTTGGAAGCCTGTTTAAGACCGTACAAAGATTTTACCAACTTGCAGACTTTGTCTTCAAGACCCCTGACGACAAATCCCTCTGGTTGTTACATATAAATCTCTTCGGTTAGCTCGCCATTTAGGAAAGCCGTTTTCACATCCATCTGATGTATCACCATCTTATGTATTGCTGCAAGAGCAATCAATAATCTGATGGTGGTCATCCGAGCTACTGGAGCATACGTGTCAAAGTAGTCAATCCCTTACTTCTGAGAAAATCCCTTGGCTACCAACCTAGCCTTGAACTTGTCAATAGTTCTGTCTGCTTTCATCTTCTTCTTGAAGATCCATTTGCATCTGATGG
Organism: Iris pallida; assembly: GCA_029216955.1. Lineage (NCBI taxonomy): Eukaryota > Viridiplantae > Streptophyta > Magnoliopsida > Asparagales > Iridaceae > Iris > Iris pallida. The sequence goes on along the minus strand of JANAVB010021595.1, from coordinate 6,930,411 downwards.
GTTTCGCTCCTTCAGAAAGATCAACCAACACCCAAGTGTTATTTGAGGTGATAGAATCAATTTTATTGTCAATCGCCTCCTTCCAAAAAATCACGTCTCTGGTCTTCATCGCCTCTTTATAGGTAAGCGGATCTGCTTCAACATAATATGTGACAAAGTCACTTCCGAAGTCCTTCGGCCTCCTCACTCGCTTCGTTGATGGCTCAGCGAGATCTGGTTCAACCGTTGTTTCAACAACAACATCTTCTTGGACCACATCTTCATTGAAGACCTGCGCACCCTCATTATTCTCCGAAACATCTGCAAGAACAATATTCTTGTGCCTTGCAAATTTGTCTTCAAAATATTCTACATCGTGAGATTCAATGATATGATTTGACTCAATATCAAAAAATTTCCGAGCATCACTCTTCTCGGCATACCCCAAGAAGATCGTCTTAGTAGTCCTTGTCCCAAGCTTCTGAATCTTCAGATATGGAAGCTTGACATATGCCAGACACCCCCACACTCGAATGACATTTAAGTTAGGTCTGACCTTGAACTAGAGTTCATGAGGAGTAACGTCTGAAGTTGCATGAGGCACTCTATTTAGAATAAAAGTAGCCGTCAATGCAGCTTCTCCCCAGTAGCACTTAGGAAGACCAGCAGTCAACAACATTGAGTTAATCATTTCTGTTAACGTTCTGTTCTTTCTCTCTGCTACTCTGTTTGATTCATGAGGAGAGTACGGAGTCGTAGTCTCATTGACAATTCCATGTTCTTTGCAGAATGATGTGAATTCATGAGACCTGTACTCCCCACCTCGATCACTTCTTATTCTTTTGAGTTGTTGTCCAGTTTGTCGCTCAGCTACGACCCTGAACTCCTTGAACTTCTCAAATGCTTCATCTTTAGCCTTCAGCAAGTAGACGAACGCATACTTAGAGAAGTCATCGATGAAGATTATGAAATAATTCATCCCGGCCTTTGTAGAGAACTGTTTGAAGTCACAGATATCTGAGTGTACTAACTCAAGAAGATCTGTACTTCGATTAACCCGAGAAAGGGTTTCCTTGTGATCTTAGTTTGAGCACAAACTTCATATTTCTCTACCTTACCCCCATACTTGGAGATAAGCCCTAGACTAGACATTCTGTTAATTTATTTAGAATGAACATGTCCTAGCCTATTATGCCACAACTCATAAGTATAAGCAGAATGACTGATTGTATTAACAACAATAAACTGATTTACAAGCTGAATTTTGAACATTCCTTCGGTATAAAAAGCTTTTTTGAAATATGTTCCCCTGATAGACATCACCATCTGGCCAGCATTGATGTCCATCCTGAGGCCTGCTTTGTAGAGTAGGCCTCCTGAGATCAGGTTCTTGGCGATAGCAGGTACATGCTTCACGCCTTGAAGCGTCAGAGACTTGCCAGAAGTTAGCTTCAATACCACTGTCCCGATCCCAAGCACTTCAGCTTGTGCCTGATTCGCCACCATAACCACATCAGAAGTAGGGGTGTAGGTGGTGAACCACTCCTTGCTGGAGCAAACATGACAGGTGGCTCCAGTGTCTACCCACCAGTCAGCACCAGTTCCTACCGCATCAACCTGCACAATCATAGCAATAACATCAGTGATCATAGATACCTTACTAGGCTCTCCTTGCTTCGATTGCTTAGTGTTTGCTTTGCACTCATTCTTAAATTGGCCCTTCTTGCCACACTTGAAGCAAGCCAAGTGGGACTTTGGCTTCTTCTTCTTCATTGAAGTACCCTTGACTCTTAGATTATCAAGGTCCTTCTTCTTGCTTTGGGAAGCCGCATGCTTTCCCCTTGGTTCCCTTGAATGCACCAGATTAGCGTTAGCCAATTGCTTGGACAGTGCGTCCACCTTCAGTTGAGCCCGTATCAGGTCCTCAACATAGATTTCCTGTAGGAGATCTTCAAGGGTGATCTCCAGCTTCTTCCTATACATGTTTGCATAGAACTTGCTCCACCCAGCGGGGAGCTTTGAGACAATCCCTCCAATAATAAACTTGTCGGGGAGCGGCATCGCCTCGTCTTCCAGCTTCTGTCGCAGTTTCAGGAACTCCTTCACCTGCGACAGCATAGACTTTTCGTCCTCAAAGAACTATTTGTGATATTTTTCAACCACAAAGATTTTACTGCGGTTCTTGTCTTCTTCATAGAGTTTTTCTAGAGACTCCCATATGTCTCTAGCGATAGTCTTCTTAGAATAGAATTCTGTAAGAGAATCTTCCATAGCATTCAGGATAAGCAGCCTGCAAATACTATTTTCCCTTCTCCATTTTGCTTGAAGTTTAGTAGCCGCAGTGATTGCGGCAGCAGACCCAACATCTGGAAAAATAGGTTCTTCCTCCAGAAGTACGTGATCTACGTCTTTGAGTTGAAAGGTTAGATAAACCTTTCTCTTCCTGACTTGGTAATGTTCTCCATCAAACTTTTCTAACTTACAAAAGTCAGAATTGAAGAGTGAAATATTAACGTTTTCCATCGTAGCGATAAAGCTTTGAGATTGTTAGTGCCGAGGCATAATTTTTCGATGGAAAACTGAGAATTCGTAACAATTATAAAAACATCGTTATTACGTAACACTTCACAGAAGGTACGTAGCAGAAATTCTACTAATACAACACTTCACAGAAGGTACGTAATAGAAATTTTACTAATACAACACTTCACAAAAGGTGCACAGATTTCTACCAACGCGAACACTTCACCGAAGGTATGCTAATAGAATTCTGATAAACGAAGATTGCAACACTTCACAGAAGGTACACCGATTTCTACCAACATAAACACTTCACCGAAGGTGCACTAATAGAATTCTGATAAACGAAGAAGATGACAGGCAAAAGATGGAAAAACTCCTGCTGGGGTGAATGATCACCGTTGCTCAAAGCTTTATTTGCCCCACCGAATAGCTTCCAGGAACCAGCAAGTTCGTCGGAGAACTTGGAATACTCTTGCTCTTCTGACTCCTCGGATGAACACGAACTCCCGTACAAAACTCAACGCTGGTACAATTCCTCTCTTCTCTCGTACAACTTCTAAACACTTGTAAACTTTCTGTCTACTACTTGTGTATTTATTCCCTACTATGAGAGAGAAGGATGAGACCTTATATAGGCCCTTGCAACAACTGCCCGGTTAGCACAATGTTAGGGACGTGGTAATAACCACCCCGAACATGGAGCAACCGCTCAGAACATGCAAAGACACGTTCTGCCGCAAGTTGTGCCACTTGCGTAACCAGCGTGATTTGCACTTTACGCACACAGCCCTATTACGCAACATGCGCACACTTGCTAAGTGCAAAGTGCGCCAACAAAATGCCATATTATGCCTCATGAGCCCTTGAGCCCGAGTCTGAGTCGCTAAGCCCCTATGGGGCTTAGCTCTCATGAAAATAAATTTTCCAAGAGCAAAAAGCTAGAAGCTTACCATGGAGCCTTATTCTTACCTCTTAGTAAAATAACCCACATGGTTCCCACCTTTGGGTCACCACCCATGTGCACATCCCAAAAATACATAGAAGCCTATATATGTTGAGATATGTCACGCCCCAGAACCAGAATACTGGAGAGCGGGGGGATGACTCAGCCAGCTACGTATTACTGGTAGATGAATACCGTATAATACGATCAATGCTGTCTAAGAAGACGATGGGGTGCATACTACATAAAAGTCTCGCTATGGTTACTTCACATCTATTGTCTCAATCATTCAAACAAGAAACAGAAATGGAGAACATGTGAGATAAAGCAATAAGGCATCCCAAATGCTCAGTCAAAATGTTCTTGATATCTGGCTTTACAAAACACAGCCAGATGATGTAGTAAGTATACACAATTGTTATCAGCTGCATCCTGACTTAGTTACAATTATACAAAAAGCAGGTACAAGATAATCCGACTAACATGTCGGTGCCAAACGACACAGTATAAAGTAATTCACAAAACGAACGAGGAAGTAAGAAACCCACTCGAGTCCTCCTGTGATCATCCCTCTAGTATTGACCATCTTGGAGGTAGAAGTAAGCTGGATCCTCGGGGAACGGCTCTAAATCTGGCCATGCAAAACCAGAGAGGTTAGACCTCTAATAGCAAGTACCGTAAGGGAGCACGATATGAGGAATGAAGCCAGTAATAAGAGAATATGATAATAGATCTCTGCTATCTACTAGGATTCACATAACATTACGACACTTCGAACCAACCTCCCAACCAAATAAGGACAGAAGTTGGCTCGTCATGTCCTGACATTCTGATCATCTCAGTTAGGTAACGGAGTAGATACAGTACACAAACAAATCAATTTAAACAGCCATGCAACTACTACGGCTTGCTACTGTGAGTCCCAAGTTATCCTGGGATTATGCAATAAAGGATTTCGCAGTTCTTACTATGTGCATGCAAGGCTAGTCTATCCAATCAATCAATTGCGCCAATCATGTATTTAGTCGAGTCCCAGCAGGATGCTCGTCGTTAGTATTCCATGTACAATTAAATAATATAAACAGATATCGCACCCTGCCCGTGTGGCAGATTTGTAGTACCTGTGGGAACCAGCCAGCCTGTCGGGCACTTAATAGTCCCAAGAGGGCTGCCATATAAGAACTCGGGAATCCATTCTCTCTATGCGATCATTATTTTATTTATCTTAATAGCCTCTATGTTAAGCGAAATCTCATGCCGTGGATCATGGTCATTCAAATGAGTACTTTTATACGGGGTACGATATGCACAACTCTACAACGATACCCGTACGGTTAGGTTGTAGGTCTTACATAGCGTAATGCAACAATCAAAACTAACCACAGAATAATCATACCTTGACCATAAAGTACACATGCTGCTTTGGTAAGATAAATAAATAAACAAATAAATTGAAGCCTGCATGTGCCTGTATGCCAATATTCAGGATTAGCCAGTCGATTACAAATAGTTCATAGTTAATATGAACGTGTCTCATTCATTTATTTCAATAAGACGACTAGCCAGTCTCTTAGTTCCAACTAGGAACGCATGATCAATTATTAAATTAAGATAACAATCCTCGTTTATTAATGCCAAGATAATAATTAATGTTAATAAGTGCCAAAACAATCAATAAATGGTAATAAATGTTAATCAATCTCAATCAATATTAATTTGAAACAAGAATCAGCCAAAAAGGCAAGAATCAGCCAAAAAGGCATTATGGCTAGTATTCATGCGACTGGGAATGAATGGGTTACATGCGGCTAGGCAAGGGTGATTCCATACGGCCGAAACCAAAATAGTCTCATGTGACCAAATTAGCAAAGCCCTATGTAGCTAGAATTTAAAGGGGTCTTATGAGACTACAGGCAACATACGCATATGCGGCCAGGGGAAATTCTATGCGGCTGAATAGGTGCAAGCCTATATGCGGCTAAGAAGTCACGTGGTGCCATACGGCTGAGAATGATCAGCGCCATACGGCTGAAATGGGTGCAAGCCTATATGTGGCAGATAAGTCTCATGCGGTCAGATAACTCTATGTGGCTCGGACTGATCTTTATACGGCAAGCGGTCGATCAAGCCCATGCGGCTGACTAAGCCCATGCGGCTAAATAAGCCCATGCGGCTGACTAAGCCCATGCGGTTAACTAAGCCCATGCGGCTAAGGGAGACTTACCGCATGAAAACTCATGCGGTCAAGCACTGTTCTTCTTCTCCTCTTTTCTGAGAGAGAGAACCATGGAATGTCATTGCTTCTAAGCTCCATAAATCCTTCGTTCTAATCCCAAATTCGGACTTCCATAGGTCAAAATTGGGTAAAACAAAATTCTCTACAACATGGAACCATCAAAACTTGAAGATAATAAAGTTTACTAGATCAAAACCTAAAAAATCCAAAAATGCACAAAATATAGATCTACAAGAAATGAACCATGGAAATTGAAATTGCTAAGTACTAAAAAGGCTTAAGATCAAGTAAGGAAGATGATGGACCAATAAAATGGTGATCCATCAAGAAGCAAGTTGGCACTTGCCTTGGCGGCTAGTAGGTGGGGGAGGAGTTATGAGGAAGAAGGAGATTAATGGTGAAGTAATAAAGAGAGAGAAAGGGGTGGACTTTAAATGGAAGGGGTAGTGGTAGATAGGGATTTAATCATAAAACAATACATGATAAATATTAAATAAATATATTAAAGCAGTACATGTATTAAGAATACGTATTCTGGAAACGGGAAGTGACATCTCTACCCTCCTTAGAAAAATTTTGTCCTCGAAATTTCAAATCCAAGCAGGATAGGAACATCAAAGCTAAACTAATTCAAGCATAAACAATTGAGTAAGCAATCATTTCTCACAATGCTAACTAACAGATAGCATATCTGTATCAATAATCTACGATATCAAGTAGTTCTATCCATGGGGTGACAAGCATGAGGAGCTAATACGATCAAGGTATACAGAAAGAGATATACTTTGTGAGTCAAACAGGTGCGGATATCGTGATCGGATATCATCCTCACGTTCCCACGTTTACTCTCCCAAAGAATGATGATCCCAAGCAACCCGGACAAGGTTAATTGTTTGGTTCTTGAGTATCTTCTCTCTTCGATCCAAGATGGACACAGGCTGCTCCTCGTAAGACCGGTTGGTACCAACAACCAGCTCAGAATGATTAAGGATATAGCTTGGGTCCGATACATACCTTCGCAGCTGAGATACATGAAACACGTCATGCACCTCTCGTAATAAAGGTGGAAGGGACAAACGATAAGCAACATCGCCTACCCTATCAAGGATAACGAATGGTCCTACGGATCACGGACTCAACTTCCCGTGAACGCCAAATCTAATGACCCCACGGGTAGGTGAGATCTGCAAGAACACGTGGTCCCTAACAGAAAACTCTAGCGGCCTACGATGCTGGTCCGCCCAATGACGATGCCAATCCTGCACAACTTGAAGTCGCTCTCTAATTCCCTTAATCACTTCAACTGTCTGAACAATCATTTCTGGGCCTAGCATCTTCTTCTCTCCGATATCATCCCATGCTAGTGGCGACCTACACTTCTTACCATATAGTGCTTCGAATGGCACCATCTGGATGCTGGCTTGATAACTGTTGTTGTATGAGAATTCGACTAACTGCAAGTGGCTCTCCCAAGATCCTCCAAAATCTAGGGTGCAAGCTCGCAATATATCTTCTAAAGTCTGAATTATTTTTTCTGATTGCCCGTCCGTCTGGGGATGGTAAGTCGTGCTAAATCTTAACTTGGTGCCCAGACTATGATGTAAGCTCTTCCAGAAATGTGATGTGAAACGGGTATCTCTGTTTGACACAATACTGACAGGGACTCCATGTTGCCTGACTATCTGTTGCATGTACAACTCTGCCAACTTTTCTGTAGATTGCCCTACTCTGAAAGAAAGAAAGTGTGCTACCTTTGTAAGCCGGTCCACTATCACCCAAATAGTATCTTTACCACTTGGTGATCTCGGTAAACCGGTCACAAAATCTATTGTGATGTGCTCCCACTTCTATTCTGGAATAGAAAACGGTTGTAATAATCCAGCTGGCCTCTACTGTTCTGCCTTCACTTGCTGACATATCAAGCAACGGGAAATAAAACTAGCTATCTCCCTCTTCATCGCATTCCACCAGAAGTGCTGCTTGATATCTTGGTACATCTTGGTCCCTCCAGGATGTATAGAATACTGAGAACTGTGAGCTTATGTCATAACTTCCTGTCTGATATCTCCACTAGGCACACATAAGCGTGATCCAAACTTAAGGGTACCATCTTCATGAATTTGTATCTCCTTTCTGAGCCCTGACTCACATTCTGCCCTAAGCTTCTGAATCCTTGGGTCCTGTTCCTGAGCTGTCTTGATCCTGTCTACCAAGTTGGATTAAACTTGTAGACTTGCCAGAACTCCTACATCACTAGGAAGTATAACTTCGATGCCCATCTCCTGAAGGTCTTCTAAGATGTGCTTCTGTGTTGTCAACATAAATGCGCCGTCCCTTCTACTGAAAGCATCTGCTACTACATTAGCCTTGCCTGGATGATACTGAAACTCCACGTCATAATCCTTGATCAGCTCTAACAATCTTCTCTGCCTCATGTTCAGCTCCTTCTGAGTAAAGATGTACTTTAGACTTTTATGGTCTGTGTACATGTCTACTCGATCACCATATAAGTAATGCCTCCATAGCTACAAAGCAAATACTACTGCTGCCAACTCTAAATCATGAGTTGGATAATTCTTCTCGTGGTCCCGAAGTTGCCTAGATGCATACGCTATCACCTTTCCATGTTGCATGAGGACATATCCAAGTCCTTTTTTTGACGCATCACAATATACTGTAAAACCTTCGGGTCCAACTGGCAGTGTAAGAATAGGTGCTGATATTAACTTCTGCTTCAGATTCTCAAATGATGACTGGCATTCTACCGACCAAATGAATGGTACATCCTTCCATGTCAAGCGGGTCATGGGTGCTGAAAGTCTTACAAAATCTGATACAAACCTTCTGTAATACCCTGCCAATCCTAAGAAACTCCGTACATCAGCTACGGTCTTGGGTACTAGCCAACTCTCTACTACTTCTACCTTCTTGGGATCCACTGCTACTCCAGCTCCTGATATGATGTGACCCAAAAATAAAATATGGTCCATCCAGAACTCACACTTGCTGAGCTTGGCATACAACTGGTTCTCTCTCAGAACCTGCAATACTTTCCTGAGGTGGTCTTCATACTCCTCTTCACTGGCAGAGAATACGAGAATGTCGTCGAGAAACACAACGACAAACTGATCTAAGTATGGCATAAAGATACGGTTCATCAAATCTATGAATATTGCTGGAGCATTGGTCAAACCAAACGGCATTACTAAGAATTCATAATGCCCATACTTCGACCTGAATGCTGTCTTGAAAATATCTTCCTTCCAAACCCTCACTTGATGATACCCTGAACGAAGATCTATCTTGGAGAAAATTCTAGCCCTACTCAACTGATCAAACAAGTCGTCGATCTTGGGTAGTGGCTACTTGTTCTTTACTGTTGCCGTATTAAGCTTTCTGTAATCGATACACAATCTGGATGATCTATCCTTCTTTCCCACAAGTACCACTGGTGCTGCCCATGGTGATATGCTGGCTTGGATGAACTTCTTCTCCTTCAGTTCCTCTATGTGCTGATATACCTTGGCCTGTTTCGAATCCGCCATTCTATAAACTCGATCTGATATCGGTTTAGTTCCAGGTGCCAATTCTATGCTGAACTCTGTTAGCCCAATGATTATATCATGTTTTTGAATATGGCTAATCAATTAAGTTTAACTAATGATATTCATGTAATCCCTATTCATGCTACTTAAACTTAGCATTGTCCTAAATGTTCTATATCATATTGTTATGATTATATCATCCTGCATCATATTGTTTTGTTTCGTCTAACATATATTTGTAGACATGCAGTAAGCATGATCAAGCTTTGACAAAGCAGGACACATGCAATGGAGAATTATTGATGGGCCAAAGACGGCGTTATACAAGAAGATTTCTCTGAACCGCCTAACGACCTATCCGGGGCCTCGCATCGGGGGTTCCGATGCCCGGTCAGCGGATAGGGGTCGAGGGGGCAGCGTCCCCCGTCAGGGGTTCGGGGGCGAAGCCCCCGAAAGGTATTCAGATTTTCAGATCTATTTATCTTTGGACGATTGCCGTCAAGGAAAAATGCGTCTTCAATTTCAGAAAAAAGACGTTATCTAAAGGGCTATTAGTTTTCATATTTATTATGTATTTTTCCATTTATTGAGTCTAGGAAAAATGTGAGATTGATCGGATCGGTACTGGCTTAGGTTCTTCTCAGTCCACAAACAAAAATAAGCCTACCTACGTATCCCAAAAATCCACAATTCCAAAAGGCCTAAAACCTATGCAAATTTGGTTTATTCCTCACTGTTCTGAACCAGCAGAACTCTGACAGAACTCTGACCGAGTTCGGTCCGAGTTTGGTCCGAGTTCGGCCCGAGTTCGGTCTGGGTTATTTGAAATATAGTTCCCACCAAATCTGCATCCAACGTCGTATGCAAAAACCTTGCATCCGAACTCTGCCCGAACTCTGCCCGAACTCTGCCCGAGTTCGGTTCCCCAAAAATACTATAAATAGAGTTGAGATTACCATTCATTTCAACAATCCATTTTTCATCTCTTCTCTTCTCCATCTAAAGTATTCTGAGCTTTTACTTTCATATATCTAAGCCTTTACGACTCTTAGCCAAGCCAGTACAGTTTCTGTTTAATCTAGAGTTTGGTGTTGAAGAGTTGTATCGGAGGTTGTATTCAGAAAATGTTCCAGTTTTCTAATTGCCTTCTAGAGCCGGTCGTACACTCGTCACCAAGCACGGTGTTGTGAAGTCGGTCGTGCACTTGTCACCAAGCACGGTGTTGTAAGAGTTGCAAGCGCTCAGTTAAAGCTTGTGTCATAGTGGATTAACATCGAGCAAGAGTACTCGAGACTGGATTAGTCCTCTCAGAGGGATACCAGTATACATCGCTGTGTCACTGAGTTTGAATTCTTGACTCTTACTTTACTGTATTTATTTACTGTCTCCTATTTACTGCCATAGTTATTACTTAAGTTTTTAATTGGTGATTATTTTCCGCTGTACATGCACACACTCTATTCACCCCCCTCTAGAGGTGCTCAACGGTCCTACAATTGGTATCAGAGCCAGTGCTGCATCTAGAGGTATTATATTCTGATCCCAATTGTTCCTACAATTGGTATCAGAGCGGGTGCTTGTTATATAGAGCAGGTTCTCCTTCTAGAGATATTATTACAGGTGCTCCTTATAGAGATATTATTGCTTATACCAATTGCTCCTTCAATTGGTATCCTAGCAAGGACTCTATTATTTGGCTTAACATCCTTGGAGCAGATTCTTATTACCAGAGCAGGTTATACAGGTAAAGCAAGGTAATATTGTTATTATATAACTGCTGTTACATAAGATCACTATATCACATATGGCAAGTATGTACTTCACAACTGAAGAGCAATCCACAAATAGACTCCCACTATTTGATGGAACGAACTATAGTTATTGGAAAACACGGATGAGCTTGTACCTGAAGTCTCAAGACTTTGACTTATGGTCAATTGTTGTCAATGGCTACCAAAAGCCTACTATCACTTCTATTCTCACATCCTCTATTATTAACAAGCCTTATTATAGTTACACAGAGGAAGAGAAGAAGTTAGCTAGCCTTGATGCAAAAGCAAAGCATGCTTTCTATTGTGCTGTAGACTTTAATGTATTCAATCTCATTACTACTTGCACAACATCTCATAAAATTTGGAAACTTCTTGAAGCTACTTATGAGTGCAGGTACGAAAGCAGTGCTAGCAACTCCAGAGTGGAGGATAGTCTTCATAATAATTCAAATATGTGCATGATAGAATTAGGATTTAAGGTACAAAATAATTTCTTATACGAAGAAGAGCTTCTATGTGACAACTACAAGAAGATAGACCACATCCAAGATGATTGTACTACTACAAGAAAGGAGAGTCACTACGAATAATCAAATAAAGGAAGATCATCGGACATATGGTGTGAAAGTGAAGCAACAAATTCTGAAGAAGAAGAGAGACCTCATCAAGCTGCAAATTTATGCTCAATGGCATTATCTAACGAGGTACAGAATAATTCCCTTCTTGAAGAGAATGAATTTTCTTATGATGAGTTATCTGATGCTTTCAGTGATCTGTTAGAAGAACACAAGAAAGTATTAGATAAGTATAAGCAAGCTAGAAAGGATATTTAATCCTATAAGCGTGAGAATGAAAAGCTTACTTGCTTATTGAATGATGCTAGAAATACTTCTACTTCTAATAATTCTACTGAGATTTCCACACTTGAGTTTAGATTGCATGAGGCACTTGAATGCATTGAGAAAAGCACTCAAAAAAATGCTAAACTTAAGGAGGAACTAGAATCTGAAAAGAAGAAGTATTCTATTGCTTCATGTAGAATTGATGCTCTTTCTGCTAAGTATGATGAGATCTGTGCTAACTCTAAAAAGTTAGAGATTAGACTGGGAAAGCAGGTAGTACAACCTACGACTTATTCTAACACAAGACACGTAGCACATCACAAAGTCACACACGTCAGATCTTTTACAAAGGAAGCAAGCAAAGCTAAAGCTTCACACAACCATGCTTTCTATTATAAATATCCACGCACATCATATCATACTACTGCTACTGCACATAGTACTAATGTTAATTCTTTCTGTCATTATTGTGGTATGAATGGACATGTTTCTAATCGCTGTCAGATTAGAAAACCAGTTGATATGAACTTGTGCAAATGGGTTCCCAAAGCTAACAAATATGGATCCAAGTTTTGGATACCAAAGTCTTCACCTAATATTTCAGGTGGAGCTACTTATGATGAACCATAGAACCATGGAGCATGTTGGTGATTGCAAAGCTACAATGGTCATCTTCCAAGCAATTGCACCAACATAAGTGTGGTCACTAGAACCACTTTGGTAACATGCTTCCTAAATAGTTTTTAATATCTAGCATGTTCTTATTGTTGTATTGTTGATATCTTTTAATTGTTTATCATTTATGTGAGTTATAATCCTAGCATGACTAGTTGATTAGCTTAAATGATTATTTCACACTATATAGTATTTTTTTTATTAGTGTGACACATTTGTCTATGTATGCTATTTACTCTTAATCTTTATTCTTGAAGCATGCATAGGAGCTTTTGTTTTGGTAAATATCTTTTGACTCTTTGCCTTTAATATTTTTTTTGGTCACTTCTTATCGATTTGTCTTTAACATGTCACATTTACTTTGATCGGTATTTTGTGAGTATGTATGTTTAGCACAAGTCTCCTATTTACTTGAAAAGTATATACATATACTTCTATGTTAACCTTGTGCTTGCATAATAGATTCACTATTGATTCTCATATTTTATTTTGATTAATTTTATTATGAATCAATTACATCTTTGTCTGATAAAGTTTATTTATGCATATTTTTGATCTTGTGATATTTTTTATGCTTGTTAATGATACATGAATAATTCATTGTCTTTCATATATTGCTGATATGTTTCTTATATTTTTGCATAAATATCTTTATGGGGATATATGAGTTAAGTTCAAGTTCTATATTATATTATTTTAAAAAGTAATTTTTAAACTTGTGCTTATCTCATACTTAAGCTATTGATTACTTTGAACAAATTCATGTATTTCTCTTTATTAGCTTCTTCCTCAAAGCCTCTTTTAATGATGTATGTTTTTCTTGGCTTTTTGGTTGACATTTTGGATACATGACTCTAATTGAAATATTTTTTCTTGTTCTTGATAAACCATTCCTTGGATATTTACTTTTAGGGATTCTGGATTTCGACGATGTTCGATGATACTGCATATATTCCTTTGAATCTAAGTTCTTACGAGTAGAAATCATTTTAGGAACAAGCCGAAAGGGTCCTTCTGTCATACAGGTGTAAATAGCCTGAAGCGACACGGTGTACTAGTCTTCGGACTACCGCTAGCTGGGAACCGGCCCCTACAGCTAACCCGAAGTGATCAATACTTTATAGACTTAAGATTTATTAAGGTCTAAATGCAACTATTATCTAGTTCTGGATCCAAGGTACTGAACCCAGTCCCCTAGATTCCAAAATACATCAACGTATCAACGTCCTACATTTTGATTTACAAATGTTTTATATTTTATTGTTACCTAATGATTTTGTAGCACATATGGATAAATGTAATTTATGCTATATGCTACATTATTCTAAGATTTTTTTTAAGTCCATAGAATATAATTGATTTCATATTGCACTAATTCTTCTTGAATCCTCGGTTATTAAAGAAGAAATTTGTTTTGGGTACAAGCCTACAAAGGGTCTGTCTGTCACCACGACTACGGTCGAAGCGAAGCGGTACTTAGGTGTTCTCCGGTGAACCTCCGTTAGCTGGGACGGTACCTCTACAGCCAACCCAAGATTGATCAACGCTTTATAAACTAAAGGTTTATTTAGATCTAGTTGCAATTATTATTTGATGGATTTTTTGAATTTTAGATTTGATGGATAATATTCTCTCTTTATATTTTCACAAAAGGTAGCATATGTTGATCTATCTTGTCGATTGTGAGATTTTATAACATAGATCAATTTATGTCATCTTTTGACTTATACGATTATTCATCATGTTAATTTGAAATATCTTTTGATTGTTTTATTTTTAAATGTTCATTTAATGGATATTTCTTCTTTTGTCTAAAGATGATTGTTTTTCGTATTCGTGACTACTCATTGAATATTATGATCTTGTGATTTCGTCTTTAACTTGTGTAATATTCAATGATTTTGAGCTTTATACTATTCTCTTCTTATTCAAGTTACTTACTGTCCATAACAGTAATTCTTTGCAGGAAGAAGTCAAGCAAATTGAATCTCTCTCTCTCAAAGCGTTTCTTTTCTTTAAACCTTACGGTTGTCAGGTGGACACCGTGTTAAGGCCTTTAAAAGGGAAGAAATGAACTTTGATAAGAAGTCCTAATATTTTTGAATTAATTTTCTACTTCTGGAATTATGTCTCTGAAATTTTCAAAATTTTATCTATATTATTATTTTTGGATATAGCCATGTAAAGGTAGAGTAGTTAATTGTTTCAAGTCAATTAGCCCCTTGACATGCCATATATCTAGAATACACTTTTCTTAGGACATATATCTAGTTTTGTTTATTTGTTCAAATGGATTTATTTATGATTTATGGATTCTTTTATTAAAATTGTTTTCGTGATTCGAATCGCCAGCCTTCAGTCTGAGGACTAAATGGACGCATTCGAACATTTACTAAGACAGTTTTTCATAATAAATTCCACATTTTTTTTTGAAAAGTCTTTTTGATTTTTTTCGATTTATTGAATCTGTCTCGTACTCAATGTTATTATTAAAGACAGCCTTCAAAAATCTTTTACTTACATAAAATGATTTGTGTTATATTTTTTTTTATTGAAGACATAGTTTCTTCATCTTTAAGCGTTTATTTATTGGATATTTCTTTTTCTTACCTAAAGATGATATTTGTTTTGAGTTTGGAATTTTATATGCATTTGATCAAAGGAAAGAAAAGATGCATATCTTGGATATCCCTTAGATCTTGTGATTATTTATTTTATCTATTTTATGCATATAAATTATTTTTGAACTATATACGCATAATTTAAGGGGGAGCAAATTAATTGTTTCAATTCCTTTATGCCCTTAATATGTGGTATAACTAGTTCATCATGGGCATATTTTCTTTTACCTAACATATCTTGTTGAGTTGTTCATGATATCTAGATTTGGATTTATGAGAGAATATATGATTATTATTATTTATTTTTAATTCTCTCATTCGAGTTTCTAAAAGTTATCATGCCAAAATTAATTTAATTTATTGATAATCTTTTTGAGTTTTACACTGATTTGACATTTCTTATTGAGATTTTATCTCAAAGTTTATGATTATCTATACTTATACTGTTCATACTTTGCGGGGGAGCATTCAAGTCGACTGGATTTCTCCTTTCCAAGTATTTTATCTTCATTACCTTCATGTTTATCTAATGGATATACATATATCATGCTAAGGTAATTGAATTCAAATGCATGAACTTTTGTATAGATTTTGCATAGATTCTAGTATACATCTTTTGATTTTTTTCCAATGATTATACTCTTTATGGAATTGATTCACTAATTTGTATGGGCAAATTATGAATCATATTTTTTTGTGATCATTGTTAAAAGTTTTATTATTTTTTTATTTGGTATATACTAGATCTGTGAATTTCTCATGAATTATTTATGACCAATGATTGATTTCTGCTATATTGATATCTATTTCTTATTGAAATCCTTTATTGGTATATTTCAAAACTAGAGTTATATTTATCATAATATTGAGTTTTGAATATCATTTTTTGATTTCTAGTTGGTAAACTATGTATTGTTTGATTTCAATGTTCTTTGTTTAAGTTCAACCAACTATTTTGACAAATTTTTCTACTTTAGTTATGCAATTTTCTAAACATGTCATTTCACTGTTCTCCTAATCCTTGATCATGATTATTATTCTTTTTCCTTCCTCCTATACTTATGCTTGAGTTCGTTTTATCTCTTTATTACGGGGGAGCTTATTTTCAGATCTGTTTATCTTTGGACGATTGCCGTCAAGGAAAAATGCATCTTCAATTTCAGGAAAAAGACGTTATCTAAAGGGCTATTAGTTTTCATATTTATTATGTATTTTTCCATTTATTGAGTCTAGGAAAAATGTGAGATTGATCGGATCGGTACTGGCTTAGGTTCTTCTCAGTCCACAAACAAAAATAAGCCTACCTACGTATCCGAAAAATCCACAATTCCAAAAGGCCCAAAACCTATGCAAATTTGGTTTATTCCTCACTGTTCTGAACCAGCCTGACAGAACTCTGACCGAGTTCGGTCCGAGTTCGGCCTGAGTTCGGTCTGGGTTATTTGAAATACAGTTCCCACCAAATCTGCATCCAACGTCGTATGCGAAATCCTTGCATCCGAACTCTGCCCGAGTTCGGTTCCCCAAAAATACTATAAATAGAGTTGAGATTACCATTCATTTCAACAATCCATTTTTTATCTCTTCTCTTCTCCATCTAAAGTGTTCTGAGCTTTTACTTTCATATCTAAGCCTTTACGACTCTTAGCCAAGCCAGTACAGTTTCTGTTTAATCTAGAGTTTGGTGTTGAAGAGTTGTATCAGAGGTTGTATTCAGAAAACGTTCCAGTTTTCCAATTGCCTTCTGGAGCCGGTCGTGCGCTCGTCACCAAGCACGGTGTTGTGAAGTCGGTCGTGCACTTGTCACCAAGCACGCTGTTGTAAGAGTTACAAGCGCTCAGTTAAAGCTTGTGTCATAGTGGATTAACATCGAGCAAGAGTACTCGAGACTGGATTAGTCCTCTCAGAGGGATACCAGTATACATCGCTGTGTCACTGAGTTTGAATTCTTGACTCTTACTTTACTGTATTTATTTACTGTCTCCTATTTACTGCCATAGTTATTACTTAAGTTTTTAATTGGTGATTATTTTCTGCTGCACACGCACACACTCTATTCACCCCCTCTAGAGGTGCTCAACGGTCCTACAAACTCAATATCTCTAACCGGTGGTAGACCTGGAAGTTCTTCGGGAAATACGTCTAGAAATTCTTCAACTACCTTCGGGACTTGAACTTGTTCCATTGCTGTTACTACTCCCTGCTCTTGCTGAGTTGCCTCTGATCTGACTAAGGTGAATCTCTTCATGCCTGAAATATCAAAAGATATACTCCCTCTATGACAATCTATTGTCGCATGACTGTCTTTCAGCCAGTCCATGCCTAAGATAACGTTGAAATTTCCAACATAAAATTCTATCAACTGGGCGGGTAAGGAATGCCCGCAAACTACAACGCTATATGCTAGAATAACTCTACTAACTCCTACGAGCCTATTGCCAGTTAGTATATTCAACCTTCTTGGTAATATCTCGAACTTCATTCCTAGCCGTGTCGCAAATTGTGCAGATATAAATGAGTGTGATGCTCCCGAATCAAACAATGCTACTGCGGGATATGAGGCGACGAGAACGTTACCTTCCACAACATCTCTCGATGTTAATGCCTCTTCCAAGGACAGAGTGAATGCCTGCCCTCGATCTCCTTGTTGGTTCCCATGTTGCGGCCTAGCCTGGTGCTGTTACTGGCCCCTGCCTTAATGATGTTGGGGTGGTCTATGCTGGTATTGCTGCATCGGCGGTCCCTGCTGCCGAAACATCTGAGCATGTGGCATTAACGGACGCTGGGCCAATGGTCTCACTGCCACTGCTGGTCCTCGATACTGGCCTGCCCCTGGTGCTGGCAGAGCAGGAAACTGCTGCACTGGTCCTCCTGACCTCGAATTCATGGGACCGGTGGTAACCCGATGATCTAGATTTCCACATATCAAACACAGTCCGTTCAATGACCGACACACATCTCTAGTGTGTCCTACCTTCCCACAATAAGTGTAGCCCGCTGGGGGTTGCTGATTCTTCTTTTGTTGCTGCTGCTGTCTGGATGGTGGTGCTGGCCCTCGTATTGCCACATCGTGAATGCGAATGCCAAGGGATGGTGTTGTTGTTCGGGGCGCTGCTCCCCCTCCTCCTTCAATCTGACTGTGGGATCTCTTCTGACCCCCAGTCCTTGCCATGATCCTCTTAATGGTGATCTCATGCCTTCGGGTTACCGTCAATACCTCATCAAAAGTCTGGTAATTGTGCCCCTCTATTAATTGCAAGAGCTCAAGGTGAAACCCTTGCTGAAATCTCATAGCCCTCTGGCTTTCTGTTGCTACCATCTCTGGGGCGAACCTACTCAATCTGCAGAACTCCACTGCATAGGCATCTACCGTCTTGCCGGCCTGTTTGAGGTTGATAAACTTCTGTTGTAGCTCAAACTGTGCCACAACTCCAGAGTACTTCGTCTTGAACCTTGCTGTAAAATCGTCCCAAGCAACAGGACGTCTGATGCCTACTTCTTCTGATTCCCACCAATCACGTGCGAGATCCTGAAGTAACAACTTCACTTGATCCACACGTTCTTCTGCCGGTACCTTAGCTGCTATCAAAATAGCCTCAATATCCTTAAGCCATGCATCTGCTGAGATGGCATCCTCCGTGCCCTCGAAACGACAGGGGTTGAACTTGTAAAATCTGGTTGATGCTCTTGAATCCGGTCTTGTCCCTCTTTCCAAAGCTGTCTCTAACCCTTGGTTGAGTAGTACGTTCTGCTCCTGCAACTGAGCGTGCATGCGCTGCTGGGCTAACATCTGATGTTGCTGAGTAGCCATCATCCCTCTCATGATCTCCAGAAGGGCCGGTGTGTCCACTTTCATGGGGGTAGGTGGAACTGTTGGTGGTGGTGGAACCTCTGGATACTGTGATCCAACTGCTGCTGCTTTCACTATTACTTCTTCTTGGATAGTCTCTTGAATTAGTATCGGCCCTTGTTGCTGACCCACATGGTCAGGTTGTCCATGCTGCCTTTGTTGTTGTTGCCCAGCTCTGACAGGTACGGACGAAGTGCCCCTAAGAAAAGGGATAAGAGAACAATCAAACGACCAGACTCGAAGGACCAATAAAGTCAAGGGATACTGGAATGTCAAACTGGAGTTGAGAATCGACGAATCATGAGATCAAGGGAGAATATGTGTGATTGAGACATCCTATTAAAATACCCCACAAGTCTAAAATCAGACCTGCATGGGCCACCACTAAAACCTTATCACGCCCCAGAACCAGAATACTGGAGAGCGGGGGGATGACTCAGCCAACTACGTATTACGGGTAGATGAATACCATATAATACGATCAATGCTGTCTAAGAAGGCGAGGGGGTGCATACTACATAAAAGTCTTGCTATGGTCACTTCACATCTATTGTCTCAATCATTCAAACAAGAAACGAAAATAGAGAACATGTGAGATAAAGCAATAAGGCATCCCAAATGCTTAGTCAAAATGTTCTTGATATCTGGCTTTACAAAACACAGCCAGATGATATAGTAAGTATACACAATTGTTATCAGCTACAGCCTGACTTAGTTACAATTATGCAAAAAGCAGGTACAAGATAATCCGACTAACATGTCGGTGCCAAACGACAAAGTATAAAGTAATTCACAAAACGAACGGGGAAGTAAGAAACCCACTCGAGTCCTCCTGCGATCATCCCTCTAGTATTGACCATCTTGGAGGTAGAAGTAAGCTGGATCCTCGGAGAATGGCTCTAAATCTGGCCATGCAAAACCAGAGAGGTTAGACCTCTAATAGCAAGTACCGTAAGGGAGCACGATATGAAGAATGAAGCCAGTAATAAGAGAATATGATAATAGATCTCTGCTATCTACTAGGATTCACATAACATCACGACACTTCGAACCAACCTCCCAACCAAACAAGGACAGAAGTTGGCTCGTCATGTCCTGACATTCTGATCATCTCAGTTAGGTAACGGAGTAGATACAGTACACAAACAAATCAATTTAAACGGCCATGCAACTACTACGGCTTGCTACTGTGAGTCCTAAGTTATCCTGGGATTATGCAATAAAGGATTTCGCAGTTCTTACTATGTGCATGCAAGGCTAGTCTATCCAATCAATCAATTACGCCAATCATGTATTTAGACGAGTCCCAGTAGGACGCTCGTCGTTAGTATTCCATGTACAATTAAATAATATAAACAGATACCGCTCCCTGCCCGTGTGGCAGATTTGCAGTACCTGTGGGAACCAGTCGGCCTGTCGGGCACTTAATAGTCCCAAGAGGGCTGCCATGTAAGAACTCGGGAATCTATTCTCTCAATGCGATCATTATTTTATTTATCTTAATAGCCTCTATGTTAAGCGAAATCCTATGCCGTGGATCATGGTCATTCAAATGAGTACTTTTGTATGGGGTACGATATGCACAACTCTATAACGATACCCGTGCGGTTAGGTTGTAGGTCTTACATAGCGTAATGCAACAATCAAAACTAACCACAGAATAATCATGCCTTGACCATAAAGTACACATGCTGCTTTGGTAAGATAAATAAATAAATAAATAAATTGAAGCCTGCATGTGCCTGTATGCCAATATTCGGGATTAGCCAGTCGATTGCAAATAGTTCATAGTTAATATGAACGTGTCTCATTCATTCATTTCAATAAGACGACTAGCTAGTCTCTTAGTTCCAACTAGGAACGCATGATCAATTATTAAATTAAGATAATAATCCTCATTTATTAATGCTAAGATAATAATTAATGTTAATAAGTGCCAAAACAATCAATAAATGGTAATAAATGTTAATCAATCTCAATCAATGTCAATTTGAAACAAGAATCGGCCAAAAAGGCAAGAATCAGCCAAAAAGGCATTATGGCTAGTATTCATGCGGCTGGGAATGAATGGGTTACATGCGGCTAGGCAAGGGTGATTCCATACGGCTGAAACCAAAATAATCTGCCAAATTAGCAAAGCCCTATGCAGCTAGAATTTAAAGGGGTCTTATGCGGCTACAGGCAACATACGCATATGCGGCCAGGAGAAATTCTATGCGGCTGAATAGGTACAAGCCTATATACGGCTAAGAAGTCACATGGTGCCATGCGGCTGAGAATGATCAGCGCCATGCGGCTGAAATGGGTGCAAGCCTATATGCGGCAAATAAGTCTCATACGGTCAGATAACTCTATGCGGCTCGGGCTGATCTTTATGCGGCAAGCGGCCGATCAAGCTTATGCGGCTGACTATGCCCATACGGCTAAATAAGCCCATGCGGCTGACTAAGTCTATGCGGCTAACTAAGTCCATGCGGCTAACTAAGCCCATGCGGCTAAGGGAGACTTGCCGCATGAAAACTCATGCGGTCAAGCACTGTTCTTCTTCTCCTCTTTTCCGAGAGAGAGAACCATGGGAAGTTATTGCTTCTAAGCTCCATAAATCCTTCGTTCCAAGCCCAAATCCGGACTTTCATATGTCACAATTGGGTAAAACGAAATTCTCTACAACATGGAACCATCAAAATATAAAGATAACAAAGTTTACTAGATCAAAACCTAAGAAATCCGAAAATGCACAAAACTTAGATCTACAAGAAATGAACCATGGAAATTGAAATTGCTAAGTACTAAAAAGGCTTAAGATCAAGTAAGGAAGATGATGGACCAATAAAAATGGTGATCCATCAAGAAGCAAGTTGGCACTTGCCTTGGCGGCTAGTAGGTGGGGGAGGAGTTATGAGGAAGAAGGAGATTAATGGTGAAGTAATGAAGAGAGAAAAAGGGGTGGGCTTTAAATGGAAGGGGTAGTGGTAGGTAGGGATTTAATCACAGAACAATACATGATAAATATTAAATAAATATATTAAAGCAGTACATGTATTAAGAATACGTATTCTGGGAACGGAAAGTGACAAGATACCACATGATGCATTTTCGATGTGGGACTAAAACTTCACTAAGCATGTAGAGAACAAGTTCTCTACATGTCAAGAATACAAATACCCCAACACTCTTTTCCCCCTCGCTCCTCCTTCCCTCCCCTCTTATCACTTCCCTCCGCCGAGCCCTGACCGCCCCCTCCTTTCCCTCTCTCCCTCTGCTCTCTCCACTCCTCCTTCTCATTCCCTCTCTCTTCATCTTCAAATCCCTAAGTCCTTCCCTGTTCACCACGGGGAACAGTACCCCTATTATATTCTTTCTTTTTATTTTGTTATTTTTTTTCTTTTTATTTCCTTGACTATTCTTAATTTTGGTTCTCATGGACATATATTTGATTTTGAGACAGCATATGTGCTGTGTTATCCTCATTTTCTTCTGTTTAATTCTATTATTATTATTATTATTATTATTAAAAGTATTATTTTTATTTTTGTTTTGCGTAATTAATTGTTTTCTTTATTTATTTATTTATTTGTTGTTGTTTTTATAATAATAATAATAATAATAATTATTATTATTATTATTATTATTATTATCATTATCATTGTTATTTTATAATGTAATCCTTATGGTTTACTTTTTATTATAGTATTATTTTTAGAAACTAGTTATATATAGGATTCACATGGTGTATAATAATAATAATTATTATTATCATTTTTGCGATATTATTATTAGTATTTTGGGTTAATACTATTAGTGTGATTGTTAACACTTATTATTTTTAAAGAGTCATATATATATAAAATATAATATAGTTTTAAAATATTATAAATATTTTTTGATTTTCAAATAGTAAATAGAAAGCATAGATTTTTACCAAAATTTTATTTTTACAAAATATGAGTTTTAGCCTTAACTAATTTTATTATTTTGTTTTCTTAAAATATTTTGATTTATAGAGATATAGGTTTCAAACTAAAATACTATTTTGACAAAACTTAGAGTTCTTCCTAAAATGACTTTCGACTTTTCGGATAATTGTTTGAGAGCATATTTTGACTAAAAATTTATATTTCAAATATTATAAAATATTTTCCAAAATTATGTATTTTATTTGACTTCCTTCGATTTTTCTCCCTCTCGTGATTTAGCCCATTATTCCTATTTCCCTCGCCAATCATGTACTACCTCATGTCCACACTAACTATTCTGACCATCTCAGACCCAATGGAACTGTCCGTGCCATCATTGGAGGCTGTCTTGCGTAGTTATAGCTCCGAAGTCGATCTTGTGCCACCTTTATTGTACCACACCAGGCAGCTCACCAGGCGTCACGACAGGCAAGTATACCTTGCTAATTAACTGTCAAATTATTTATTTTCTGCATTATTTATTTTGTTTCATATTGTTAGTTTCCTTTGTTATAAACTGCGCGTCCAAGCCACACTTGGGTGCAAGTGACTCTATTAGTCGTTTTACTTTACTATATGCATGTTAACTTAGTGTTAGCGAACTACCTTCTTGTTGGAGGATATTCTTATATCTTTTTTGGCCATGACACTCACACTACACGGTTTGAGACATTTTTCTAGGGGCATGACTTATGTACTAGCTATCTCTAAAGTCGTACGACGGTAGATATTCGTAACTGCTATGACTAGGGTTTAGAGACTCAAGCAGTTATAAAACTGGACGAGCCATGGACATAACTTGAACAGTGTGGGAAATATTGGGGGAGAACAGTCGCTAGTGCGTATGGGAAGCCAAACTGGTAAACCATAGTCTCCGGATGGAACTATGGCGATATATTTGCAGATACCTTTTGACGTTTTGGACGTTACGGCTGGATACAGATGACTGGATGCCAGTTACGTACACATAGCCTAAAATTCCACCCATGCGCATGAATGTTGTCCTCTAAATTGTACATTAGGCGGTTAGAATCTCCTTTGCATATTTGTGTCTAGAATAGTCTTTTATATATTATTTTATTATTTCGACAATTTATATTAGCTTGTTCTTCCTATATCTTGCTACGTCCGTCTGAGGACCTGGTTCTTCTTCAGGTGTGTGCTTTCATGATTCACTGCAGGTGTTCTAGCCAAAGCCGTGATTCTCTCCATTCTTTCGAAGATGATTGCGCTTGGTTCGTCTTGCCATTTTATGGATCGATTCTTGTATATTTCTTTCATTGAGATAGTTGGTAGTGGACTTTGTCTCCGCCCAACGATTGTATCATAAATATTCAAGTTGATTTTTATATTATTATTCTTTTTATTGTGGATGAGATTTAGTTTGTCTTGGATTACTGTATTTTACAGCTTATGTATACATACAAGGTCCCTGTACTTCGTATGTATACAGCTGGCATGTCTACGTTCCTAATCCTACGTATATTGGGACTGGGGCATTATATATTTTTGTGGTGGCCCATGCAGGTCAAGATAAATTATTTGGTTACTTTACCGTACCAATCAAGCCTGCGTATAGGATTTGAGTCTAGGATCTCATCCACATACTTGACCGCCTTCTCGCTTGATTCCTCGAGTTGCATCTTGCTTGATTCCTTCTTTCGTGATTCGTGCCCTTCTTTCGTGCTTGATAGAGATTAATAAGGTCACCTATACTAGGTGGACATGACCCATTATCCTATCACCCTACTAGTTTAACTCTTGTAATTTGGGTAGAACGCCTTACGACCTAACCTTCCTTATGGCCTTAACCAAGCCTTAGACAAGTAAACCATAGGACGACTGTATAGGCACCAACATAGGACATGACTTAGATTTTTAAGGAGTTTTGAAATAATTCTAGTCTCTTTCAACAATAATCTCACGTGCCTATATTTTACCATCTTGACTAAATGTTGCTACTATAGCCTAGTTTTGCAAGTTTAACCGTTATCAAACTTGTTCAAGACACATGCTATTGAGCACGCGCTCACTAACATATTGTCTAGTCAGAACCGGTGCATGATGGTCTGATCAACCGAGTGCACTTTGGTTCGCTTTTATTTATCGTTCTACGTGGATAGGGACATAGCTAAACTTGCCCTCTAGAGTCCCATCCGCGACAGCCTTGGCAACTCTTTTGAAATTATTCAGTCGTCTTTGAACCACGTGTTCGTATTCAATAAACATCTCCTTCGAACTCTTATTCATTTTTGTCTTTCACTTATTTTGGAAGGACAGAACACTCGTACTTGATAGATAGAAACCAAGTGTTCCCCTATGACCATGATAGTTATAGTTAGCCATCAACCAAGCCATGTGTTTACAACCTCGCCTCGAGTTATTCGCCCTACCCTTCGACTCTTGATCATGATCTCTAATCATTTAAAATTTAGAAATGACTAGAATTATTTCCTTAACACCCCTAAAACCTAGACGAGTATTTTCTCCCTAGGAAACCACCTGCCCTTGATCACAAATCAATTTACCACCCCTTATTGACCATTAATCTTTGTCTCTTCTTGCGTTAACACGCGACCATCAATTACTCCCTAAATTAAATTCGTGATTTATTTTCGCAATTATCGAAATCACAATTTTCTAATGTATGTTTTGATCGTCGTGATTTGATTGTTCCTCATCGATATACCCTGGTATCCTCTCAACCCCCTACTTATTTTTTATTTCGAGGAAAAAATTCTTGTAAGTTGGGTAGGATGTAAAACCCCTAAATTTCTACTATATTTTGGTACAGATTTTTTTGTTTTGTATTTATACGTCGCATAGTCGTATTGTATGTCGCATGGGAATTAGCGTTTTACGTATTTACTCGTCGAGTGCGAATATGTGTGAGGTACATATTTTTAGAAAAATAATTTTTAATTTTATTATCGGTGATGGTTTCAAAATATGTATATAATAATTATTTTTATTAAAAGTTGTGATAAGTATCTTTCAAGGTTACCAAACTTATTATTTTAATTATTTATGAAAGGCTATCTTATTTTAATGGTAATTTAGAAAACTAGATTTATGTGAAAATTCTACTCGACTAAAACACATAAAAATTATTTCATGTACATTTTCAAAAAATTAATTTTTATTATTTATAATAAATAATTTAGCAAGAAGACATTTTAAATATTTGAATATTTATGTTTATTTTCAAAATTTTTTTAAAGATATTTTATATTACTATTTAGAATATTTATTCGCATTTTCGAAATCTTTTGCTATTTAAATAAATAAGTAGTGTAAATTTTTTCCTATTAATACTTAAATATTTATTTTGATTTTCGAAATTAATTTAATATTAATATTTTATAATTCAAAAAAGTATTTGAAAATATTGTTTGGGTTTAAATTGCATCAAAAATGATGAAGTATATTTGAAAAGATTATTTTTGGCTTACATTTGAATAAGTTTTAAATCAAAGATGGTTTTAAACGATTTTAAATGGATTTGAATTTAATAGTAAAATTATCTATTTGGGTTTTAAAAATCTCAATCCTTATCTAACCGGGAATTCCCACATCCAATAAATAGGAAGGTACTCCTCTATAAATTTCTCACATCCACAAATTTTTCCATCCAAAAATATGTGCATCGTGTCTGTGTCCCGATCTCCCTCCCATCCACTATATTTTGTTGTAAAAATACATGGTTTCAACGTGTCCGACAGTCCCGGACACCAACCCCTTCAATTCCTCGTGTCTCGCAGGTCACATCCCAACACAAAAGTTCTACCCTAACCCTATTCTAATCATGTCCACCACCGTTTCTCCCCCGTTTATCCGACCAAAGGTCGCACCCTCGTCTCTACCACCAGCCTGCTGCCAATAACCCGATCGCCACCACCTACGCCGATCACCGCTCCCATTACAACCACGCACCACCACCATCCGTCCCCAACTCAACAACAACCGCCGCGGCAAACCCGGCCAGCGGTGCAACTGAGCAACCAACATCCATCACCACCCCTGCTACTTCCTCCATCAGCGCCCCACTCACCGGCACCCCACGTCACTGTTTCACCAACACCACAAGGCCTTCGCTGACCACAACCCACCATCACCACTGCCACCACCGTCCCAAGAAAAATAATATAGAAAATAAATAAAATCATCACCACCACCTCTTACCTCCCCCGTCGCGTCCCAGCGCCATCCCGGCCATCCGCCGCGCCCCTGACCTCGACCAACCACCACTGCCCTCTCCGGACCGGCCGTGCGTTAAGGGCAACACCCGAGTCCAGCACCACAGCCACCCGGAAAACCCCTATTCACCTCCGCGCCACTGAGATCCAGCGCCCTCCGCCGTCGACGAGACCTCCAACGCCTTGCTCCGGCCCTGACAGCCGTCGAGGCCTCGTGGCCGGATCTCGCGGAACAGCACCGCCCCTCCGACCCTCTCCCTCTCACGCCCGCGCCGCCACTCCGCCTCGTCGCACGTCGATCGGCTTCCTCCGCTCGCACACCCCTCCTCCACCTTGGCTGCTGGCCTCTTCCGACCGCCTCCGTGCGAGCTAGTCTCCGCCGCCCCTTGCCGCGCCTAGATTCGCTTCGTCCGTGCCAGAATTGGGTATTCGCCACCGCGCCGGAGGCGCGTGCACCCGCCTCCACCTGAGACCTCCTTGCCGCCGCTCCCCGTTCATCGCCGCCCCTTGCCGCCGGCAACTCCATCTCGACCCCTCTCCCTCGATCCTGTACTACAGCTCCGTCCCCCTCCGACACCGCCCCACGCCGGCGTCCGCCCCCGCTTCTCTTTTCCCCCTCACTCCTCCTTCCCTCCCCTCTTACCACTTTCCTCCACCGAGCCCCGACCGCCGCCGGCGGAGCTTCTTTCCCTCTCTCCCTCTGCTCTCTCCACTCCTCCTTCTCACTCCCTCTCTCTTCATCTTCAAACTCCCAAGTCCTTTCCTGTTCATTACAGGGAACATTGCCCCTTTTATATTCTTTCTTTTTATTTTATTATTATTATTCTTTTTCTTTCCTTGACTATTCTTACTTTTGGTTCTCATGGACACATGTTTGATTTTGAGACAACATATGTTCTGTGTTATTCTCATTTTCTTCTGTTTAATTCTATTATTATTATTATTATTAAAAGTATTATTTTTGTTGTTGTTTTGTGTAATTAATTATTTTCTTTATTTATTTATTTACTTACTTATTTATTTGTTATTATTTTTATAATAATAATAATAATAATAATAATAATTATTATTATCATTATTATTTTATAATGTAATCCTTATGGTTTACTTTTTATTATAGTATTATTTTTAGAAACAAGTTATATATAGGATTCACATGGTGTATAATAATAATAATTATTATTATCATTTTTGCGATATTATTATTAGTATTTTGGGTTAATACTATTAGTGTGATTGTTAACACTTATTATTTTTAAAGAGTCATATATATATAATATAATATAGTTTTAAAATGTTATAAATATTTTTCGATTTTCAAATAGTAAATAAAAAGCATAGATTTTTACCAAAATTTTATTTTTACAAAATATGATTTTTAGCCTTAATTAATTTTATTATTTTGTTTTCTTAAAATATTTTGATTTATAGAGATATAGGTTTCAAACTAAAATACTATTTTGACAAAACTTAGAGTTTGTCCTAAAATGACTTTCGATTTTTCGGATAATTGTTTGAGAGCATATTTTGACTAAAAATTTATATTTCAAATATTATAAAATATTTTCCAAAATTATATATATTATTTGACTTCCTTCGATTTTTCTCCCTCTCGTGATTTAGCCCATTATTCCTATTTCCCTCGCCAATCATGTACTACCTCATGTCCACCCTAACTATTCTGACCGTCCCGGACCCAATGGAACTGTCTGTGCCATCATTGGAGGCTGTCTTACGTAGTTATAGCACCGAAGTCGATCTTGTGCCATCTTTATTGTACCACACCAGGCAGCTCACCAGGCGTCTCGACAGGCAAGTATACCTTGCTAATTAACTGTCAAATTATTTATTTTTTGCATTATTTATTTTGTTTCATATTGTTAGTTTCCTTTGTTATAAACTGCGCGTCCAAGCCACACTTGGGTACAAGCGACTCTATTAGTCGTTTTACTTTACTATATGCATGTTAACTTAGTGTTAGCGGATACCTTCTCGTTGGGGGATATTCTTATATCTCCTTTGGCCATGACACTCACACTACACGGTTTGAGACATTTTGCTAGGGGCATGACTTATGGACTAGCTATCTCTAAAGTCGTGCGACGGTAGATATTCGTAACTACTATGACTAGGGTTTAGAGACTCAAGCAGTTACAAAACTGGACGAGCCATGGACATGACTTGAACAGTGTGGGAAATATTGGGGGAGGATAGTCGCTAGTGCGTATGGGAAGCCAAACAGGTAAACCATAGTTTTCGGATGGAACTATGACAATATATTTGTAGATACCCTCTGACATTTTGGACGTTACGGTCGGATACAGATGACTGGATGCCAGTTACGTACACATACCCTAAAATCCTACCCATGCGTATAAAAGTTGTCCTCTAAATTACACATTAGGCGGTTAGAATTTCCTTTGCATATTTGTGTCTAGAATAGTCTTTTATATATTATTTTATCATTTTGATAGTTCATATTAGCTTGTTCTTCCTATATCTTACTACGTCCGTCTGAGGACCTGGTTCTTCCCCAGGTGTGTGCTTTCATGATTCACTGCAGGTATTCTAGCCAAAGCCGTGATTCTCTCCATTCCTTCGAAGATGATTGCGCTTGGTTCGTCTTGCCATTTTATGGATCGATTCTTGTATATTTCTTTCATTGAGATAGTTGGTAGTGGACTTTGTCTCCGCCCAATGATTGTATCATAAATATTCAAGTTGATTTTTATATTATTATTCTTTTTATTGTGGATGAGATTTAGTTTGTCTTGGATTACTGTATTTTACAGCTTATGTATACATACAAGGCCCCTGTACTTCGTATGTATACAGCTGGCATGTCTACGTTCCTAGTCCTATGTATATTGGGACTGGGGCGTTACATACTGTATCTATATGTATTTTATTATATGGCTGCATGTTACGTACCTAGTCCTACGTATTTTGGGTCTGGGACATTATATATTTTTGTGGTGGCTCATGCAGGTCAACTAATAAATTGTTTGGTTACTTTACTATACCAAGCAAGCCTGCATATCGAATTAGAGTCTAGGATCTCATCCACATGTTTGATCTCATTCCTTGACTCAAATGTTTGCACTATCGTTCGACTACTTGACTTGCAAATTACTTGATCCTCTTCTATCGCAAAACTTATTTTTCGTGCCTAATAGAAGTTAGGAAGATGACTACACTAGTATATGCCCCTTAGGTCAATCAAATGGCTAGAAGTAATTACCTTAGAAATTAAGAATGCATTAGAGGTTATATGTAAGTTAGCAAGGCATTAAATACTTTGAGGATTGTTGAAACCTATTTTTCCCTAAAGTTATGCATGAAGGATTAGTAAATTCTAAGTTGAATAGTAGCAATGCTATCAAGAATAGTTAGAAATTTTATTAAGGAGACTGCTAGATGGTGTTCATAAAACAGTTGATAGAATTTATAAAGTGGTTTGGACATTTGAAGATTCTAGAAAATACTTATGACTTATTGAGGTTAATATTGCATATATAGATTTTATTTGGAGGATACCTAATCAACTTAAGGAGAAGAATATCTTAAAGAAGGAATTCAATTTCAAATGTTGTCATATGAAATTTAAAATTTTGAGTTGAAGAATATTGAATTAAAAATTTTATTTGAGAAAAAAAAGAAAGAAAGAAGAAGTGTTATTAATAATATGATAAGGTTTATCCCGAGGATTGATTAAAGAATTTGAATTTTAAGTTATATCCTTGACGGTCTATAATGGTGAAGGAAATTGGTGGATACTTTACATATAGAAGAACTTTCGAGGAAATTTGAACTTAAAGATTTGAATTTGGTTTGGTAGGAACCCAAGATGGACGCGAAGTCACTCTAATGAGATCAGAAGTGTCCCACCTTAGTAGCCCTACCATCTATGGCCATAATTGTAAGACCCTAATTTTTTGGATATATTTTTATTTATATTTATTTAATATAGATATTTAATCTTAAACTAGATTTTATAATTAATATTGATTATAGATGTACTATATCATAGCATTGATTTTTGAAGCACAACAACTATCGATCTCTCAATTCTAATTCTATTTATGAATTCTAGACACGACCACCTTTAATATGATATATCATGTCCCATCCAAACTTGTTTCTAATATTCTTTTGACTTCGCACAACTTCAGGTCAATTTAGACTATTTAACTGTTTTATGTAATTCTAGACCTAACTTTCAACTTGAGTTTGGGACTCGACATCGATCAAAACCATTTGACCCAATATATGGTTTTGACTTATTTTGAGCCTACTATGCACATGCCGCTAGTGTGTCACTCAATTAAGTTTCCATGTTCTATTTATTTTTGAATGACAGACAAGACCCAATTAATAGACTCTTGGAGTCTATTTTGGTTCGATAAACCATACTAACTCCAAACCAGGTCGACGAGCCTTGGTAGAGACTATGTAGGTTGCCATGACCTAGTAGAGTTATTTTAAATTATTTTTGCGATGTTATACAGCCAATACAATTTTGTATATATATGATTACCGAGAAGGAGCCATCCCTAAAGTGGAATAGATCGAGGGATGGCTCCTTCTCGGTAGCATCGGCCAGAAGCATTGCCCGCGACATTGGTGTGCCTTCCCCCATCTTCATACCATTTTGGCAGTCTTGTATTCCTAATAAATGGTCCTTCTTGATTTGGAGAGTCTTTCGCAAGAAGCTCCCCACTGATGATGCCCTCAACAACATTGGCTTCAGCTCAGCTTCTGCATGTCACTGTTGTACGACGAGACAATTGAAAATGGTCGATCACATCTTTTACTTTGGAGACCAGCCTGCTGAGGTGTGGACTACTCTCTCTTATCGCTGCAAGCTAGACCCGGCTGGTGGGAGCTTCAACGATCTTCTTGCCATTTGGGGCTCCGCGTCGCATGGCCACTAGATCGTTACAGCCGCCATCATGTGGGTCATCTGGAAGTAACAAATTCAGATATGAGGGCCACCAATATTCATCACCTCAACTTATTTGGACTTCGGTAGATTCACAAAGTTAGCAGACTCTGTAATCACGGCCTGAAGGACTTCTGGCGGTCCTTGCTATTCTAAGCTTGAGTTGCGGACGACCCTCTTCCTCTGGCGTTCTTTTGACTTTACTATCTTTTTGCGCTTTCTTGTAAAGACTTCGGCATTTTGCGCCTTGATATGAATAAAATTCGGGGATTCTGGTAATATATATATATATATATATATATATATATATATATATATATATATTTATATATATTTATATATGTGTGTGTGTGTGTGTGTGTGAAATATATATGTGTGTGTGTGTGTATATATTATATACATATATATAATATTATATAAAAAAATATTATATATATATATTTTTTTTTACACATATATATTATATATTATATATGTGTGTGTGTGAAATATATATGTGTGTGTGTGTGTATATTATATACATATATATAATATTTTTTATATAAAAAAATATTATATACATATATATAAATATATATATGTATATATATTTATATGTATATATATGTATATATATGTGTGTGTGTGTATATATTATATATATATATGTGTGTGTGTGTGTGTGTGCAATCAATTTCAGTGTTTCTGTAAGGCAGAGTTGACACACATTCCCCAGCCTCCACCGTCACCCCTAGAATAAAAAACTAAACAATTGTACTTAGATTGTTTCCTAGAATTTCTTTCTAGACTCTTCTTTGTACAAGCGAGTTTGCAATCAATTTCAGTGTTTCTGTAATACCCTTCTTTGATATTTAATGGCAAATACGATGACGACTCTGCTGGGGACATCCTTCTCCTTTGATGAGAAGCTGGTGACGCAATCCGACACGTCTAAGCTCGACTCTACGTAGCAAATACTTGTGGTTCGTTTTGACCAACAAGCCTTCGAAAAAATGCTCTCTGAAGGGAGCGCCAGCCTATCACAGAAGCGAGCCAACCCAAAGAGAACTCGCAGGACGTCGACGCACAAAACTGTTGCCCCCGACCAAGTTCTCGAAGAAGCTCTTTCTGCGACCCAAGACGGTGATCGAAGCTCTCCTGTGGCTTTGCTTTCGACCGTAGTGGACCCCACTGTCCCCAAATCCAGCAAAGGAAAATATTACGATGCTGAGTTTTTGGGGGCACAAGGAAAATCCATACGAACAAAGAAGAGGACACATAAGAGAAATAGGCAGTCTGTCCATGCGGCAGCCAACTCTGGCCGCAGGCAGACAATCCATACGGTAGCCAATTCTGGCCGCACGCAGATGGCCCATGCGGCAGCCAACTCTGGCCGCATGCAGATAGCCTATACGGCAGCCAACTCTAGCTGCAGGAAGACAGCCCATGTGGCAGCTAACTCTGGTCACAGGAAGATAGCCCATGCAGCAGCCAACTCTAGCTGCAGGAAGACATCCCATGCGACAGCCAACTCTGGCCGCAAGAAGATAGCCCATGCGGCAGCCAACTCTGGCCGCAGGAAGATGGCCCATGTGGCAGCCAACTCTGGCCGCAGGAAGAAGGCCCATGCGGCAGCCAATCCTGGCCATAGACAGAGTGTCTCATGCGACCCTGTCAGAAGCTCTGTATTCGATCGTCTCTCATGCGGACCCGACTCCATGCGGGCCATTGAGGATGTGGAATATTCCAATTAGGACTCTTCTTACCATGCGCCTTCAGGTGCTAAGTTGAGAAAATCTAGGACAATACGGGCCCAACAAGCCCAGTTAACTGTCCAAGCTACGGACCGTCAGCGGGCACCGTTAACTGTTATACGGGCTCCTGATTGAAAGTTATACATAACCACCCGCGTCCAGTCCCCCAGGGCTAACGGACAGGGTGGGTCTTTAAAGTCTCCCTCCAACAATTGAGAGCAAGTGCTTTTACTAGCCTCAGATCAGGGAGCAAACATGATACCTACGCACCTGTGTGCTCGGGATACCCGAGTCCACAAGTTTGGTGTAAAGGTAGATTTGCCTGCTATCGACTTGTGTGAGGTGATCACCCAAAAATGCAAAGAGGCAACATTCGCATGCGATGAGTCCCTCTCGGGACGTCGTTGCACCCAAGTCATCATCAACTGTTGGTGCGATAAATCGGCAACACCTGAAGATCGGCAGTCCATTTTTCAACGACTGCAGCAGCCAGCACCTGTCCGACAATGACTCGAAAAATAGGTACAAATTTCTGTAGACGAGGAGTTTCCTTTTGTCTCATGTAATTCAACTCGGAAGGTTCCTCCCGCAGGGGCAAATAAGACAGGCGCTTCCAGCCCGACAATCTCAGCCAGTACTGGAAACAAACTCTCATCTGGAGGGTTGCTGCCGACAGCCACATGGGGTGTCTATTTAGGCACTCGATCCAGAAAGAAGCTTCCAGCACCTAGGGTGCACCATTGGCCTCCATGGGAGTAGATGAAGCTGGGGGTAGCAGTCTCCTCAATATATGCAACAACCCGGTGTACCAGGAGTATACACAGGGGGTGGAGATTCTTCGAAACTATACACAGGGGATGGAGATTCCCCGGAACTATACTACAGACTTGGACTTCCCTGAGGGCGACCACCCTCGCCAAAACGATGCAGCTTCCTGCACAGGGGTAGTACCCCTTCCGAGTCCGAGAAAGATGACATTCCGACATTTTCTGACGATTTCTCTGTACGATAATACGATACGGAGAGCACCTCTACTACGGTCCCTTCTACCTCTACCCATGTACGGACAGCCTTTATGGCTGACGATGATCATGAGGCGCCCACTGACCGATAACTTCTAGAAGTACTTGAAGCCATGCTCTTGTCCTTGGTCAAGTCAGTAGACGAAATCAAAGCTCCCTTACCAACTCAACCAGCTAAGACGCCTAGAAAAACAAGATTGGGACCCGCAGTCAATGCAGACTCTAACACGACCGCCCCTCCTTTGGGTGATGATCCTTTAGGAGCATCCGTTTCTTCAGCTACAGATGAAGCCAAGAAAGCAAGGAAGGAAGTCCAGGAGCTTCGAGCAATGTTCAATGCCCGAGACTCCTCTCGGGACATTAGAATACGGCAGCCGTATCCCGTCGCATGGAGAGATGTGCCTTTTCCACCATGGTACAAGCCATTTCATATCGATTCGTATGAAGGGAAGACCTCTGCTAGTTGGTACATGACTTACTTTAAAGTCACAACCGACCACTTACCGCATAGTGACGCCATACTCATACGATTATTCATCAGAGCATTGGAGGGGATTGCGTTCGACTGGTACCACAATCTTCCCGACAACCACATCCATTCTTTTGACAGTTTCAAGCACATGTTCCTGGAGAGGTTTTACGAAGTGGGGCATGATGTGATAATGTCATCTCTCATGGACGTCATTCAAGGAGGGAGGAAGCTAATAAGGATCTATATCGAGCGGTTTCGCTAAACCGCAATGAGATTGCCCTACGGCAATCCCGAGAGCTCCTTGATTAAAATCTTCCAGAAGAAGCTGCTTCCCGTAATTAGCCTCTGGATGGGTGATGATCAGTTCAGGGATTGGACGACCTTCATCATAAGTGCTACCAATGCGGAAGCAAAGTTGAAGAAGGCTCGCTAGTTGGGATTACACATCCCAGATGGAGAGGATAAGGGCAAACATTATGGTTCCACCTCCAGCAACAACAACAGTGGAGGCACCTCCAACCGGGATAATAAAGGCAAACAGGCCATGGTCGCCGATGCGACCAAGAAGCCTGAACAAAAATAGGTGAAAGGTCAATGGTCCAAGGTGAATTACTCATTTGAAGATAGTCATGTCAAACCTATCTTCGATATGCTCTTGCAAGGGGGTAGGATCCAGCTCCCTCCACCAAGGCACGAGCCTCTAGCGGCAGAAATGGAAGACTCAAAATATTGTCACTTCTACCGCTATGTCCATCATTCCACTCATGACTGCTTCCAATTAAAGCAGTACATCTAGAGTCTTATCAACTCCAAAGCTCTGTCAATAGACTTTGAAGAGGTTACCGTGGCGGCGAACATGGTGTCAATTCAGTTCGACGACTTTCCTCCAACAAGTACTCCAGATGGGGTAACACCCGTCCCTTGGACGACGATGGAGGTTACCAATCTTCCACCCGTCCGGAACCAGACATCTGGACTGGTACCTCTCACCACTTCACGAGGAAAGATCATGTGGGTGCACCCGTACTTAGTGCCCAAATTTACCCAGGCGGTATCATCTCCTACCAACAAGAAGAAGGGCAGGAAGTCTAGATCCTGCCATACAATTTGAGCTAAAGCTGAGGAAGCGACAGCCGTTGTTACCCGGTCTGAAGTATAAGTCCATCCCACACTGGGCAGTTCAGTCGAAGATCCTCAACCGGCAACGTTGCCTTTCTCGGATGTTCCAAGGCCGCCTCAACCTCCATCGGCAGATAAGTCCAAGCCAAAGGAAACCCGCTTCGATAGGCCACTCCGTAACGATGCACCTCAGGGGCTGGAGAAACCTTACAACTTTGACATATTAGCACAATTGGCTAATACGCCAGTAAAGTTGTCACTATGCGAGCTCCTAAGGCTCCCAAAGGATCTTCGTGTCGCTTTGAACGAAGCACTCCAAAATGCTGATGCCTACTTAGCCCAGGTTAAGCCTCCAGGGGAAGTGATGAGAAAATAAAATGTTATATTTTTATCCCTTAATGTTCATCATTTTATGATCATTTTAAGAGTATTGGTACTCATTATATTTATATTTTACTGTAGGATGAATTTGGAGACACTATGTGCAAAATGGAGCTAAAATACAATTCTGGATAGTTTTGACACCTTTCACCAAAATGGGCATAACTTTCTCATCCGAAAAGCAATGGAGGTGATTCATAAAGTTTTGGAAAGCTAATACACAAGGCTACAACTTTTATATTTTATGGTTTTCACAAATCAAGCTGCATCATGGACGAAATCAGACTTGAAGTTGGGTCAAAGATGCTGTGAACAAAAATAGGAACCAAAATAACCATGTTCCTACTTGTTCTATGACTTATTCTATTTGGTTTGAGAAGTTTGTAACTTTTAGAGGATATGTGGGGAGATATTGTGGGCTTGAAACAACTAATTTATGGTGTATAAAAGGGGTAAAAATTATGAGAAGAAAGACACAACACAACTCTTCTTCTTCTCCAACTTTTCTTTTAAAGTTTTGAAGAACATGTGCAGCTAAAAGTCTTGTTGGTCGAAGTGTACGAAAGCCTTGGAATCAATAAACTTGTGAGATCTAAATTGTTTCTATATGTTTGATTTTATACTTTGAATATTGATTATTTTTCTATGCCAACTTTCATGGTTGTTTTATTTAATTACTAGGAGGCCTACTAGTTTATTATTCATTTCGATCTACCGCTAAATTAGATATTAAATCCGTAATTGTTTGATGTTTCTAATTTGTGAAGCAACCAAAATTTAATGAACTGCTTTGTTTTATTAGATCTTAGGGGAAAAGCTTTTGACAAAGTTAAATACAACCGCTTGTGCTTGTATTGTTTTGCTTTATCGATCTCTTTGTTCTTTAAGAAATTGTTAGATTAAATCTTTAGCGCTTGTCTGAGATTATTTAGTAATTAAAGTTAATTAGGTCGCTTGTATCTAATTAACTAAGCCTAAGAGATTAGGAAGATACTTCCAACGGTAAATATTCAAAGTATGATTCAATGTATGCTTGCATCAATGATCAAATTTTATGATTTCCAATGGTGAATGTTCACTGAGGCCAATATTTGTTCCTTGATTGATTTTAATACTTTAATTGCTTTAGCTCTTCTTAAATTTTCTTTTCAAAACTCTCTTCCCTAATCCTTGTTCCCATAGCATAAAATTTATACTAATTACTCTCCGTGGGATCGATCCTTACTCTCTCTACTACATATAATTTTAAGAGTAAGGTTTTATTTTTGGGTGCCTACGACAGCACACCAAATTTTGGCACCATTGACGGAGAGTAATCTTAGTTAATTTTTGTGCTTTTTGTGATCTTTATTTTTTTATAATTAATTATATTTTCATTCATTTACAAAAAAAGAAAAAAAATCATTAGTTATCATTCTCATTTTTTTGAATTGCTTTTCATATTGTTCTTTATTGTTTATGGTTGTGACTCGATCTTCTAATCAAGGTGATTTTCAGACCGATCCAGAAATAGAAAGAACTTTGCGCAGGTTAAGAAAGGAAACTCAAAGAGAATCTAGCGAGAACAACCTCGCTCCGGATTTTGTATTCTCTTGTAATTCTAATCCTGAAGAAGGAGTCATGTCTGTAAATAGAACTTTGAAGGAACTCGCTGCCCCAGATTTGGATCAACACCCTTTATGCATAACGTTTTCTACTTTAAATGCTACTACTACTTTTGAATTAAAATATGGACTTATACATTTATTGCCAACTTTTCATGGTCTTACAGGTGAATTCCCTCACAAGCATCTAAAGGAGCTTCATGTGGTTTGCATAAGTATGAAGCCAACGGGGCTGACTGAAGAGCAAATTAAATTAAGAGCCTTTCCATTTTCTTTAAAGGATGCAGCTAAAGATTGGCTCTACCACCTACCCTCCGGAAGTATTGTCACATGGAAAGAGATGAAAAGATTGTTCCTAGAAAAGTACTTTCCAGCTTCAAGGGTGGCCAATATCCGAAAAGAAATTTGTGGGGTAAGGCAACACAATACAGAATCTCTCCACGAGTACTGGAACGTTTCAAAAAATTATATGCAAGCTGTCTCCATCATCAAATTAGTGAGCAACTACTTATTCAATACTTCTATGAAGGCCTTCTATCAAATGATAAAAGTATGATAGATGCTGCTAGTAGAGGAGCTTTGGTAGATAAAACTCCTGAGGCCGCAAGAAATTTAATTGCAAATATGGCGGCCAATTCTCAACAATTTGGTAGTAGGCTAGATCTTCCATCTAAACACGCCAACGAGGTAAATATTTCTTCCCTAGAACAATAAATTGCTAGTTTAACTTCTCTTGTTCGTCAAATGGCTGTAGGTAACATACAAACGGCAAAGGCTTGTGGGATATGTTCAATAACAGGGCATGCAACTGACATGTGCCCAACTCTTCAAGAGGAGCCCAATGAGCAAGTGAACGTGGTAGGTAGTTTTCCTGGACAACCACAAATGAAGTATGATCCCTACTCAAATACATACAATCCAGGATGGAGAGATCATCCTAATTTCAACTATGGGAATCCACAATCAATTCAGCCCGTCAATCAAAATCGGCAAAGTTACCAACAGTACAAGCAACCATATCTCCATGAAAAACAATCGGGCCAAACTTCTAACTCTGGTATGTCTTTAGAAGATATTAATAAGTCTCTTGCCACTAATACTTTACAATT
The DNA here is from genome assembly GCA_029216955.1 of Iris pallida. Taxonomy (NCBI): domain Eukaryota; kingdom Viridiplantae; phylum Streptophyta; class Magnoliopsida; order Asparagales; family Iridaceae; genus Iris; species Iris pallida. The sequence goes on along the minus strand of JANAVB010021595.1, from coordinate 6,890,891 downwards.
TCAACATGTGACAAGGGCTAGTATTCAGGAGACAAGGTCCAGTATTCAGGAGACAAGGGCCAGTATTCAAAGCTTGGACAATCAAATGAGTCAAATGGCTACAGCAATTAATAAGCTGGAGGCACGAAGTTCAGGAAAGCTACCATCTCAAACGATAATAAATTCGAAAGAAAATGCAAGTGCAATTGTTTTGAGAAGTGGTAAAGAGGTTGACATTCAAGTAAAAGAAGCACCTACATCGTCAAAATAAGAGGAAGAGAAAACAACCGTTGCAGACACCAACTTCCCCAACGATGATGAGGTACCCAATTGTAAGTTCCCACCTCTTTCTGATTATAAACCAGTACCTCCTTTTTCTCAAGCTTTAGCAGAATCTAGAAAAATTGAACAAAATAATGAGTTATATGAGACTTTTCGTAAATGTGAGGTAAATATTCCACTTTTAGATGCTATCAAACAAGTACCTCGTTATGCTAATTTTTTAAAAGAATTGTGTACAATAAAAAGAAAAGAAAAACTTAAAGGATGTTAAAAAGTGAAAGTAGGGGAGAGCGTTTCTGCAGTAATTCAAAGAAAACTTCCTACGAAATGCAAAGACCCAAGAATGTTTACTATCCCTTGTAAGATAGGTAACAATAAATATGAGAAAGCCATGTTAGATTTAGGAGCTTCTATCAACGTCATGCCATATTCTATATATAAATCTCTAAATCTTGGACCTCTGAATAAAACTGATGTTGTAATTCAATTGGCTGATAGATCTAATGCCTATCCCAAGGGATTAATTGAGGATGTTCTTGTACAAATTGATAATTTGGTTTTCCTGCTGATTTTTATGTACTTGATATAGAAAATGGTGATCAAACTACTCCTATTTTGTTAGGAAGACTATTTTTAAAGACATCCAAGACTAAGATAGATGTGCATAGTAGCATACTTACTTTGGAATTTGATGGTAAAATTATTAAATTTAAAATTTATGATGCCATGGAATATCCTGATGATGATAATACTGTTTATTCTATTGATGTGGTTGATTCTTTAGCACAGGATATTTTTGAACTTGATGGCAAAGATGAATTAGAAGTTGCCATTAGTGAGCATCTCAAAAAAGAGCATAAGGGGTTAGCTATGAGTACTAATTTGCAGGAAACTATTGCATCATTGAATGATTGTCCAAAAGTACAACCGTCAGGTAACTTTCCTTCTATTTCCTTATCAATTTCTAACAAGAGGCCTTCACCCTTTATTTTGCAGGCTTCTGTTCCAGACTTGAAGCCTCTTCCTAGTCACCTCAAGTATGTTTTTCTTGGAGATGGAGGAACATTACCAGTGATCATCTCTAATAAACTTAGTATAACACAAGAAGAAAAGCTTGTACATGTCCTTAAGGAGCACAAGACGGCTATCGGTTGGACAATTGCTGATATAAAAGGAATTAGTCCTTCTACATGCATGCATCGTATCTTACTTGAGGAAGGAGCAAAACCATCCCGACAACCGCAAAGAAGATTAAACCCACCCATAATGGAGGTAGTAAAAATGGAGATCCTAAAACTTCTTAAAGTTGGAGTGATCTATCCTATTTCAGATAGCCAGTGGGTTAGTTCGGTGCAAGTGGTTCCGAAAAAGACCGGAATAACTGTCGTAAAGAATCAAAATGATGAACTAGTTTCCACTCGTGTCCAGAATGGATGGCGGTTTGTATAGATTATAGAAAATTAAATGATGAAACTCGCAAGGACCACTTTCCATTACCTTTTATTGATCAAATGCTTGACAGGTTAGCTGGTCATACTTACTATTGTTTTCTTGATGGTTATTCAGGTTATTTTCAAATTCCAATTGCTCCGAAAGATCAAGAAAAGACAACTCTTACATGTCCGTTTGGAACTTTTGCATGTCGTCGTATGCCATTTGGTCTTTGTAATGCCCCGGCCACTTTCCAAAGGTGTATGGTTAGCATTTTTTCAGAATATGTTGAGCATATTATAGAAGTATTTATGGATGATTTCACAGTTTATGGAGACTCTTTTGATAAATGCTTGCATAACCTTACACTTATTCTCCAAAGATGTGTAGAAACTAATCTTGTGTTAAACTCAGAAAAATATCATTTTATGGTTGAACAAGGTATAGTTTTGGGTCATATTGTTTCATCTAAGGGAATTGAGGTAGATAAAGCCAAAATTGATATTATTCAATCTTTACCTTATCCTACTAGTGTGCGGGAAGTTCATTCTTTTCTTGGACATGAAGGTTTTTATCGAAAATTCATCAAAGAATTCTCCAAAATAGCGTTACCCTTGTGCAAGTTGCTACAAAAGGATGTGGCATTTGAATTTGATGAGGAGTGTAAAAAGGCATTTGATACACTAAAGAAACTATTGACTTCTACCCCAGTTATCTAGCCCCCTGACTGGAACGTGCCTTTTGAGATAATGTGTGATGCAAGTGATTATGCAGTCGATACTGTATTGAGTCAAAGGATAGTAGGAGCATCTCACGCAATTTATTATGCTTCAAGAACATTGAATGAAGCTCAGAGAAATTACTCTACTACTGAAAAAGAACTTTTACCTGTTGTTTTTGCTTTAGAAAAATTTAGATCTTATTTGCTTGGTACTAAAATTATTGTCTATTCTGATCATGCAGCTCTTCGTTATTTGATGACGAAGAAAGAGGCAAAACCAAGGTTAATCCGATGGATACTTCTCTTGAGTGAATTTGATTTGGAGATCAAAGATAAAAGAGGAAAAGAAAATCATGTTGCAGATCATTTAAGTCGTTTAGTTCATGTGGAGGATAAACTTTGTCGGCAAGAAACGTTCCCCGATGAGCAATTGTTTGCTACAATTACGACATTATCCTGGTATGCAAATATTGTAAATTATTTGGTTACTAATATGTTTCCTCATGGTTTGTCAACGGCTCAAAGAGATAAGCTTAAAAGTGATGCCAAATACTATGTGTAGGATGACCCATACCTGTGGAAGCATTATGCAGATCAAATAATAAGAAGGTGCGTACATGAAAATGAAATTATTTCAATTCTCACCTTTTGTCATTCTTATGCATGTGGAGGACATTTTGGAGCTAAGAGGACGGCAAGAAAAGTATTAGAATATGGTTTATATTGGCCATCTTTATTTCGTGATTCATATTCTTTCTGTAAAACATGCAATAATTGCCAAAACACATGTAATATATCTCAAAGGAATGAAATGCCACAAAATCCTATATTATTTTGTGAAATTTTTGATGTTTGGGGCATCGATTTTATGGGACCGTTCCTTGTATCTTTTGGTTATGTTTATAATTTGCTTGCTGTTGATTATGTATCAAAGTGGATAGAAGCTAAAGCTACCAGGACAAATGATTCTAAAGTTGTTTCAAATTTTATCAAGTCCAACATATTCTCCAGGTTTGGGATTCCGAAAGCCTTAATAAGTGATCGAGGTACTCAATTTTGCAATCGAAACGTCGAGTCTTTACTAAAAAAGTACCATGTGACCCACAAGGTGTCAACTGCCTACCATCCATAAACGAGTGGGCAAGCGGAGGTATCAAATAGAGAGATCAAGTCCATCATTGAGAAGACGGTCAATCCGAGTAGAAAAGATTGGAGTTTGCACTTGGATGATGCTTTGTGGGCGTATAGAACTGCTTATAAGACACCTATCGGTATGTCACCATACCGGTTGGTGTTTGGGAAACCGTGCCATCTTCCTGTTGAGTTACAACACAAGGCTTATTGGGCTATCAAGAGTCTCAATATGAAGGCATATGAAAATGGAGAAAATAGGAAGTTACAACTACAAGAGCTGGAGGAATTTCGCAATGACGCCTATGAGAATGTTCGAATTTACAAGGTGAAAACGAAGGCTTTTCATGACAAGATGATCTCTAGGAAGGAGTTTCAAGTTGGTCAAAAAGTCCTTCTATACCAGTCACGACTTCGTCTGTTTTCGGGTAAATTACGTTCTCGTTAGATTGGTCCTTTTGTTGTTACTAATGTTTTTAATCATGGTGCAGTTGAAATTCAAAGTTTAGCAACATCTAAAGTGTTCAAGGTAAATAGCCAAAGGCTCAAGCTTTTCTATGAAGGTTTCAAAATGGAGAATGTGGATGAATTGAACCTTGAGGATCCAACTGATACCAATTGAAGGACGGCACATCCACGACTATAAACATAGGCAACCCAAAGGGAGTTTGTTCTTATTCTTGAAATTTTTTTTGTTGTTTATTTTTGTCTTTTCTTTTCATTTAGCCTTACATTGGGACAATGTCAGTTTAAATGTGGGGGAGGGGATTTAAATTATTTTAAGCAGTTTTATTTTTTTTATGTTTCAAAAAAAATGAGTTCTTATTTTATGTTTTTGTGGTTTTCAATAAAGTTTTATTTTATTTTATTTTCAAAAGAAAAAAAGTTTCATTTTTTTTTGTGATTTTCAATAATTTTTGGTTGTGTATGTCATGAGGAAGATTTAACTAAGTTTAAAAAATTCATAACATGATTGAATAAATACTCTTTTCAACTTAGAATTAATTAGTATAGTTATTTTCCTTAAGGATGGTTGTGAGTAAATTTGGTAGACAAAAGCCAGTGAGATTTTGAGCCTTTAGACTGACACATCAGTCTCACTATATTTCTTTGATGAGTGATATTCCTCCATGGATTTGTTTCTCTAGAACTTGCTTTGATTCTCTTCAAGGTCACGTCAACACATGCATACATGAACATGATTAAGGCCATCTTTGTTATACGCTACATAAGCCAAATAGCCTTCCCTGAAATTATTTTTCCTTTGGTTGAACCCCTTTGAGCCTTATTGCCTTTATTTTTGTGAACCCACATTACAAGCTTTAACCTGGAAAAAAAATCCTTACCCAAGTCGGAAAGCTAGTGGAGCATTATGATATGTATGGGTGTATATGAAATAAGTGTGGGAGTATTTAACTTCTAGTTTAGCTACATATTTTCATTCTTAAATTCTTGTGTCCCATCATGATTGAAAAAAAGAGAAAAAGAAAAAAAAAAAGAAAAGAGAACTGAGAAAAAAAATGAAAAAAAACGAAAGAAGAAGTAAAAATAAAAGAAAAGAAGTGATGGAGGAAATAACTTTTGATATCCATCTTCATGATTCCTTCCAAAATTTCAAATAAATGGATATGTTGAATACTTTGAATGGAGTGATTGGTTTTATATATTTTATATATTCAAGCTTGAGTTAAATCATTTTTGCTCCACTAGTTTTGATGGCTTTTGAGCTACACTCCCAAAATATATCCAACCTTAATCCTAAGCCCCGCTACAACCCATAAAAAGTCCTTATGATTTGTGTTATGCATATGATCTAAGTGGTGGAGAATGAGAAGATATGCAAGCTTATGGTAGATCATTTTATTGGAATGAATTTGAGAGAAACACTTACCCTTCAAACCATGAGAGCAGAGTGTTTATTCCCGTGAGAGTCTACCAATTTAGTTTACTCGGAGGGGATTTATATTATTTTAAGCAGTTTCAATTTTTTTTAATGTTTCAAAAAAATGAGTTTTTATTTTATGTTTTTGTGATTTTCAATAAAGTTTTAATTTATTTTTTTTTTCAAAAGAAAAAAGTTTTATTTTTTTTGTGATTTTCAATAATTTTTGGTTGTGTATGTCATGAGAAAGATTTAACTAAGTTTAAAAAATTCATAACATGATTGAATAAATACTCTTTTCAACTTAGGATTAATTAGTATAGTTATTTTCCTTGACATAACTCGTGATACAATCGTGACAAAGTTAATGACATGCACTCTATTGACGGAAGTCTCTTAACTCTAGGTCCACAAGCAAGAAGAAAAATAAATAACTGGAAATAAAAGTACAAAAAATAATAACAGAATAATAAGATGCAACTAAATATAAGCAGTAATTATGGTAAGGTATCTTGCCTGGGGTGACGCCTGGTGTGGTACGAGGATCTGTCATATCCCAATTAGTCCAAAGCCATGGTCGATAAGTAAAGGTACGAATCCACAAGAAAATAGGAAGCATGATTTAGTCACGATTAATGGTGGTAGTCGAGAAGAATTTATGTAGAAAGTTACGTACCATATTTTTAGAAAATATTTATAGTATCTGAAACTAGATTTTGGTTAGTCTAGAGGTTACTACAAAAATCTAAAGAAATTTGTCTCAACTGAAAAACTCTTAAGTTTGTCAACATAGATAGAAAACAAACTATACCTCATTATTTAAGAAATAATTTAGATAAATTATACTTGAAAATATAGCTTTATTAGTTAAAATAATTTTACGAAACTACTTGAAAAATAATAATTTTTTTATATAAAAATTGGAAACTATATTTTATAAGTCAAAATAACCTACTATATTTGAATAGAATCCTTCTAAGACAAAACTATAAATGGTAGATAAAAAATAGCTATTTATTTGAATAGATCAAATAATTAATAAAAACTATTTTTTATTTAGATGATAAAATTTTATAAAAATATAATCTCTTGAAAATATTACATGTGTAGATATTTTGTAACATTAATAATATTGTAAATGATGAAACCTCTGGTGATAAAAATAATAATTATACTAATAACAACAACAACAACAATAATAACAATAATAATAATAATAATAATAATAATAATAATAATAATAATAATAATAATAATAATAATAATAATAATAATAAAAAATAGAACAACAGATGTTTTTTTAAAAGAAGTAAGGAAGAAAGAAATAAAGGGTGAGAGAGGAAAGAGAAGCTGAGAGAGGAGGGGGTACCAGTGGAAGTGGCCGCCGGCTCCGGGGTAGTGCCCATCCGAGGGGTGGTGGAGGCGCGGTGGTGCCACGGAGGCGCTAGGCTCGCGGCGGATCCGGCCAACGGCGGCGGCAGATGTGGGGAGCTCCGTGCGGGGTTTTTCGGCAAGGGAAGCGGAGGTTTTGCCGCTGCGACGGTCGCCGGAGGCGGCTGTGCGAGGGCGCGGGGCTCGTCGGCGCTGACGGTGGCCACGGCAGAGGTAAGGATGGTGGTGGTGGTGTATAATTATTTTGGGTTTTGGTTGTGGTGATGACGATTTTGGGGGTTGATGGTGGTTGTGACCGACGTCGGCGGTGGACGTGTCCGGTTGGTGTGGGCGACGTGAAGGAGGCGGTGTATCGATCTGCCGAGGATGGCGGAACTGGTGACCGGTGGGACGATCGGGGTTGCGCACGCCCACGCATAGACGTAGGAGGAAAGGCGTGCACACGACAGTGGTGACTCGCTAGCACGCGGCTTCAACGGAGAACCCAGGCGGGTGCTGGAGGTCCGGTTAGGTTTCTCCCCCCTTCTTCCTCTAGTGGTGGTGGCGATGACTTGTTATCGGGATGGGGTGATGGCGAGGCTGTCGCCGGCCCAGGAATTGGCCGGTCGAAGGAACCCGACTGGTGATGATGTAGGTAGTAGTTGCAGACGATGGAGAACAACGCTGGGCGTCGTCCACGGCGATGGCGTGCGAAGGAAGAGCTTACGCACGAGAATTTGGTGCTCGTACGGCGGAGGACACCGACGGGCATGCTGGACCGGTGGGTCCAGGCAGCGGCGACCCGGCGCTGAGGGGCGAGGTGAGTCTTCGCTCATGTATGGTGGTGGTGATGCTGACGAAGATGGTGGTGGTCTGGTTTTGGCGGCAACGAAAGGAGGAGATGGTGGCTTTGATGGGGGCAGCGATGGTCGGCGGTGGGGGTAAGCAAGTCCGAGGTTTGGGCGACCACGGGAGTGGCTACGGATGGTACAAGTTATGGGTGGCTGCTGGTCAATAACGGTAGGGGCTGTCAGGGAGACGGCAGTCTGTTTGTGACGGGGTTGGCTGGGACAGCACGGGGCTTCGGGTTGAGGTTTTATGTGAGTCCGTGTCGGGGAGTACTGTCTGATACGGTAGGGATGAGTTGATGGAGATATCGCGTCCGGGTTTGTCGGACACGAGGATGAACTGTATATATAATAGAAAATAGGTAGTGGATGGGATGGGGGATGCACGTTGTGGTGGTGGAAAATTTATGGGTTAAAATTTTATGGAGTAAGGAGAGGACAATGAGGCTCTCCTTATATAGGAGGTGGAACACTATTTGGATAAGGATTTGGATTAGTTTAAATCCCTGTAGATAATTCTTTTTTTAATTTAAATAACTTTTAATTCCAAAACAATAATAACCTTTCGAAAACTAGATAATCTTATATTTAATTCAAAAACCATTTTAAGTTATCCAATAAAATCAAATATCATTTTAATTCCTAAAAATAAGTTTAGATTTATCTTTTTATAATTTGTAAAAATTAGAGTAATAATAATTTTGAAAATTAGATATTTAAATCTATACATGAATTAGATTCATGTACTTGCAAGCAAACATTTATAATATCATTACCATATTTGAACTATCATGTAAAATAAATTAATTATTTTTAAAAAATCTCAATGCGATGTTTTGTGCAACTTTTAGCAATAAAATAAATAAATAAATAAATAAAAATATTTATCACCTAATAGTTGAGAGCTATATTTCTATATAAAAGTGTTTTCTAAAAATATGTTCTTCGCGCAAATTCACACTCGACGAGAAAATACAAATTAGCACGCGACGTACAAATACGAAGTACAAATTAAATACCAATTTTTTTTTTTTAAAAATATCGTAGAAGAATTTTAGGGGGTTTACACTTCTTGATTGAAATCTGCCAGAAGAAGTTGCTCCCCACAATTAGCCTCTGGATGGGTGACGATCAGTTCAGGGATTGGACGACCTTCGTCATAAGTGCTACCAATGCAGAGACAAAATTGAAGAAGGCTCGCTAGTTGGGATTACACATCCTACATGGAGAGGATAAGGGCAGACGTCCTGGTTCCACCTCCAGCAACAACAACAGTGGCACCACCTCCAACCTGGACAATAAGGGCAAATAGGCCATGGTCGCTGATGCGACCCAGAAGCCCGAACAAAAACAGGCGAAAGGTCAGTGGTCCAAGGAGAATTACTCATTTGAAGATAGTCATGTCAAACCTATCTTCGATATGCTCTTGCAATGGGTAGGATCCAGCTCCCTCCACCGTGGCGCGAGCCCCGAGCGGCAGAAATGGAGGACCCAAAATACACTTCTACCGCTATGTCCATCATTCCACTCATGACTGCTTCCAATTAAGGCGGTACATTCAGAGTCTTATCGACTCCAAACCTCTGTCGATAGACTTTGAAGAGGTTATCGTAGCGGCGAACATGGTGTCGATTCAGTTCGACGACTTTCCTCCAACAAGCACTCTAGACGGGGTAATACCTGTCCCTCGGACAACGATGAAGGTTACTAATCTCCTACCCTTCCGGAACCAGACATCTAGATTGGTACCTCTCACCACATCGCAAGGAGAGATCATGTGGGTGCATCCAGACTTAGTGCTCGAAGTTACCCAGGAGGTGTCATCTCCTACCAGCAAGAAAAAGGACAGGAAGTCTAGATCCTGCCATACAATTTCAGCCGAAGCTGAAGAAGCTGCAGCCGTTGTTACCCGGTCTGGAGCACAAGTCCAGCCCCCATGGGATAGCTCAGTCGAAGATCCTCAGCCGGCAATGTTGCCTCCCTCTGATGTTCCAAGGCCATCTCAGCCTCCATTGGCGGATAAGTCCAAGCCAAAGGAAACCCGCCTCGACAGGCCACTCCGTAACGATGTACCTCAGGGACTGGAGATACCTTTCAACTTTGACATATTAGCACAATTGGCTAATACGCCAGCAAAGTTGTCGTTATACGAGCTCCTAAGGCTCTCCAAGGATCTTCGTGTCGCATTGAGCGAAGTACTCCAAAATACTGATGCCTACTTAGCTCAGGTCAAGCCTCCAGGGGAAGACCCGCCAGCAGATCTACAGGGCAGCAATGGCACAGATGCAATGCCCAACATCATATTTACTCCACAGGATATGTTGATCAAGTCCAACTTGCATGATTGCCCCTTGTAATACACTGGATACATAGGCGATATCAAGGTGGATCAGATGCATATCGACCCTGGGTCGTCAATAAGCATCATCCTGAAAAAATTGCTCCAACTTTTTGGCATCCCTATGCACCGGCTAGCGGCAACCAGCACTGCCATTAGCGATTTTAACTCGGGAAGGAGCTATCCCCTAGGGAAGATCCGATTGAAATGTCAGATTGGTGACCTGAAGACGGAGGTTACCTGCTATGTCATAGAGGTAGACACACCCTACAACATCCTTTTGGGGCGTCTGTGGATACATGACTATATGATCATGCCATCCACCCTCCACCAGTGCTTCAAGTATGTCAGTAGGCACGGCTTCGTGAAGACTGAATTTGCCAACATCGATCCCTTCAAAGGGGTTGAGTCTTATTATTCTTCGAAGGCTTGTCTATATGAAGAATCCAAGAAGTACATCACTGACAAACTGGAGACCATCACAGGGCCAGAGAAACCCTTGATAATTCATCTCCAGACCCATAAACCAGGTAAAACTATACCATTTGTCGTAACTTTGCATAAAGAGGTGCCCGGTTCTCTCGTCCAAGCTGCGCAGTCAGAACCAATGGTCATCCGACTCCCAAAGTTAAGAGCCAAAGCCCGTCATTGGGCCGATGGTGATCCGATTGCCAAAATCCATTCAAAGGCAATCGGAAGACACAAATTCCCTGGCCGAGCCAATTGTCACACGTCTTCCCAAGACGAGCCGGCAACTAAGTGCCAATTCGACATACTCAGGCAAGCTAATATCACAAGTTCAACCCTTGGTGGTCAAGTTGCCCAAGATAGCATCCCAACCTTTGGGTTCGTAGGGGGTAGCCGAAGAGGACGTAGAACTCGCCAAATACCTGGTGGCACAGACGGATAGTCCCTCTCCTGATGATGTAATCTCCGTGGACAGAGTTCCTTATCTCATCAAAAAGAGGCTGCCGATTAGATCAAAATAAATAAATAAATATACTACCTAGAGTGTCGAGTTATGTACATCAGGTACCTTTTAACTTACACTCTGTTCTTCCCCCCGAGGGGACTCGCATTGCATCTCTACGAGTGACAAGTCATATATATTGATACCTATGAACTTTCGCTTTGATGTTTCGATTGCCATATTTCACGTCCATATTACCTCCGTTGGGTTTTGCTTCAAAATCTATTACCCGCACCACCAGTACGCAGAAGGGTAATAGGTCCATAAAACTTATCCTAATCTATTACTCATACCATCGGTGCACAAAAAAGGTAATAGGTCCACAAAATTTTCTAACAAAAAAACAACCACGTCCATATTACCTCTGAGTTGTTTTTCCGTCCATCACAAATAAACCACCCAATACATAGAACTTCCATATTAATAGCACCTCTAAGTTGTTCTGTGTATCCCTATTAGGCCTACTCCTACCACGTCCTCATTACCTCTGAGTAAATATGTTGGTCTTCTCCCCACTTATTATCAGTACTCGCATCGCCCGTACACAAAAAGGGTAATAAGTCCATAAAAGTTATCCTAATCTATTACTCGCACCATCGGTGTACCAAAGAGTAGTAGGTCCACAAAATATCATTCAAATCTATTTGCTCGTATTTCCAAATACACAAAAGGGCAATAGGTCCACAAAAAGTCTCCCCAGGGGGATATTCTTTATCAAAATGCTATTAAACCCTATAGTACAAGCTCCTTAGAGTGGAGTGAATGTACTCTGATTATTCAAAATCAGTTACATTAACAAAACTACATCTCAAAAAAAAGGGAAAAGGAAAATCCATTACTCATCAGCAACACATAGCTTGATGAGAATGCCTTCCAACTGTGCAGTTGAGCGCTCAATTCTCTGTTTGACTCGACGTTCAGCTTCCTGGGATAACCTTTCGGCGTCCTCGAGATGTACATGAGCCTGCCAATTTTCTTCTAATTTCTTCAGTGCTCCCTCTAGAGCAGCAGAGGCTCGTGTGACTTCATCAGTCTCCTTGCAGAGCTTCTTCCTCTCCTGACGAGTGGTTTGAAGCTCAGTCCCCAGAGATGTTAGCCTAGCTTGGAGCTGGAGGAGCTGTTCGTTAGTTTTGGCCAAAGCATGAATGGTGGTCTCCTTACGAGTCAAGCAAATCTCTCCCTCTCGGCTCAGCTTGTCATATTTAAGGGACAACTTCTAGAGGTCCTTCTCCAAAGTGGGCTTGGTCGTCTCTTGAACAACCTTCACCTTTTCTACTGCTTTTATAAGGAAAGCACGCTCCTGCTCCACCGCAGTAGACATATCGACTTGCACAGTTTTTGTAAGGGGATTAGGCACTGATTAGCCTCTGCCAGCTTGTGCTCCAGAAGGACGGCCACCCCTTCTCCACCTGGAAGCGTCTTCAGCAGGTCAATCTGGCCTTGGGCACAGTGACGGGCCATGACAAATGAAGTCCCTCTCGTTGAAGTAGCTTCAACCCCTCATTTTAGATGATGGTAGAAGCTCTCAACTATATCCCTCGATGATTCGTCTATATTTTCTAAAGATGACGGCATCGAAGGAATATCAGCCAAGGAACCTGAAGGTGTGTGAGAAGAAGGCATAGCAGAGGTTGACGACCCTGTCAGAAGGGAAACAAACTCCGAACGACGAGACTCCCGCATAGTAGCGATCTTCTCTTCTACAGCCCGAAGAAGCCGAAGACTAGGCAGAGTGGAGAGTTCCGTCTCCGGAAAAGAGACAGCTTCAATCAACCCTGCATCTACCGATGCTGGTATAGGAACCACAGCCTCTACTATTGGTACTTCTGGTATAAGCGGCTCTAAACTCGGCTCAGCAGGGTTTTTTTATTTGAAGGAGGGGAGGTCCATTTATTCTCTTCAGCAAGAGGTCCGCCCCGACGTCGTTCGCTATCTCCTCCTCCACAGTTACATCCACCATCGTTAGTGGAGAGGCAGGTCCTGTAGGTCCGAAACAACCAACAATCATCTTGACTCGAAGGACATGAAGAAAGAGCGAATGAACCTCCTTATCGATAAGGATATGACATAGATTACCAGGGAAGGGCGGTGGAGACTGCGACTCGCTCTGGACAGTCATGATTCCTTCCACTGCCCCCATATCCTCCTTTACAGCAATATCCAAATCACCTACATCTGTCAATCTAGTCCTGGTCAATCCAAAAGAAGGTGAAGCTAGGTCGGTTGTGACCAACTGAGACCCTACAGCCTCGATATTAGATTCTGTAAGACTTGCACCTTCTTCGACCAGGGTGCTAGTAACTGGAGGAGTCTCGAAAGCAGCATCGGGCACCGGATAGTTTAGGTCCTCCAAAGACTGCACAAAGGAAAGAAAGAGAAATAATAAGATAAAATTCCAAAAGTAACAGGGTGGTCGACTGGAATGAAACTTACCTCTGGAGGGTTTCGGCATCACTGCCCTCTCCCGCGAGGTCAGAACCTCGATTCCTAAATGCAATCCATTTTTGAGAACGAGGCCTATTAGCAACGGAAGATATGCGCTGTAAAAGTATGAAAAAGAAATAATAAATTCTTATGCGGCCCAGAAACTCCATGCGGCTCTGAACTGGGGGGGTCTCATGCGGCTCAAAAATCCCTCAGAGCTGCATGCGGCTCAGAAAGCTTTATGCGGCTCAGAAGGATCCACGTGGCCTTATGCGATTCGAAATAGGCCTATACAGCTGGCCATAATTACTCCGTACAGCCGGCCATTAAATACTCTGACACAAAGTGACAGCAATGATGGCTCTGACATAAAAGAAGAGACGCGACATGCTCATAAAAAGACAAGAAAATCTTTGTGATAGCTGGCACAGTTCACAAATTCCAAGAAAATCCTTTAAGCGGATCGCCCGAGTGACCCTCATGCAGCTCGATTGTGAGGCCACCCTCATGCGGCTCGGTTGTGAGGCCACCCTCATGCGGCTCGATTGTGAGGCCACCCTCATGCGGCTCGGATGTGCGGCCACCCTCATGCGGCTCGGTTGTGAGGCCACCCTCATGTGGCTCGGTTGTGAGGCCACTTTCATGCGGTTCGAAAGTCAGGCCACCCTTATGCGGCTCAGTCATAAGACTACTCTCATGCTGATCAATCAGGGGAACAGTCCTTCATGCAGCTCGTAACATGGTGACAGTTGGGACACGTGGCAGAAGTTGACTAAGTTTTAACAACTCAGATTTATTGCAACCAACAGATCATGGTAGTTCTGATTTATTTCAACCAACATAACAGTCCAGATTTATTGCAACAAACAGATCAAGATTAATCATAACTAATCCCCAACTGTCCACTTCTCAAGGCACAATTATAAGGATGTGGCCATGTGGCTGTACACCCCACTCATCACAAATTCCTATAAATAGCAAGGTGCTATTCCCTTGTACACACACACAGAGCAGCAGAGACATAAAGAGAGCATTTCTTTGCCGGAGCTGGGATTGCGTTCGATCATCCAAGGAGTAAGACAGAGTTGATAGCACTTTCCCGAGCCTCTACCATCACTCCCTAGAATCAAAACTAAACAATTGTACTTAGATTGCTTTTTCTAGGTTTTGTTCTTAGGCTCTCTTTTATACAAACGAGTTTGTAATTGTGAGTTAAAGTTTAGTCCTCCTATAAAACAGTTCTGTTCTACGATAATCAATGGCAAATACGATGGCGACTCTGCTGGGCACTAACTTTTCCACTGTTGAGAAGTTGGTGACACAATCGGACGTAGCCAAGCTCGGCTCCACGCAATAGATGCTGGTTGTTCGCTTCCACCAGCAAGCGTTTGAAGAGATGCTCTCCGATGGGAGCGCTAGCCCGGTCCAGAAGCGAGCCGGCACGAAGAAGGCCGGTAGGAAGTGGAGGCCCAAAACTGCTGCTCCTCCCTAAGCTCTGGAAGGAGTATTCTACTGCCCAAGACGACGAAGAAGACTCACATGCGGCCCTACTTCAGGCCGCAGAGGACCCTGCTGTCCCCAAGTATGGCAGAGGAAAACATTACGATGCTGGACTTACGGGGGCAAATGGGAACTCTGGGCGGTCCAAGAAGAAGCCGCATAAAGGCGCCAGCCGCATGAAGGCTTATGCGGCCACCAATCTCAGCCGCATGGAGAAGACTCATATGGCTACCAAACCCAGCCGCATGGAGAAGGCTCATACGGCTATGAGTTCCAGCCGCATACAGAAAGTTCATGCGCCCGCCAATCTCAGCCGCATACAGACCGCTCATGCGGCCACCTATCCTAGCCGCATGTAGCATTCTTATGCGGCCGCCAAGCCCAGCCACAGGGAGATGGCTTGTGCGGCATCCAACCACAGACCATCCATCCTATGCGGCTCGGGTTTAGTCTTCGACCGTCTCTCATGCGGTCCTGACCTCAGAAGCTCCCATGAGGATGTGCCAGACTCTGTGCGGCACAACTTGGACTCTTCCTACTACGCGCCTTCGGGTGCTAGAGCGAAAAAGTCTAGGACAGTACGAGCTCGTCAAGCTCAGATAGCTGTCCCAACTTCTGACCATCATGGAGTCCCGCTAACTGTTAAGCGGGCCCCTGATGGAAAGTTGTATAAAACTACCCGTGTCCAGCCCCCGGTGGCCAATGGACAGGGTGGTTCTCAAGAATCACCCAACAATGATCAAGGGCAAGTACTTTTACTAGCCCCACGTCAGGGAGCAAACATGATACCAACACACTCGTGTGCTCGGGACTCCCGGGCCCACAAAACGAGTGTAAAGGTTGCTCGAGAAGCACTTGACTTACGTGATGTGATCCTTCACAAGCGCAAGGAAAGAAAAGAAAGCTTGGTGTGCAGAGAGTCCTTGCATGGACATCACTGCACCCAAGTCATTGTCAACTGCTGCTGCAATAAGACAGTAGTATAAGAGGGCCGACAGTCCGTCTTCCAACGACTGCAGCGACCAGGACCGGTCCTAGAACAAAGTCCGGGAGACGAGACGCTTCCTTTCACCTCCTGCAAATCTACCCGGAAGGTCCCTACCAGCAAGGGAGGGAAGAGAGCAAATGTTTCCAGCCCGTCGATCTCAACTAGCCCGGCTAAGAAACTCTCATCCTAGCGGTTGTCCACAACCACCACAGGAGAAGTTTATTAAGGCACCTGCTCGAAGATGAAATCTTTAACACTTGGAGGTTCGTCATTCACATCCCTGGGGGTAGCCAAAGCTGGGGGTAGCACTCCCCGAAACATCCATGACAATCCGGTGGTCCGAGAAGATGAACCAGGGGAGACAGTTCCTCCCACAGATGCAACAGAACCAGACGCCCCTGGAAACATCCATGTATGCCAAGATGAAGCAACCTCCTATGCAGGGGGTAGCACTTCCTCCGAGTCTGAACCAGAGGAGGATATTCCTACATACCCTAACAACTTCTCCATTCGGAGGCATGATTCAGAGAGCACATCCTCCACAGTTCCTTCCACTGTTCCTCGTGTGAGAACAGTATTCATGTCTGAGAATGACCAGGATGGTCCCAGCGACTGACAGCACCTCGACACTCTTGAGGCCATACTTCATACCTTGGTCATGTCAGTAGACGAGATCAAGGCAGCCCTGCGACTCTCCAAAGAAGGATGCCTGGCCAGGCAAGCTTGGGTTCCGCCGTCAATGCGGACTCAAACACAACTGCACCAACCCCGGGCAATAATCCACCCGGGATGTCGACTCCCACTGCTGCAGACGAGGCTAGGAAGGCAAGAAGAGATGTCCAGAAGCTTCGGGCAATGTTTTACGCCCAAGAACCCTCTAAAGACCTCAGGATACGACAACCGTATCCCGCTGCATTGAGAGATGTCCCCTTCCCTCCACGGTACAAGCCATTCAACATTAATCCATATGATGAAAAGACCTCTGCAAGCCGGTACGTGACCTACTTTGAGGTCACAACAGATCATCTACCATATGACGATGCCATCCTTACATGATTGTTTGTTGGAGCACTGGAGGGAGTCGCATTCGACTGGTACCGCAATTTGCCGAATAACTGCATCCATTCCTTCGCCGGCTTCAAACATATGTTCTTGGAGAGGTTCTATGAGGTGGGACAGGATGTGACAATATCAACCCTCATGGACGTTGTCCAAGGCGAGAAGGAGCTGACAAAGAACTACATTGAGCGGTTTCACCAAACCGCGATGAAGTTGCCCTCCGGTAACCCGGACTCTTCCTTAATTAAAATTTGCCAAAAGAGGCTGCTCCCCACAATTAGCCTCTGGATGGGCAAAAGTCAATTTAAGGACTGGAAGACTTTCATCATCAGAGCCACTAGCGCAGAAGACAAGTTGAAGAAAGCTCGCCAACTGGGATTACACATCTCGGAGGGAGAGGACAAGGGAAAATGCCCTAATGCCAACAACAACAACGATAGTAATTTCTCCAACAACCGAGACAACAAGGGCAAACAGGTTATGGTGGCCGACACAGCCCCGAAGCCCGAACCAAAGCATGCAGAAAAGCAGTGGCCGCAGATGACTTACTCCTTCGAGGATAGTCATGTCAAGTCCATATTTGACATGCTCTTACAAGGAGACAGAATTCAGCTCCCTCCGGCAAGGTATGAACCTCGACCTGCAGAGATGGAGAGACCCAAGTACTGTCACTACCATCGCTACGTCCACCATGCTACACAAGACTGCTTCCAATTGAAGCGGTACATCCAGAACCTCATCGACTCTAAGGCCCTGGCCATTGATTTCGAGGAGGTGACGGTCGCTGCCAACATGGTGTCAGTCCAATTCGGAAGCTTCCCGCCGACGAGGACCCAAGACGGCGTAGTACCCGTCTCCTGGAAAAAAATGAAGGTTGCTAATCTTCCACCTCCTTGAGACCAGGCTGCTGGGCTGGTACCCCTTCCTACATCATGAGGAAAGGTCATGTTGGTCCACCCAGACTTAGTATCTGAAGTAACCCAGCCAGCATCACCCGCTACTGGCAAGAAGAAGGATGGGAAAGTCAAGTCCTACCGCACAATCTCGACCGACGTCGAAGAAGCGACAGCTGTCGTTACCCGATCTGGTGCGCAAACTCAACCTATGTCGGGTAACTCGACTGAAGAACATCAGCCGGCCATCGCTGATGCCCCAGGACCTTCTCAGCTTCCACCGGCCGATAAGCCCAAGCCAAAGGAGACCCACTTTGACAAGCCGTTCCGGAAAGACACGCCTCACGGACTGGAGAAGCCCTACAATTTTGATATTTTGGCACAGTTGGCCAACACACCAGCCAAATTGTCATTATATGAGCTCTTGAGACTCTCCAAAGATGTTCGCGTCACACTGAACGAAGCACTCCAGAATGTCGACGCATATCTGGCTCAGGCTAATCTTATAGGGGAGAGCTCGCCAACGGATCTCCAGGATAGCGCTTGCACAGGTGCAATGCCCAACATTATCTTCACTCCACAGGATATGCTTATCAAGACCAACCTGCATGATCACCCTCTGTATTATACTGGATACGTCGGCGACATCAAGGTGGATCGAATGCACATTGATCCCGATTCTTCGATCAGCATTATTCCTAAAAGCTTGCTTCACCATCTGCTCATCCCTATGCATCGGCTGACTCCTACCAGCACCGCAATCAGCAGTTTCAATTCAGGAAGAAGCTATCCCATCGAAAAGATTTGCCTGAAGTACCAAATTGGCGACATACAGTCGGAAGTAGCCTGCTATGTCATCGATGCAGACACCTCCTATAATATTCTCCTGGGGCGTCCGTGGATACATGATTATATGATCGTGCCCTCTACATTGCACCAATGCTTCAAGTACATCGACAAGCACGGCTTCGTAAGTACAGAATTTGCCGACAACGATCCCTTCAAAGGGATCGAATCCTATTATTCGGATTCTTCCTTGTACGAGAAATCAAAGAGGCACTTGATCAAGGAGGATGTTCAAGAGCAGACGGAGGTCATTGTGGGGCCTGAGGAACCCTTGAGAATCTATCTCCAACCCCGCAAACCAGGCAGGACTGCACCTCTTACAGCCACTATGCGTAGAGAAGCAACTAGTCTTCCGGTGCTCACTGCACAAAAGGAGCAGATGACAATCTGACTTCCAAGGTTTGGCCAAGGGCCGAGACCCACTACGAAGTTGCTGACAATCAGGCTGCCTAGAGCCGATCAACAACAAACAGAAGAGTCCAATCCTTCTGTTAAGCCAATGATGATTCATCTTTCCAGGACAAGTCGACAGTCGAGCGCTAAGCCGGGGACTGCTAGTGAGCTAACAACTCCCCATTCAACATCAAGCACTAAGCCGGGGGTCGCTAGTGCGCCTACGACTCCACGTTCAGCACCACCAGTGGAGCCCCTGATGATCAAGCTGCCCAGGTCGACCTTCCAGTCTTTATTAATACAGGGAGTAGTTGAATAGGAATTAGAGCTGGACAAGTATGTGGCTGCCCACACTGATGTTCCTTCTGCTGACGATGTAATCCCACCTGAAAAGATACCTTATTTTATCAATAAAGGGCTATCTTTGAACTACTTCGAGCTTAATAAGCTTTGTATAATGTATGCTATGGAATACAATATAGGTACCAGTCTACACACCCAAGTGACAAATGTCTACACCGTGAACCAACTCACTCCCGTGGAAGGCGCTTGCTTCATAGTCGATGGAGATGATCATCCAATCATCTTCGACCGAAAGAATAATCCACAGCCCTTCAGGATCGAAGAAGTTGATCTCGAACACGACACCGAGAGACTACCCCTTTATCTGTATAGCCTCCGATCCAAGTACCTCATGCAAAAACAGGGGTATGATATAGAGGCTATGCCAGGCTTGAACTACGGCACTGGCTGGCGATTACTTTTGCAGTTGCCAGTCCCGACTGGAAAACTACGGGATTACTACAACAAGATCAGACATGGTCTAGGCTATCTTACACCGGCAACAACTCCTGAAAGCTCAGATGAGAAATGTGACTGGCATTCACATTCGACCGAATCACCCACTTCTGATTCGGATGTCAGCATTGGGGACGTATTCAGGCAAGTTTTGTCTGTCAATATGGCATTTGTTGACGCTTATGAAGAAGATAAAGATGTACCCGAGCTTCTCGAATTAGAGCCGTCGGTTCAACAGCTAGATGTGCAGTAGAAGAAGCATTTTGAACGGAGAGATCCTCCTACTGAAGATGATGTCATACAAGTTGACCTCGGTGATGAATCCTCTCTAAAGCCAATCTTCGTCAGCAAAAGCCTGACAGACGAAGAGCGGAAGTCGCTATTGCAACTCGTCAGAGAGTACATTGACGTGTTCGCCTGGAGCTATGAAGATATGCCAGGGCTAAACCCCGAGGTTGCACTCCATAAGCTCAATATTCATCCGGACGCAAAGCCTGTCAAGCAACAGCAATGACGGTTCCGCCTGGATGTCATGAATTCTATCGAAGCTGAGGTCAACAAACTAATAGCCAACGGCTCCATCCGGGAGAAACAACATCCAGACTGGGTCGCCAACATAGTACCGGTCCTCAAGAAGAATGGGAAGATCCGAATTTGCATCGACTTCCGAAATCTAAACGAAGCATGTCCTAAGGATGAGTTCTCTCTTCCTGTTACGGACATAATGATCGACAACACATGTGGCTTTGAATGCATGTCGTTCATGGATGGCTTCTCAGGATACAACCAAATCAAGATGTTTCCTGACGACGAAAAGCATACATTATTTCGAACGCCAATTGGTGTATTCTGCTACATAATCATGCCCTTTGGTTTAAAGAATGCCGACGCCACATACCAACGAGCTATAAGCGTCATCTTCAAAGATCACATACGTAAGACCGTGGAGTGTTACGTTGACGACATCGCTGTCAAAAGCCGCTCTAAGGAAGATCATCTGTACGATATGAGGACAGTATTCGACCTGATGCGAGCACACAACTTGAAGATGAATCCCATCAAATCCTTCTTGGGCATATCTAGCGGCAAATTCTTGGGTTTTATCATTACTACCCAGGGAATCCACATAAACCCTGAGAATACGAAGGCAATCATGGAGATGGGTCCCCCGAGAAATCTCCAAGAACTCAGAGGCCTTCAAGGGAGGCTATCCTACATCATGAGGTTTATCTCTAACCTCTCTGGGCGGTGTCAACCATTCACCCACCTCATGAATAAGGGCGTCTCCTTCGTATGGGATAAAGAGTGCTTACGCGCCTTCGACAACATTAAGGAATACCTGTCAAACCCTCCAGTCCTGGTGGCCCCGGTTGCTGGAAAGCCGTTTTTGCTTTACGTACGAGCGATGGAGCATTCCTTCGGTGCTCTACTAGCACAGAATAATAATACAGGGCATGAACAGGCCATCTATTATCTCAGCCGAATGATGACAGGACCTGAACATAGATACATCGCCGTGGAAAAGGAATGTCTTGCTTTGGTGTTCCCTATCGAGAAGATGCGACACTATGTTACAGGACAAATCATCCATGTCATATCTCGAGTTAATCCCCTCAGGGTTCTCATGACCAAGCCAGGTGCGCTCAGCTCTCGCCTTGCTACCTGGGCGATATTACTGTCTCCCTACCATATGATCTTTGTCCCGCAAAAGGCTATTAAAGGTCAAGCTCTGGAAGACTTTTTAGCAGCTCATCCAGGTTTGGAGTCAACCAGAATATACGAAGAGATCTCGGACGAAGTCTCCAATTCAAACATGGCTTTCCATGATACCATCTGGCGAATATTCTTTGACGGTGCTTCAAGAACCGGGCCCAAGGGCAACATCGTCGTTGGAGTCGGAGTGGTACTAATTTCTTCCACTGGCTTGGTGATCAATCGGGCTTATTTCCTTACAGAACCCTGCTCAAACAACGTGGCCAAGTACAATGCTTTGGTCATCGGTCTCTGACTTGCAAAGGAACTGGGGGTAGATTACTTGGAAGCATATGGCAATTTGCAGTTAATCGTCAATCAGATCCGGGGTTCATATGAAGTTCGCCATGAAGATATAATCCCCTATCATCAAATAGCAATCTCTATCATCACATCCTTGAAAGGATTCTTCATAGAACATGTTCTCAGACTCCGGAACATTGAAGCCGATGCCTTAGCCGGACTGGCCGCTTCCCTGGCGGTTCCAAATCATACTCACCACTTGGTGGATGTAATAGGCCATAAATTGGTCTGTCAGAAGAACAACGTCCAATTCGCCGAGAGTTATTCTTCCCTGACGGTCGATGAGACACAGGACTGGAGGCTCCCATTTATTGACTTCGCAGTCTATGGCATCTTGTCGGAGAACCCGAAAGAAGCCACCTCTATCAGAAGACGGTCTCTCAGATTCTTCTACGATACTGAGACGAAAATGCTATATCGACGATCCTACAATGGACTACTGCTTCGGTGTTTGTCAAATACAGAGGCCAAAGAAGCGGTACACGAAGCTCACGATGGCGTTTGTAGGGCTCATCAACCTGGCCCAAAATTACAAGACCACCTTCGCCGGATGGGCTATTACTGGCCTACGATGGTGGCAGATGTGATAGACTATGCAAGAAAGTACAAATCTTGTCAGGTCCACGTAGATTTCATACACCAACCATCAGAATTCCTATATCCAACGGTGGCATCCTGGCCATTTGAAGCATGGGGAATGGATATTATTGGTCCAATCACTCCACCTTCTTTCAGAAGACACTATTTCATACTAGCAATTACGGATTACTTCTCCAAATGGGTGGAAGTTGTTCCTCTTGCAGAGGTAAAGACGTCAAATGTGATCAGCTTTCTCAAGCATCACGTCATCTATCGCTTTGGACTGCCCCGAAGGATAATCCACGACAATGGTCCGCAGTTCGCAAGTCACACCTTCTATCGGTTTTACGACAAACATCGGATCCAGAATGTTGTGTCAACACCCTACAACCCAGTGGCTAATGGTTTAGCGGAAGCATTCAACAAAACTATAATCAAAGTTCTTAAGAAGTTCGTGTCCTCAAACAAATGCGACTGGAATAAAAAGCTTGGCGAATGCTTATAGGCATACCGTACTACAGTCCTGACGGCTACTGGGAACACACCATTCTCTTTAGTATACGGAAGCGAGACAGTTCTCCCGCTAGAGACTCAAATCCCCTCACTCCGTGTCACCCTCACTTACCGATTGACGAAGGATGATAATTACCGTCGTCGGCTACAAGAGTTGGAGGCCTTAGATGAAAAGCGCCTGCTAGCTCAACAACGAATCGAGCTTTATTAAGCACGCATCTCTGGAGCCTTCAACAAGAAGTTTAAACTCAGAATATTCTAAGTGGGCGATCTCGTCTTGGCAGTTCGGAGGCCGATGGTTATGACTCACAAAACCGTCGGCAAGTTCCAGCCAAAGTGGGAAGTCCCATTTATCATCGAGGTAGTATTCTCCAATGGTGCATACCGTCTCGTAAAGCAAAACGGAGACTTGCTTATGATGCCCATCAACGCCAAGTTCATAAAGAAATACTTTGTCTAAACGACATCCGCCGAATTAACCAGATTGTTGAGTTATGTACCCTTAGGTACCGCTGAACTTACACTCTGGTCACTCCAAATGAATCTATATCACATCTTCTAGGTAGTAAGTCATGTATGATCATACCTCTGAACTTCCTTCCTAAAAGAGCATTTTCCTCATGATCTATTACCCGCGCTTTCAGTGCATAAAAAATGGGTAACATATCCATAAAAATTCCCGAAACAGCCACGTCGATGTCACTTCTGAGTTATTTCACCTCCATAAAAAACAAACCACCCTTTACATAGAACTTTCACGTCCATAGTACCTCTGAGTTGTTCTATGTACCCTTCATGGAGTCCACTCCTGCCATGTACTTATTACCTCTGAGTAGGAAGACTCCGTTGTAAAACCCTCATGTTTACCACGTCCACATTACCTCTGAGTAAGTATGTCGTTTTTCTCTCGACTTATTATCCGTACCCAAAAAAAAACCCAGGGTACACCAAGGATAATAGGCGCACAAATGTCCATAGTTGACCACAAATGTCCGCAGTTGACCACAAATGATGTACTAGGTTCTCTACTACATGCGCCTCTTTTCTCACAATCTCATGCCTCTGAAACCCAGCTGTTCCATGACATTCTTTCGCCCGATACCATGAACTTCCATATCTACCTTACCGTGGAGTTGTTCTAGGTATCCATATCAAACTTATTATCCGTGCCTAAAACCAAGGTATGCCAAGGGTAATAGGTCCACAGAAAGTCCCCCAGTGGGGCAAATACATAATACCTAAGATGCAGTACAAGCACAACAGATAAAAGATGATGCAAATAAAGTCATTTATTTAAATCAAAAGTACTACATTTTTTGGGACCACGTCCCTATCAAAAAGATGAAGAAACATAAAGAAAAAAAGGGGCCGATCATGGTTCGGCGACACATAATTCTCGGAGTCGGTCCTTCAGTCTGGACGTCGATCGTTCAATTCTTAAGGTGGCCCAACGCTCCGCCTCTTGCGTCAACTTATATGTATCCTCCAGATGCGCATGTGCCTGCCAGCCGTCTTCAAGCTTGTTTAGGGCACGCTCCAAGGCATCTGAGGTTCGGGTGACCTTGTCGGTCTTCCAAAAAATTAGCTCCTTGTCTTCGTGCGGGGCCTGCAGCTTAGACTCAAAAAAACCAATTTTCTCTGAAGCTGGAGGATCTGCTCCTTGGTGTCGGCTATCCCACGAGAGGCAGTCTCTTCTCGAGCAATGCAGTCCTCTCCGCTATGGCTTAATTGATCGTACTTCAGTGACAAATCTCGGAGGTCCTACATCAGAGCAGGCTTGGATGTCTCCCGTACCGTCCTTACCTTTTCCATGGCAGTTAAAAGGAAGACACGCTCATGATCTATTGCTGAAGACAGATTAACTTGCTGCAGTCCCTGATACTGAGACACCAGCTGATCAGCTCCTAGTAACTTGGGCTCCAAAAGCTCGACTATCCCTGCCCCACCGAGGAGGGTTCTGAGAAGTTCAATCTGGCCACGAGCACATTAACAGGCCAATACAAAAGATGTTCCCCTCTCCACTGCAGCCTTAATCCCTTGCTTCAGGTGGCAGTACAAACTATAAACCACATCCTTCGACGATTCATCGAGAACTTCTGAAGAAGATGACGTCAAGGGAAGAGTAGCTGGCAGAGTTGAAGAAGATGCACCGAAACTTGACGCCCCTGCCACTAGGGAAACAAGTTTCGAGCGATAGGATGCTTGAATAGCAGTCATCTTCTCCTCCACCGCCCGAAGGATTTGGAGACTGGACAGGATGGAAAGGTCAACCTCCGGAGCCACATGAATCAAGGAGGGTGCAGGGACCATTTCTCCCCGTCCCGGCCGTTTTACTGCCTGTTCTCCCGAACTCGAACTGGCAGGAGGCCCCTCGATATGAGTTGAAGGAGGAAGAGGCATACTTTCTTCCATCAGATCCCCTCTGGTGACTTCTCCTTCGACGATGTCCATTGGCAGCGGTGAAGGAGCAGGACCTGTATGTCCGGAGCAACCATCGATCAGCTTAACCCGAAGGATGTGAAGATAGAGCAAATGAACCTCCTCACTAGTCAAGACTTGACTTAGCTTACCAGGAGAGGGTTGCTGAGGCAGAGGTTCGCTCACAGCCATTGTATCCTCCTTACCAGCGACATCTGAGCCGAATGCAGCTGGTTCGTCTGCCCCAGCCGCCCGGGAGGTATACGCAATTGGGTCAGCATCACCCGACTGGAATTCAGCAACCTCGAGGATTGGCTTAATAGAGCCCACATCGCCCTGGGTTGAGATATCAGCAACGGGAGGAACCTCAACCGTCGTCGGGAGAACCCTGGCGGATATAATCTCAGCACTCATATCGCTAATTAAAGTGGCTAGAGCCGGGTCGACTTCAGAGACAGTAGCCGGCTCACGAGAGTCCACTTCTCCTGATGCCTACAAAAAAAAGAAGAAGGATTAGATCATAATACAGAAAAAAAGAGCTAAGAAAAGATGGTTGTAATTCGATTCACCTCCGAAACGGCATCAACATTCTCGCTTCTCTCTCGAATGATTGGCCTGTATGGCTTAAACAGCGGCCTATTTTTAGGTGTAAGTTATGCCGCCAACAGCGGATTCACGTCTGCTTCGCTTGCGCGAAGGACCAGGCACAATAGGGGGTTGATCTACCACCACATCATTTGCGGAAGGAAGTGGTAGGTTATCGGGGTCATCCTCTTCGTCCGCATTGGTAGACTCTGAGTCTGACACTTCAACTACATTCCCCTTCTTTGTCCTCGTCTTGGACCCTTTTGGTTTCTCCTCCAGACCAGTACCGACAATAAAACTGGTACTGGGGTCAAAATCGGTAGGGGGCTTGTTCACCATAACATGGTACAGAGCCGCCATGTACAAAATCTGTCCTGACTCCTTAACATCAGGTACAGAAAAGCTGGTGTGGGTGTGAACCGTGTTATAGTAGTGCCAAGCCCAGATACCGTCAAGGATACTACCCTCAAAACCCAGGCAGGGGCTGGAATTGTCCAGAAACAGCTGATTGTACCCAAACTGTCGTGCGAACCGATTGGACAAGTAAGGCTCCAGGAAGACAGAGTTGCGGTTGCGATATAGCAAGTGTGTAGGACGGATGTTCTATAACCAGAGGAGCATCTTATCAGACAAGAGGTGAGGGGGGCCAGTACCATCAAGATGTACACCAT
Source organism: Iris pallida (assembly GCA_029216955.1). NCBI lineage: Eukaryota > Viridiplantae > Streptophyta > Magnoliopsida > Asparagales > Iridaceae > Iris > Iris pallida. The sequence goes on along the minus strand of JANAVB010021595.1, from coordinate 6,864,216 downwards.
TCACTTCTTCATCTGTAAAAGGAGGAAGAGACACGAAAAAGGTGTATCTATCCACTCTTGCCAGTGCCATCCGACAGGCTGGCATGGTACTGCACTCCCAAGGCATACGACGATACTGGAAGATGAAGGCATCATTCACAGTTATGCCATCTTCTGGGCCAGGCCCTATCAAAGACTGGCAGTACATCAACAGCCACCCCATCAGATAATGATAGGACAGCTCGAGTCGTTCAAAGTCTTTCGCTGTATCACGGGCAATGACCTTGGAAGAGAAAGCACGGAGGCCGCGATGTATGCTGCACACCATGGCAGGGAGGAGAGCTAGTCTGGCCCCAAAGACTAGCTTCACCGCGGAAAGGATAAAGTTCCAGCTGATTCTCTCAATAGAGCCAGCCCCTTCCGAAACTAGGCAGTTCCGTAGCCACACCATCAGAAATCCTGTCAGAAGAGCATTCTCGGACAACTGCTGAGTGTCTTGATAAAAATAAGTAAAAGAGTCAGATAGACTCCCAAATCTTTTGTCGGTAGTTTTTACCCTCTTGGCGGTCGACACCTGGTCCTGCACCTCCTCCCAAGTTCGAGGACTTCGGGAAAAAACCCGGCCTGAGGCACCGAGCTTAAAAAGGTAATTGAGCCAGGCCTTCGTATGAGGAAGGTTCCCTTCCGAGCTGTCGTTCTTTTTCTTCGACATCTGCTAGCACGTGCTGTGGTGACACAGCAATTCTCGGTAGACAGCAACAAAGCCCGGGAACCTCTGCTCTAACTCCTCAAACTCTTCGTTCGTAGGGGTATACACTTCGAAGACTTCATCTTCCCAAGGCAGCTTGGAGACCTCACTCATCTCGTGGAGAGCGAGTCCCATCTCCCCTTCCGGTGTAATGAAGGTCTCCGTTCTGCGGTTGTACATTTCAAGAAGAGCTATGAAGAGCTTCTTGTTTATGGACAAACCATAACAGGTGCCTCGAATGGCATGATACAAGCCGATCTCGCACAGGAGATTCTCGTATGTCCGCAAAATCTACATGGTCAAGTTGGTCCACGAAGGGATGGGGTTCATCCAATTCAGCAGCGCCAACCGACCAATGGGGTAGGACCCCTTCTGAACAAGCTGATTCATAAAAGTGTCAGCTTGAGAGAACCTGAAGTTGGGACCCTGCACATTTAAAAAACTAGCTGGGGCCAACCCTATCACATAGCAGCTGATCGGTGTCCTAGTCGCGACTACCGACCCTAAGTTTCTGTTAGAGTGGATATCATCCATAAATATTCCCTACCGGCTCGGATTTAAGAAATCCACCATCTTCCTGTCCATTGGCAGTATGTTGAACCAGGACAGTGGGATGTGCGTTCCATCTGAGGAATGTGGATCGCCATCGCATCAGAAGAAAAACTCCAACTTTCAGATATGTCCAAAATATTAGGGTTCTTCACAGTCAGGGCATCTCCAAAGAGGAACGCAGGTTTCAGGTGTTGGCCCCCCAATTTCCCCGAGTTCATCATACCCGAGAGAAAGTAGAAGGACTAGTTTTCGATATCCCGTAGGCTCTCCTCAGTTTTATCTTTGGGAAATTGGTTTGACACATAATTAACTATGTGATCGAACCTCATACCCACAGCAGATTGGGCACGACCTACCAAGAGTTCTCCCGCAGGATTGACTGGCAACTTCACTGAAAAAAGACAAAAGAAAGAAGTCAGAAGATAGCCAGAGAAAACCACTTAGTGTGTTCTGAGATTATGCGGCTCTGATTAAGTGGGTCTTTATGCGGCCCAATTTGAAGGAGCTTATGCGGCTCTAATTAAGTGGGTCTTTATACAGCCCAGTTTATAGGAGCTTATGTGGCTCTGATTAGATGGGTCTTTATGCGACACAATTTAAAGGAGTTCATGCGGCTCTGTTTGGTGGGGCCCAGTTTATTAGAGCTCATGTGGCTCTGTTTATTGGGACTTCATGCGGCCAAGTTCATAAGAGCTCATGCGGCTCTGTTTAGTGAAACTTCATGCGGCCCAGTTTAAGGAAGCTTATGCGGCTCTGTTTGGTGGGTCTTCATGCGGCCCGGTTCATAAAGTGCTTATGCAGCAACATGACGACTCTCATGCGGCTCAGACATGAGGCAGACCCCATGCGGCTCGAACATACGATGTTCATGCGGCCCATACAACACAATGAAGACGAAGAGAGCATTATGTGCCAAAGACCCGTGCATAAAACATACGACATAGCCATTATGGTTAGGGTTTGAATCCATGCAGTTTTCTCCCAATATTCTTACCGTTAATAGCAGGATGAACATCGGGGTAAACTGGGATCGCTGACGAGGAGGCAACTCCTTTGCCCTTCGCCGCAGCACTGGAGGAAGTCTTGGAAGCCATTGATGGTCGAAGGAAAAGAAGAGACGACGACTAGGGCACGAAAGTTTGAAGAAAGAAGAGAGTAAAGAGAGTAAAAAACTTTTCTTTTCAAAAATTACTCATATTTATAGGCTAGCAAGGGCGTGTGAACCGATAGACGCTTCGGGTTTAGTGCTGCATAGAAGATAAAGCCGACCCTTGGGATTCTATCCCCTTTCATGCAAAAAAGGATGCTCAGAATCATCAAGGCAAATCTAAATATTTAATACCGACTCTTGGGATCCTATCCAAAAGACGGCTTTAAATCAAAAACGAAACAAGAGCAATTAATGAGATGCCTACGTGGCACAAAAACCAGCATGAGACCAGAGAAGCCTATGCGGCCAGAGAAGTCTATGCGGCCAGAGAAGCCTATGCGGTCAGAGAAGCTTATGCGGACATGCCCATGCTTCTTATTCAAAGTATTCCAATTTTATAAATTAAAAACTTTGAAGGGGGTCTTGTAGAAGCATGGAAAAAAAATAAATTCTTATGCGGCCCAGAAACTCCATACGGCTCAGAACTGGGGGGTTATCATGCGGCTCAAAAATCCCTCAGAGCTGCATGCGGCTCAGAAAGCTTTATGCGGCTCAGAAGGAGCCACGTGGCCTTATGCGGTTCAAAATAGGCCTATACAGCTGGCCATAATTACTCCGTACAGCCGACAATTAAATATTCTGACACAAAGTGACAACAATGATGGCTCTGACATAAAAGAAGAGACGTGACATGCTCATAAAAAGACGAGAAAATCTTTGTGATAGCTGGCACAGTTCATAAATTCTAAAAAAGTCCTTTATGCGAATTGCCTGAGTGACCCTCATGCGGCTCGGTTGTGAGGCCACCCTCATGCGACTCGGTTGTGAGGCCACCTTTATGCGACTCGGATGTCAGGCCACCCTTATGCGGCTCAGTCATGAGACTACTCTCATGCGGCTCAATCAGGGGAACAGACCTTCATACGACTCGCAACCTGGTGACAGTTGGGACACGTGGCAGAAGTTGACTAAGTCTTAACAAATTAGATTTATTGCAACCAACAGATCATGACAGTTCAGATTTATTTCAACCAACATAACAGTCTAGATTTATTACAACAAACAGATCAAGATTAATCTTAACCAATCCCCAACTGCCCACTTTTCAAGGCACAGTTACAAGGATGTGGCCACGTGGCTGTACACCCCCCTCATCACAAATTCCTATAAATAGCAAGGTGCTATTCTCTTGTACACACACACAGAGCAGCAGAGACATATAGAGAGCATTTCTTCGTCGGAGCCGAGGTTGCGTTCGATCGTCCAAGGAGTAAGGCAGAGTTGATAGCACTTTCTCGAGCCTCTACCGTCACCCCCCATAATCAAAACTAAACAGTTGTACTTAGATTGCTTTTTCTAAGTTTTGTTCTTAGGTTCTCTTTTGTACAAGCGAGTTTGTAATTGTGAGTTAAAGTTCAGTCCTCCTATAAAATTGTTCTGTTCTACGACAATCAATGGCAAATACGATGGCGACTCTGCTGGGGACTAACTTTTTTACTGTTGAGAAGTTGGTGACACAATCGGATGTAGCCAAGCTCGGCTCCACACAACAGATGCTGGTTGGTCGCTTTGACCAGCAAGCGTTTAAAGAGATGCTCTCCGATGGGAGCGCTAGCCCGGTCCAGAAGCGAGCCGGCACGAAGAAGGCCCGCAGGGAGTGGAGGCCCAAAACTGCTGCTCCTTCCCAAGCTCTGGAAGAAGTGTTCTCTGCTGCCCAAGACGGCGGAGAAGACTCACTTGCGGCCCCACTTCAGGTCGCAGAGGACCCTGCTGTCCCCAAGTCTGGCAGAGGAAAATATTACGATGCTGGACTTACGGGGGCAAATGGGAACTCTGGACGGTCCAAGAAAAAGTCGCATAAGGGCACCAGCCGCATGAAGGCTTATGCGGCCACCAATCTCAGCCGCATGGAGAAGACTCATGCGACTACCAAATCCAGTCGCATGGAGAAGGCTCATGTGGCCATGAGTTCCAGTCGTATACAGAAAGTTCATGTGCCCGCCAATCTCAGCCGCATGCAGACCGCTCATGCGGCCACCTATCCTAGCCGCATGTAGCATTCTTATGCGGCCGCCAAACCCAACCGCAGGGAGATGGCTTGTGCGGCATCCAACCACAGACCATCCATCCTATGCGGCTCGGGTTCAGTCTTCGACCGCCTCTCATGCGGTCCTGGCCTCAGAAGCTTCCATGAGGATGTGCCAGACTCTGTGCGGCACAACTTGGACTCTTCTTACTATGCGCCTTCGGGTGCTAGAGCGAAGAAGTCTAGGATAGTGCGGGCTCGTCGAGCTCAGGCAGCTATCCCAACTTCTGACCATCAGGGAGTCCCGCTAACTGTTATACGGGCCCCTTATGGAAAGTTGTATAAAACTACCCGTGTCCAGCCCCCGACGGCCAACGGACAGGGTGGTTCTCAAGAATCTCCCAACAATGATCAAGGACAAGTACTTTTACTAGCCCCACGTCAGGGAGCAAACATGATACCAACACACTCGTGTGCTCGGGACTCCCGGGCCCACAAAACGAGTATAAAGGTTGCTCGAGAAGTACTTGACTTGCGTGATGTGATCCTTCACAAGCGCAAGGAAAGAGAAGTGTGAGCACCCTGAATTTCGGGTTATTTTTTTATTTTATTTTAATTATTTTCCTGATTGATTTTTATTTCGATAAATAATTTATTCTGTATTTTTCCTTAAGTGTACTTTCCCATGCCTTTGATATTTGGAGTATCAGGGATGTTCAACTCTGGAAATCTTCTTCACGAGTTTTGGAGTGGACACGATTACCTTCATGACGGTATATAGTGTCCCATCCAAACTTGTTCCCTTGTACTCTTTCTGCTTCGCTGAACTTCGGGTCGGTTTAGACCATTTGATTGATATTTATTTCCCACTCTTTTCTTGATCATTTCCAGCACGTTACCATGACATTTAAATTGGGAGCGCCAGACCAGTCAGTTTCTTGAAACCAACTCCTCATTGATGATCTACTCGAGACGCTCGTCACCCATGACCTTTGTGTCCCCCTCAGATACGTCATTTTGAGCTCCATTTGATTTACACAACTTTTCCGACACGTTACCCAATTTTATTTCACTCCACGGCGTCATATTTATTTTCCAACTTGATTTGTGGGTCCCCTGTCGACCAAAACCTGTCCGCCCCAATTATGGACATGGTCCACTTTGAGCCTACTACCCGTCCGCCACTTGTGTCCCATTTATTGGAATCCCCATGTGCTACTTATTTACACATGATCATCAACGTCTAATTTTAATTCATTTATTATTCGATGTCCAATTTTCATCCAATCCGGCTCCACCGAGCCCAGTCCAGCTTCATGTTGCCCTCCATCGGGACACCCTCATATTTATTGCCCAAAAATATCAATTTCTCATTTTACCTATTTCTAATATTTAATGGGAAATTTTCCATTGATGTATTTTTCTTGGAATAACCTATTTCTCTAATTATTTCCTAGCCATTGATCATCCTAAGAAATCCTCACCATTTAATTTCCCTCACACTCACAACCCCTCCTATTAAATTGCCCCAAAAATATCAAGTAATCTCCTATATATTTTTCTATATTTTATTGGAGAATTCTAATTATTTAATTCCTTTTGGAATGATAATTTTACTCTAAATTAATCCTAGCCCTTGGATCATTCTAATCTAAATCCCAACCATTATTTTTCCCAACCCCCCAATAGCAGCAAGGAGCCGGCCCTAATTTCTAGGGAGAGCTACTTTTTTATCCTCTCTCTCTCACTTCATTGAATGCTATTCTCTCTCTCCCTTTCTAAATTATTTTTCCCACACAACTTCACAACAGCCATGCATCATCTCCCTCTCAGCAACCATGCACCACCCGACCTCCTCGACCACCATGGCCGGACCATCCCCGGCTATCGTCGTCGGCCATGGAGCCACCCTCCATCTCCAACTTCTCCTCCTCCTCCCATGTAACAATCAACACCACCACCATCAACCATCATCTCCACCATCTATGCCCGACCGGCCACCCACGGCCATCACCACCTCCACCCTCGTCGAGGGCGCTGTCGCCCCTTGGCCGTACGGCCAATGCCGTCGCCGGCTAGGCAGCGCACCGCCGCGGCCACCAGCTGCAGCAGCAGCAACCTTCGACAGCGCCCCATATGCGCGCACAGGCGCGCACGCACGCACGCGCGTGGGCCGCCGTCGTGCGCCGCCACGCTGCCGTGTGGGTCGCTGTGGCCCCCTGGCCATGCACGCAAACTCCGGCGATCAGTCTCTGACGGCCACCGTCCTCCGGGACGCGCCGTCGAGGCGATTCGTGCGTTTTGAACGACGTCCCGTCGTGACGCACGAGATTGAGTCCGTTTTGGCGCTCCATCGCAGCGACTTCGTGCACATTTTCCTGGAGATCCGACCATTGGATCGGCAATTTCTTCGCTCCGTCGCAATCTCGGTATATCCACCTTCATTCCTGTCAATTTTGGTCCGTTGATTTTATCGTTTGATACATGAAAACCGGCCACCAAGTTGACCGTTTAAATTATATTAAATTTGGACAGTTTCGTAGGGCCAACTTCGTCAGCTTGTATCTCCTCCACCGCAGCTCCGTTTGGCGTGCTACCAGTTCCGGTGCGAAGCTGGTATAACCCTCTTACTCCCCTTCCAGTTTCGTTTCATTGTGAGCTTGTTTGATTGGTTGAATTTGACGCCAAAGTTGGTCGTCCGAATTCGTAATTTCCAACTTGTAAAATTCTATTTTTGAACACGGGACTCCAGATTTCATTTCTGACGCCACCAGTATACTTGTGGCGTCGTTCTGGCATGTTTTTATATAAAATTTGTTAGATTTGAAGAACGTGGGCCCGGGTACGTTTTTCGGTACAAAGCGGGTCCCAATTTCTAGGTCAACAGGACTTTTTGACGTTGGCTCATTGGAAACAAATTCTAGATATACCGTTGAGTTCGTATCGTCATTCTGGACTCGTTGACATATAATTTGCTAGGTTTTGGTGGATATTGGGTCTGGCACGCATTTCGGTGCAAGTCGGATACCAATATCTGGGTCAACGGGTCATTTTGAGATCGGCTTATCGGAATCCAATTCTGGAGATACCGTTGAGTTCGTATCATCATTCTGGACTCGTTGACAGGTAGTTTGCTAAGTTTTGAGAACTTTGGCTCCGGCACGCATTTTCGTGCAAACCGGAATCCCAAGTTCTGGTCAACGGGCCAAATGGAGATCGGGTCAACGGAATCCAATTCTGGAGATACCGTTGGGTTCGTATCGACATTCTGGCTTTGTGGACATATAATTTGTTATATTTTGTAGACTTGTTTTCTTGCACATTTTTCGGTGCAAAACGGCTCCGACACGGACACCGTTTTGACCTGAAATTACCTTTTTGCCCTTGTGTCCAAATTGGACCGTTGGGTAGGCTATCCTAGCTAAATTGACCATTCTAGACACTTTGGCGATGTTCATTTCATCGTCCGACAATGTTTGTTGATAATTTCTCTGAGTTTAACCTTTTTATAATTAATTAATAATTAATCCATATATTGTTCGTATTTCGGGATTAGTACAACAAAACTGAGATCAGCCAATTCCAGTAATCTCACATCGCTGAAATTGACAAGTTGGACACGTGGATCACTATAATAAGATTATCAACCTTACCGATAATCTTCTTATCTCGATTTGCGTGTCATAAGTTTCGACGTACAAATAACGAAGTACACTTTATATTAGACTAGAATTGACCCTGTTTGACCAGAGTTGACCAGTTGACCCAAAGTTAATTGTAAGTCAACACTTGACCTAATTTGACTAGATTATTGATCGGAGTCGACCTAGAGTTGTTTTGACTTAGGAGAACCAAGAATAATGTAGATTGATTATAGAGATTCATTTATTGCAACTTGAACACCTTGTAACCTGTGTTGCTTTAAATAGGACTCTGTGGCTTCAGTGGGACCCCCTTTACTTATCAGCTGTTCAGGTTATCGAGGCGAGTACATTCTCTGATCATTTTATATCCTGCTTAGAATTATTTTCTGCAGTAGATTACTTTACTTGTACTGTCACGTTGGTCACACGGATTGGTACTATATGGATCCCTTCTTGAGATGTTATCCTTAGGGAGCATCGGGTACTACATGATCTGTGCGTTTCACTTACATGCCGTATCATATGCTTCATTGGTTCTTTGATCACTTACGACATATACTCTTATGATCGTAGAGTCTTCCTAGAATCCTTATCCCATTTATGGGACTACTATGTATCACCTTCAGGGTCTATCACCTTCGGGGTCTATTACCTTCGGAGTCTGTTACATAGCATCATAACATAACCTGGCTGGATCCTTGTGTATTGATTGGGGGTACGGGGGGGGTATAAGTGGACATGTGAATAATACACCAGTAGTTTCTTATCAGAATCATTCCTTAGTGTCTTATCAGAATCATCCCAGGCCATTTACATGTTCATGATTGTACTCTGACTCACTAGTCACTGCTAGTTCTCTATGTATAGTAGATATTTCTATTACAGTTCTCTCTCTGTTTACATACTGCTTTTCTTCAGTACTGGTATCTTACTTTACTGCATGTTATATGTTTTCTAACCTGCTATGATCTGTTGAGATGTATTGTGCTTGCTCCAGTCCTGACTGGACCTGTTGATAAATTTTACAGATAGCCTGGAGGTGCCTGCTAGCCTAGAGGAGACACATTAGAGGTTGTTTAGATAGTTATTTCTTTTTGTCTGGAGTTGTATTTACTTTGTGGATTACTGTATCTTTATTTGAGTTTTGAGATGTATTTCTGGGTTCATGTATCTTAGACACTTAGACTTCTATCTCCTGTATTTATTTTGGATTTCATGTTTTATCTATCCTTATCATGCTCTACCTTAGATATGATTGAGTTGTACCTGCTATGTCACCCACATTCGGGGAGTATAAACTGTTTAGTCTTATACTGTTAGATGCATTGAGACCTAGGACAGCGTTCTACCGCCGACACTGCGGCGTAGGCTGGGCGTTGTTACGTTTTCGTGCCCTAACTCTAGGGTGCGGGTCGTGACACGTTTTTAGTGGTGGCCCATGCAGGTCGAGACTAAAAGTGTAGTGGTATTCGAACTAGAGTACCACTACAGCCTGCACTAGGAATATGATATATTTTGAAGATACTCAATCACAGTTAGGAACCCTTGAGAGATTCCTGGGACGACCCTGGGGAATCTTATTTAACTTCGATTTAAAAACTCTCTTTTCCCCTTGATTTGATCAATTTTTACTTTTTGTTGTTAAATTTGATTTTTATGGATTATTGTTGAATTTGAGTTTGTATTTATTAATTTTGATGGATGATTTTTGAAATTTGAATTTTGCTGATAGCTGTTGCATTCGAGTTTGTATTTTGATGGATTTTGTTCATTTCTGAATTTTGATGATCGTTAATAAATTTGATTTTGATTTTTGAGTATTCATTATTGATTTAATTTAATATTTGGCAAGATGAAATTATATGGGCTAGGTCATCTTTGTTATGAAATCTAGTCTTTTATAGTCACATTAGCCAGCATGGTGAGGACATATAGTCTGACTCTGGATATATTTCTCGGGTGTAGGAATTTAAGATTTTCGCAGCCAAGCATGCGGCACCGCAAAAATGTTAAATACCATAATTCTAGAGATATGTGCATAAGTCAAGGGCTCTGTGATTATCGTAGCCTTGCTTACTAGTATGACGAGGATTTAGAGTACCATGATTTGGGATAGACGCATATGATTATCAGATTGCACCTTAAATATTTTTGAACATGTTTTCTCTACTTTTGTTCAGTCTTTCAAAATTTTTTTTATTATTTATTTGTTTTGTCTAGTTTCCTATTATTTAACTTAAGAGTATGTTTAGTTGTTTTATAAACCTTGTGTAAATTCTTGCTATGAGTTCTTCTTAATACAATGAATCGATGATTTTGCTAGATTTTATCTTGGATTCGATAATTTGGCGCTGGGTTTCAAAAGGGTTCTTCCTTAATCAGATAAGCAAAATAGATTTTATCGTTAATTCCTTCTTGCTATTAATCTTACATTAGATAATAATAAAACTGTCTTGATTTCATCAATCGCCTGCTTGTAATCTTGGTAGGAATCTAAATGTTAGTCTTAACGTAGAATTAATTTTTTTTGGGACATGAGAATATATGAGTATATTTATATAACAGACACTTTGCCTAACACGTATGCATGCTACACTTGATTTTTCCACATATCTAGATACATATTGATATGTTGTTGATGTCCAAATTTTCATAACCAATATTTCTGGTTCTCTGCTTTTCCATGTTAAATTCGTAATTTAAATATAAATTTCATGTTATTATTTAGGTTTACATCACTGCTCATGTATGTTATACGTAGGGTTTCAATTCAAAAGAATTTTGGTTGAAAATTTGTGTTTAAATTGTCAATTTAAGACTGTGTACATATTAACCCTTAATACTGAATTCTAAATGTTTAGTTTAAATTACTGTTTTATTTTCTTAATATAATATTTAGAGCTGTGTACATTGTTGTAAGTAGGAATATAAATTTAAGTTTCATATTCTTACATGCTAGTTTGTGATAAACATTGAGTTGAGTTTTAATGTTCAAGTTCTCCAAAATTCTGAAAACTAGTTACATGTTAACATTTTTACATTGATTTCCATGTTTAGTTAAATTTCAGATTTAATATGTAATATTAAACTGTATGCGTAGATAAATGTATTGGTAATATGATTAGGGTTTAATTTCTATCATGATAGGATGTATTGGGAGCATTGAGATAGTTGTGATGTTTCAAACTCCTAAATTTTGAATTTGCATTATGTTAATATTACACTGGTTAAATGTTAGCTTATTTTCAGATATTTTTTGTGTGTAAATGTTGAACTAAAACTGGATTTAACCTTTCAATACTAAGTTATAACCCTGTACAAGGACACACACACACACTCTAACATATTATATACTGTCATTTAACCTTACCCTTCCCCTCTACGTTAGGATTATATATCTATAAGGATATATAGAGTTTATGCATATATGTTATAATGTATATAGATACATGACTAAGTCTCTATTTTTTAATATATATATATATATATATATATATATATATATATATATATATGGTTAGCCATGCATGTTATGATTAAATAGGTTGCGTATTGTAGATTGTTTAACCAATATGCCATGATTAGTGTAACTTGATAGCCGTTGTTTTAAAAACCAATTTCTCATATACACTTTTATGTATACTCACGTACACACACGCCTACTATCTAACCATATGAACATGTCCCCATACACATGATGCTAGTTTTCCCTCTCTAACGCTCTCTCTGTATATATATTGTGATTGGATTTCAAGGCAAGTGACTTTCAATTCTTTAACTTATGATTTTGATTTTCTTGGGATAGTATTTTTTTTTCAGATGATTGGTAGTTACCTTCCTTTATTTTTTATGAGTACCAGTTTTTATATGGGATGGTAGACAACTTTATAGTTTTGATGGTTGTTGTTTCTGTATCTTTCTATTTTAACACCCTGGATTGCTTGTGTGTTTGATACCCTATGACCGTTGGTTAGCATGACTAGTAAACCTAGATGAGACTTCACTGTCACCGTTGCCATGACCCTGTATGCCGTTCTTTTTTTGATGGTATGTTTTATTTAAGTTCTGGGACTATGATTTTTTTTTTTTTTTTGGGTTTGACCTAGAGGGAGTAGGGATATTTTAATTTCGAGGACGAAATTTTTATAAGGTGGGTAGGATGTGAGCACCCTAAATTTTGGGTTATTTTTTATTTTATTTTAATTATTTTCCTGATTGATTTTTATTTCGATAAATAATTTATTCTGTATTTTTCCTTAAGTGTACTTTTCCATGCCTTTGATATTTGGAGTATCAGGGATATTCAACTCTGGAAATCTTCTTCACGAGTTTTGGAGTGGACACGATTACCTTCATGACGGTATATAGTGTCCCATCCAAACTTGTTCCCTTGTACTCTTTCTGTTTTGCTGAACTTCGGGTCGGTTTAGACCATTTGATTGATATTTATTTCTCACTCTTTTCTTGATCATTTCCAGCGCGTTACCATGACATTTAAATTGGGAGCGCCAGACCAGTCAGTTTCTTGAAACCAACTCCTCATTGATGATCTACTCGAGACGCTCGTCACCCATGACCTTTGTGTCCCCCTCAGATACGTCATTTTGAGCTCCATTTGATTTGCACAACTTTCCCGACACGTGACCCGATTTTATTTTACTCCACGGCGTCACATTCATTTTCCAACTTGATTTGTGGGTCCCCTATCGACCAAAACCTGTCCGCACCAATTATGGACATAGCCCACTTTGAGCCTACTACCCGTCCGCCACTTGTGTCCCATTTATTGGAATCCCCATGTGCTACTTATTTACACATGATCATCAATGTCTAATTTTAATTCATTTATTGCTCGATGTCCGATTTTTATCCAATCCGGCTCCACCGAGCCCAGTCCAGCTTCATGTTGCCCTCCATCGGGACACCCTCATATTTATTGCCCAAAAATATTAATTTCTTATTTTACCTATTTCTAATATTTAATGGGAAATTTTCCATTGATGTATTTTTCTTGGAATAACCTATTTCTCTAATTATTTCCTAGCCATTGATCATTCTAAGAAATCCTCACCATTTAATTTCCCTCACACTCACAACCCCACTTATTCTATTGCCCCAAAAATATCAAGTAATCTCCTATATATTTTTCTATATTTTATTGGAGAATTCTAATTATTTAATTCCTTTTGGAATGACAATTTTACTCTAAATTAATCCTAGCCCTTGGATCATTCTAATCTAAATCCCAACTATTATTTTTCCCAACCCCCCAATAGCAGCAAGGAGCCGGCCCTAATTTCTAGGGAGAGCTACTTTTTTATCCTCTCTCTCTCACTTCATTGAATGCTATTCTCTCTCTCCCTTTCTAAATTATTTTTCCCACACAACTTCACAACAGCCATGCATCATCTCCCTCTCAGCAACCATGCACCACCCGACCTCCTCGACCACCATGGCCGGACCACCCCCGGCCATCGCCGTCGGCCATGGAGCCACCCTCCATCTCCAACTTCTCCTCCTCCTCCCATGTAACAATCAACACCACCACCATCAACCATCATCTCCACCATCTATGCCCGACCGGCCACCCACGGCCATCACCACCTCCACCCTCGTCGAGGGCGCCGCCGCCCCTTGGCCGTACGGCCAACGCCGTCGCCGGCCAGGCAGCGCACCGCCGCGGCCACCAGCTGCAGCAGCAGCAACCTTCGACAGCGCGCCATATGCGCGCACAGGCGCGCACGCACGCGCGCGCGTGGGCCGCCATCGTGCGCCGCCACGCCGCCGTGTGGGCCGCCGTGGCCCCCTGGCCATGTGTGCGAACTCCGGCGATCAGTCCCTGACGGCCACCGTCCTCCGGGATGCGCCGTCGAGGCGATTCGTGCGTTTTGAACGACGTCCCGTCGTGACGCGCGAGATTGAGTCCGTTTTGGCGCTCCGTCGCAGCGACTTCGCACACGTTTTTCCGGAGATTCGACCGTTGGATCGGCGATTTCTTCGCTCCGTCGCAATCTCAGTATATCCACCTTCATCCCTGTCAATTTTCGTTCGTTGATTTTATCGTTTGATACATGAAAACCGGCCACCAAGTTGACCGTTTAAATTATATTAAATTTGGACAGTTTCGCGGGACCAACTTCGTCAGCTTGTATCTCCTCCACCGCAGCTCCGTTTGGCGTGCTACCAGTTCCGGTGCGAAGCTGGTATAACCCTCTTACTCTCCTTCCAGTTTTGTTTCATTTTGAGCTTGTTTGATTGGTTGAATTCGACGCCAAAGTTGGCCGTCCGAATTCGTAATTTCCAACTTGTAAAATTCTATTTTTGAACACGGGACTCCAGATTTCATTTCTGACACCACCAGTAGACTTGTGGCGTCGTTCTGGCATGTTATCATATAAAATTTCTTAGATTTGGAGAACGTGGGCTCGGACACATTTTTCGGTGCAAAGCGGGTCCCACTTTCTGGGTCAATGGGACTTTTTGACGCCGGCTCATCGGAATCCAATTCCGGATATACCGTTGAGTTCGTATCGTCATTATGGACTCGTTGACATATAATTTGCTAGGTTTTGGTGGACATTGGGTCTGGCACGCATTTCGGTGCAAGTCGGATACCAATATCCGGATCAACGGGTCATTTTGAGATCGGCTCATCGGAATCCAATTTCGGAGATACCGTTGAGTTCGTATCATCATTCTGGACTCGTTGACAGGTAGTTTGCTAAGTTTTGAGAACTTTGGCTCCGGCACGCATTTCCATGCAAGCCGGAATCCTAAGTTCTGGTCAACGGGCCAAATGGAGATCGGGTCAACGGAATCCAATTCTGGAGATACCGTTGGGTTCGTATCGACATTCTGGTTTCGTGGACATATAATTTGTTATATTTTGTAGACTTGTTTTCTTGCACATTTTTTGGTGCAAAACGGCTCCGACACGGACACCGTTTTGATCCGAAATTACCTTTTTGCCCTTGTGTCCAAATTGGACCGTTGGGTAGGCTATCCTAGCTAAATTGACCATTCTTGACACGTTGGCGATGTTCATTTCATCGTCCGACAATGTTTGTTGATAATTTCTCTGAGTTTAACCTTTTTATAATTAATTAATAATTAATCCATATAATGTTCGTATTTCGGGATTAGTACAACGAAACTGAGATCAGCCAATTCCAGTGATCTCACGTCGCTGAAATTGACAAGTTGGACACGTGGATCACTATAATAAGATTATCAACCTTACCGATAATCTTCTTATCTCGATTTGCGTGTCGTAAGTTTCGACGTACAAATAACGAAGTACACTTTATATTAGACTAGAATTGACCCTGTTTGGCCAGAGTTGACCAGTTGACCCAAAGTCAATTGTAAGTCAACACTTGACCTAGTTTGACTAGATTATTGACCGGAGTCGACCTAGAGTTGTTTTGACTTAGAAGAACCTAGAATAATGTAGATTGATTATAGAGATTCATTTATTGCAACTTGAACACCTTGTAACCTGTGTTGCTTTAAATAGGACTCTGTGGCTTCAGTGGGACCCCCTTTACTTATCAGCTGTTCAGGTTATCGAGGCGAGTACATTCTCTGATCATTTCATATCCTGCTTAGAATTATTTCCTGCAGTAGATTACTTTACTTGTACTGTCACGTTGGTCACACGGATTGGTGCTATATGGATCCCTTCTTGAGATGTTATCCTTAGGGAGCATCGGGTACTATATGATCTGTGCGTTTCACTTACATGCCGTATCATATGCTTCATTGGTTCTTTGATCACTTACGACATATACTCTTATGATCGTAGAGTCTTCCTAGAATCCTTATCCCATTTATGGGACTACTATGTATCACCTTCGGGGTCTATCACCTTCGGGGTCTATTACCTTCGGGGTCTGTTACATAGCATCATAACATAACCTGGCTGGATCCTTGTGTATTGATTGGGGGTACGGGGGAGTATAAGTGGACATGTGAATAATACACCAGTAGTTTCTTTTCAGAATCATTCCTTAGTGTCTTATCAGAATCATCCCAGGCCATTTACATGTTCATGATTGTACTCTGACTCACTAGTCACTGCTAGTTCTCTATGTATAGTAGATATTTCTATTACAGTTCTCTCTCTGTTTACATACTGCTTTTCTTCAGTACTGGTATCTTACTTTACTGCATGTTATATGTTTTCTAACCTGCTATGATCTGTTGAGATGTATTGTGCTCGCTCCAGTCCTGACTGGACCTGTTGATAAATTTTACAGATAGCCTGGAGGTGCCTGCTAGCCTAGAGGAGACACATTAGAGGTTATTTACATAGTTATTTCTTTTGTCTGGAGTTGTATTTACTTTGTGGATTACTGTATCTTTATTTGAGTTTTGAGATGTATTTCTGGGTTCATGTATCTTAAACACTTAGACTTCTATCTCCTGTATTTATTTTGGATTTCATGTTTTATCTATCCTTATCATGCTCTACCTTAGATGTGATTGAGTTGTACCTGCTATGTCACCCCCATTCGGGGAGTATAAACTGTTTAGTCTTATACTGTTAGATGCATTGAGACCTAGGACAGCGTTCTACCGCCGACACTGCGGCGTAGGCTGGGCGTTGTTACGTTCTCGTGCCCTAACTCTAGGGTGCGGGTCGTGACAAGAAGAAAGCTTGGTGTGCAGAGAGTCCTTCCATGGACATCACTGCACCCAAGTCATTGTCAACTGCTGCTGCAATAAGACAGCAGTACAAGAGGGCCGACAGTCCGTCTTCCAACGACTGCAGCGGCCAGGACCGGTCCTAGAACAAAGTCCGGGAGACGAGACGCTTCCTTTCGCCTCCTGCAAATCTACTCGGAAGGTCCCTACCAGTAAGGGAGGGAAGATAACAAATGTTTCCAGCCCATCGATCTCAACTAGCCCGGCTAAGAAACTCTCATCCAAGCGGTTGTCCACAACCACCACAGGAGGAGTTTATTAAGGCACCCGTTTGAAGACGAAATCTTTAACACTTGGAGGTTTGTCATTCACATCCCTGGGGGTAGCCGAAGCTGGGGCTAGCACTCCCCGAAACATCCACGACAATCCGGTGTTTCGAGAAGATGAACCAGGGGAGACAGTTCCTCCCACAAATGTAACAGAACCAGACGCCCCTGGAAACATCCCTGCATACCAAGATGAAGCAACCTCCTATGCAGGGGGTAGCACTTCCTCCGAGTCTGAACCGGAGGAGGATATTCCTACATACCCCAATGACTTCTCCATTTGGGGGTATGATTCAGAGAGCACATCCTCCACAGTTCCTTCCACTATTCCTCGTGTGAGAACAGTATTCATGACTGAGAATGACCAGGATGGTCCCAACGACTGACAGTGCCTCGACACTCTTGAGGCCATACTTTATACCTTGGTCAAGTCAGAAGACGAGATCAAGGCAGCCCTGCGACTCTCCAAGAAAGGACGCCTGGCCAGGCAAGCTTGGGTTCCGCCGTCAATGCGGACTCAAACACAACTGCTCTAACCCCGGGCGATAATCCACCCGGGATGTCGACTCCCACTGCTGCAGACGAGGCTAGGGAGGCAAAAAGAGAGGTCCAGGAGTTTCGGGCAATGTTTTACACCCAAGAAACCTCTAAATACCTCAGGATACGACAGCCGTATCCCGCTGCATGGAGAGATGTCCCCTTCCCTCCATGGTACAAGCCATTCAACATTAATTCATATGATGGCAAGACCTCTGCAAGCCGGTATGTGACCTACTTTGAGGTCACAACAGATCATCTGCCACATGATGACGCTATCCTTACACGATTGTTCGTTGGGACACTGGAGGGAGTCGCATTCGACTGGTACCGTAATTTGTCGAATAAATGCATCCATTCCTTCGCCGGCTTCAAACATATGTTTTTGGAGAGGTTCTATGAGGTGGGACAGGATGTGACAATATCAACCCTCATGGACGTTGTCCAAGGCGAAAAGGAGCTGACAAGGAACTACATTGAGCGGTTTCACCAAACCGCGATGAAGTTGTCCTCCGGTAACCCGGACTCTTCCTAAATTAAAATTTGCCAAAAGAGGCTGCTCCCCACAATTAGCCTCTGGATGGGCGAAAGTCAATTTAAGGACTGGAAAACTTTCATCATCATCACCACTAGCGCAGAAGACAAGTTGAAGAAAGCTCGCCAACTGGGATTGCACATCTCGAAAGGAGAGGACAAGGGAAAATGCCCAAATGCCAACAACAACAACGGCAGTAATTCCTCCAACAACCGAGACAACAAGGACAAACAGGTTATGGTGGCCGACACAGCCCCAAAGCCCGAAGTGAAGCATACAGAAAAGCAGTGGCCGCAGATGACTTACTCCTTCGAGGATAGTCATGTCAAGCCCATCTTTGACATGCTCTTACATGGAGACAAAATTCAACTCCCTCCGACAAGGTGTGAACCTCGACCTGCAGAGATGGAGAGACCCAAGTACTGTCACTACCATCGCTACGTCCACCATGCTACACAAGACTGCTTCCAATTGAAGTGGTATATCCAGAACCTCATCGACTCCAAGGCCCTGGCCATTGATTTCGAGGAGGTGACGGTCGCTGCCAACATGGTGTCAGTCCAATTTGGAAGCTTCCCACCGACGAGGACCCAAGACGGCATAGTACCCGTCTTCCAAGAAAAAATGAAGGTCGCTAATCTTCTACCACCCCGAGACCAGGCTGCTGGGCTGGTACCCCTCCCTACATCACGAGGGGAGGTCATATTGGTCCACCCGGACTTAGTATCTGAAGTAACCCAGCCAGCATGACCCTCTACTGGCAAGAAGAAGGGTGGAAAAGTCAAGTCCTGCCGTACAATCTCGACCGACGTCGAAGAAGCGACAGTTGTCGTTACCCGATCTGGTGCGCAAACTCAACCTATGCCGGGTAACTCGAATGAAGAACGTCAGTCGGCCACCACTGATGCCCCAGGACCTTCTCAGCTTCCACCGGCCGATAAGCCCAAGCCAAAGGAGACCCGTTTTGACAAGCCGTTCTGGAAAGACACACCTCACGGGCTGGAGAAGCCCTACAATTTTGACATTTTGGCACAATTGGCCAACACACCAGCCAAATTGTCATTATATGAGCTCCTGAGACTCACCAAAGATGTTCGCATCGTACTGAGCGAAGCACTCCAGAATGTCGACACATATCTGGCTCAGGCCAATCTTATAGGGGAGAGCTCGCCAGCGGATCTCCAGGACAGCGCTTGCACAGGTGCAATGCCTAATATTATCTTCACTCTGCAGGATATGCTTATCAAGACCAACCTGCACGATCGCCCTCTATATTATACTGGATACGTCGGTGACATCAAGGTGGATCAAATGCACATTGATCCCAGTTCTTCGATCAGCATTATTCCTAAGAGCTTGCTTCACCATCTGCGCATCCCTATGCATCGGCTGACTCCTACCAGCACCGCAATCAGTGGTTTTAATTCAGGAAAAAGCTATCCCATCGGGAAGATTCGCCTGAAGTGCCAAATTGGCGACCTATAGTCGGAAGTAACCTACTATGTCATCGATACAGACACCTCCTACAATATTCTCCTGGGGCATCCGTGGATACATGATTATATGATCGTACCCTCTACATTGTACCAGTGCTTCAAGTACGTCGACAAGCACGGCTTCGTAAGTACGAAATTTACCGACATCGATCCCTTCAAAGGGGTCGAATCCTATTATTCGGATTCTTTCTTGTACGAGAAATCAAAGAGGCACCTGATCAAGGAGGATGTTCAAGAGCAGACGGAGGCCATTGTGGGGCCTGAGGAACCCTTGAGAATCCATCTTCAATCCCGCAAACCAGGCAGGACTGCACCTCTTACAGCCACTCTGCGTAGAGAAGCAACCAGTCTTCCGGTGCTCACTGCACAAAAGGAGTAGATGACAATCCAACTGCCAAGGTCTGGCCAAGGGCCGAGACCCACTACGGAGCCGTTGACAATCAGGCTGCCTAGAGCCGGTCAATAACAAATAGAAGAGTCCAATCCTTCTGTTAAGCCAATGATGATTCGTCTTCCCAAGATAAGTCGACAGCCGAGCGCTAAGCCGGGGACTGCTAGTGAGCCAACAACTCCCCATCCAACACCAAGCACTAAGCCGAAGGTCGCTAGTACGCCTACGACTCCACGTTCAGTACCACCAGTGGAGCCCCTGATGATCAAGCTGCCCAGGTCGTCCTCCCAGTCTTCATTGATACAGGGGGTGGTTGAAAAGGAATTAAAGCTGGCCAAGTATGTGGCTGCCCACACTGATGTTCCTTCTGCTGACGATGTAATCCCACCTGAAAAGATACCTTACTTTATCAATAAAGGGCTATCTTTGAACTACCTCGAGCTTAATAAGCTTTGTATAATGTATGCTATGGAACACGGTATAGGTACCAGTCTACACACCCAAGTGACAAATGTCTACACCGTGAACCAACTCACTCCCGTGGAAGGCGCTTGCTTCATAGTCGATGGAGATGATCATCCAATCATCTTCGACCGAAAGAATGATCCACAGCCCTTCAGGATCGAAGAAGTTGATCTCGAACACGACACTGGAAGACTACCCCTTTATCTGTATAGCCTCCGATCCAAGTACCTCATGCAAAAATAGGGGTATGATATGGAAGCTACGCCAGGCTTGAACTACGGCACTGGCTGGCGATTACCTTTGCAGTTGCCAGTCCCGGCTGAAAAACCATGGGATTACTACAACAAGATCAGACATGGTCTAGACTATGTTACACCGACAATAACTCCTGAAAACCCAGATGAAGAATGTGACTGGCATTCACATTCGACCGAATCACCCACTTCTGATTCGGATGTCAGCATAGGAGACATATTCAGGCAAGTTTTGTCTGTCAATATGGCACTTGCTGACGCTTATAAAGAAAATAAAGATGTACCCGAGCTTTTCGAATTAGAGCCGTAGGTTCAACAGCTAGATGCGCAGTGGAAGAAGCATTTTGAACGGAGAGATCCTCCTACTAAAGATGAGGTCATGCAAGTTGACCTCGGTGATGAATCCTCTCCATAGCCAATCTTCGTCAGCAAAAGCCTGACAGACGAAGAGCGGAAGTCACTATTGTAACTCGTCAGAGAGTACATTAACGTGTTCGCCTGGAGCTATGAAGACATGCCAGGGCTAAACCCCGAGGTTGTACTCTATAAGCTCAATATTAATTCGGACGCAAAGCCTGTCAAGCAACAGCAATGACGGTTCCGCCTAGACGTCATGAATTCTATCGAAGTTGATGTTAACAAACTAATAGCCAACGGCTTTATCCGGGAGGAACAACATCCAGACTGGGTCGCCAACATAGTACCGGTCCTCAAGAAGAATGGAAAGATCCGAATTTGCATCGACTTCCGAAATCTGGATGAAGTATGTCCTAAGGATGAGTTTCCTCTTCCTGTTACGGACATAATGATCGAAAACACATGTGGCTTTGAATGCATGTCGTTCATGGATGGCTTCTCAGGATACAACCAAATTAAGATATTTTCTAACGACGAAAAGCATACATTATTTCGAACACGAATTGGTGTGTTCTGCTTCACAGTCATGCCCTTTGGTTTAAAGAATGCCGATGCCACATACCAACGAGCTATGAGCGTCATCTTCAAAGATCACATGCGTAAGACCGTGGAGTGTTACGTCAACGATATCGCTATCAAAAGCCGCTCTAAGGAAGATCATCTGTACGATATGAGGATAGTATTCGACCTGATGCGAGCATACAACTTGAAGATGAATCCCATCAAATCCTTTTTGGGCATATCTAGCAGAAAATTCTTGGGTTTTATCATTACTGCCCAGGGAATCCACATAAACCCTGAGAAGACGAAGGCAATCATGGAGATGGGTCCCCCGAGAAATCTCCAAGAACTCAGAGGCCTTCAAGGGAGGCTATCCTACATCATGAAGTTTATCTCTAACCTCTCTGGGTGGTGTCAACCATTCACCCACCTCATAAAAAAGGGCGTCTCCTTCGTATGGGATGAAGAGTGCCAACGCACCTTCGACAACATTAAAGAATACATGTCAAACCCTCCAGTCCTGGTGGCCCCGGTTGCTGGAAAGCTATTCTTGCTTTACGTACGAGCGATGGAGCATTCCCTCGGTGCTCTATTAGCACAGAACAATAATACAGGGCATGAACAAGCCATCTATTATCTCAGCCGAATGATGATAGGACCTGAGCATAGATACATCGCCGTGGAAAAGGAATGTCTTGCTTTGGTGTTCCCTATCCAGAAGATGCGACACTATGTTACAGGACAAACCATCCATGTCATATCTCGAGTTAATCCCCTCAGGGTTCTCATGACCAAGCCAGGTGCGCTCAGCTCTCGCCTTGCTACCTGGGCGATATTACTGTCTCCCTACCATATGATCTTCATCCCGTAAAAGGCTATTAAAGGTCAAGCTCTGGAAGACTTTTTAGCCAGCTCATCCAGGTTCGGAGTCAACCAGAATATATGAAGAGATCCCGGACGAAGTCGCCAATTCAAACATGGCTTTCCATGATACCGTCTGACGAATGTTCTTCGACGGTGCTTCAAGAACCGGACCCAAAGGCAACATCGTCGTTGGGGTCGGAGTGGTACTAATTTCTTCCTCTGGCTTGGTGATCAACCGGGCATATTCCCTTACAGAACCCTGCTCAAACAACATGGCCGAGTATAATGCTTTGGTCATCGGCCTCCGACTTGCAAAGGAACTGGGGGTAGAGTACTTGGAAGCATATGGCAATTTGCAGTTAATCGTCAATCAGATCCGGGGTTCATATGAAATTCGCCATGAAGATATGATCCCCTATCATCAAATAGTAATCGCTATCATCACATCCTTGAAAGGATTCTTCATAGAACATGTTTTCAGACTCCGGAACATTGAAGCCGACGCCTTAGCCGGACTGGCCGCTTCCCTGGCGGTTCCAAATCATACTCACCACTTGGTGGATGTAATAGGCCATAAATCGGTCTATCAGAAGAACAACGTCCAATTCGCCGAGAGTTATTCTTCCCTGACGGTCGACGAGACACAGGACTGGAGGCTCACATTTATTGACTTCGCAGTCTATGGCATCTTGTCGGAGAACCCAAAAAAGCCACCTCTATCAGAAGACGTTCTCTCAGATTCTTCTACGATACTGAGACGAAAATGCTGTATCGGTGATCCTACGATGAACTACTGCTTCGGTTTTTGTCAAATACAGGGGCCAAAGAAGCGGTACGCGAAGCTCACGATGGCGTTTGTAGGGCTCATCAACCTGGCCCAAAATTATAAGACCGCCTTCGCCGGATGGGCTATTACTGGCCTACGATGGTGGCAGATGCGATAGACTATGCAAGAAAGTGCAAAGCTTGTCAGGTCTACGCAGATTTTATACACCAACCATCAGAATTCCTACATCCGACGGTGGTATCCTGGCCATTTGAAGCATAGGAAATGGATATCATTGGTCCAATCACTCCACCTTCATCCAGAGGATACCATTTCATACTAGCAATTACAGATTACTTCTCCAAATGGGTGGAAGTCGTTCTGCTTGCAGAGGTAAAGACGTCAAATGTGATCAGCTTTCTCAAGCATCACGTCATCTATCGCTTTGGACTGCCATAAAGGATCATCCACGACAATGGTCCGCAGTTCGTAAGCCACACCTTCTATTAGT
This sequence comes from Iris pallida, assembly GCA_029216955.1. Lineage (NCBI taxonomy): Eukaryota > Viridiplantae > Streptophyta > Magnoliopsida > Asparagales > Iridaceae > Iris > Iris pallida. The sequence goes on along the minus strand of JANAVB010021595.1, from coordinate 6,840,408 downwards.
TTTACGACAAACATCGGATCCAGATTGTTGCGTCAACACCCTACAACCCAGCGGCTAATGGTTTGGCGGAAGCATTTAACAAAACTATAATCAAGCTTCTCAAGAAGTACGTGTCCTCAAACAAACGCGACTGGGATAAAAAGCTTGGCGAATGCTTATAGGCATACCGTACTACAGTCCGTACGGCTACTGGGAACACACCATTCTCTTAAGGGTACGGAAGCGAGGCAGTTCTCTCATTAGAGACTCAAATCCCCTCGCTTCGTGTCACCCTCACTTACCGATTGACGAAGGATGATAATTACCATCGTCGGCTACAAGAGCTGGAGGCCTTAGATGAAAAGTGCCTGCTAGCTCAACAACGAATCGAGCTTTATCAAGTACGCATCTCTGGAGCCTTCAACAAGAAGGTTAAACTCAGAACATTCTAAGTGGGCGATCTCGTCTTGGCAGTTCGGAGGCCGATGGTTATGACTCACAAAACCGTCGGCAAGTTCCAGCCAAAGTAGGAAGGCCCATTTATCATCGAGGCAGTATTCTCCAATGGTGCACACCGTCTCGTAATGCAAAACGGAGACTTGCTTATGATGTCCATCAACGACAAGTTCCTGAAAAAATACTATGTCTAAACGACATCTGCCGAAATAACCAGATTATTGAGTTATGTACCCTTAGGTACCGCTGAACTTACACTCTGGTCACTCCAAATGAATCTATATCACATCTTCTGGGTAGTAAGTCATGTATGATCATACCTCTGAACTTCCTTCCTAAAAGAGCATTTTCCTCATGATCTATTACCCGCGCTTTCAGTGCATAAAAAATGGGTAACAGATCCATAAAAATTCCCGAAACAGCCACGTCGATGTCACCTCTGAGTTGTTTCACCTCCATCAAAAATAAACCACCCTTTACGTAGAACTTTTACGTCCATATTACCTCTGAGTTGTTCTATGTACCCTTCGTGGAGTCCACTCCTGCCATGTACTCATTACCTCTGAGTAGGAAGACTCCGTTGTAAAACCCTCATGTTTACCACGTCCACATTACCTCTGAGTAAGTAAGTCAGTTTTCTCTTGACTTATTATCCGTACCCGAAAAAAAACCCAGGGTACGCCAAGGATAATAGGCCCACAAATGTCCACAGTTAACCACAAATGTCCGTAGTTGACCACAAATGATGTACTAGGTTCTCTAGTACACGCGCCTCTTTTCTCACAATCTCATGCCTCTGAAACCCAGCTGTTCCACGACATTCTTTCGCCCTATACCAAGAACTTCCATATCCACCTTACCGCGGAGTTGTTCTAGGTATCCATATCAAACTTATTATCCGTACCTAAAACTAAGGTATGCCAAGGGTAATAGGTCCGCAGAAAGTCCCCCAGTGGGGCAAATACATAATATCTAAGATGCAGTACAAGCACAACAGATAAAAGATGATACAAATAAAGTCATTTATTTAAATCAAAAGTACTACATTTTCTGGGACCACGTCCCTATCAAAAAGATAAAGAAACATAAAGAAAGAAAGAAAAAAGGGGCCGATCATAGTTCGGCGACACATAATTCTCGGAGCCGGTCCTTCAGTCTGGACATCGACCGCTCAATTCTCAGGGTGGCCCGATGCTTCGCCTCTTGCATCAACTTATCTATATCCTCCAGATGCGCATGTGCCTGCCAGCCGCTTCAAGCTTCTTCAGGGCACGCTCCAAGGCATCTGAGGTTCGGGTGACCTTCTATGTCTCCCGAAAAACTAGCTCTTTGTCTTCGCGCGAGGCCTGCAGCTTAGGCTCCAAAAAAACCAATTTTCTCTGAAGCTGGAGGATCTGCTTCTTGGTGTCGGCTATTCCACGAGAGGCGGACTCTTCCCGAGCAATGTAGTCCTCTCCGCTACGGCTTAATTGATCGTACTTCAGTGACAAATCTCGGAGGTCCTACATCAGAGCAGGCTTGGACGTCTCCCGTACCGTCCTTACCTTTTCTATTACAGTTAAAAGGAAGACACGCTCCTGATCTATTGCTGAAGACAAATTTACTTGCCGCAGTCCCTGATACTGAGACACCAGCTGATCAGCTCCTAGTAACTTGGGCTCCAAAAGCTCGACTATCCCTGCCCCACTGAGGAGGGTTCTGAGAAGTTCAATCTGGCCACAAGCACATTAACAGGCTAATACAAAAGATGTTCTCCTATCTACTGCAGCCTCAATCCCTCGCTTCAGGGGTGGTAGAAACTATAAACCACATCCTTCGACGATTCATCGAGAACTTTCGAAGAAGACGACGTCAAGGGAAGAGTAGCTGGCAGAGTTGAAGAAGATGCACCGGAACTTGACGCCCCTGCCACTAGGGAAACAAGTTTCGAGCGATAGGATGCTCGAATAGCAGTCATCTCCTCCTCCGCCGCCCGAAGGATTTGGAGACTGGACAGGACGAAAAGGTCGACCTCCGGAGCCATATGAATCAAGGAGGGTGCAGGGACCATTTCTCCTCGTCCCGACCGTTCCACTGCCTGTTCTCCCGAACTTGAACTGGCAGAGGCCCCTCGATATGAGTTGCAGGAGGAGGAGGCATACTTTCTTCCATCAGATCCCCTCCGGTGACTTCTCCCTCGACGATGTCCATTGTCAGCGGTGAAGCAGCAGGACCTGTATGTTCGGAGCAACCATCGATCAGCTTAACCCGAAGGATGTAAAGATAGAGCAAATGAACCTCCTCACTAGTCAAGACTTGACTTAGCTTACAAGAAGAGGGTTGCTAAGGCAGAGGCTCGCTCACAGCCATTGTATCCTCCTCACCAGCGATATCTGAGCCGAATGCAGCTGGTTCGTCTGCCCCAGCCGCCCGGAAGGTAGACGCAATTGGGTCAGCATCACCCGACTGGAATTCAGCAACCTCAGGGATTGGCTTAGTAGAGCCCACATCGCCCTGGGTTGAGATATCAGCAACGGAAGGAACCTCAACCGTCGTCGGGAGAACCCTGGCGTATATAATCTCAGCACTCATATCGCTAATTAAAGTGGCTAGAGCCTGGTCGACTTCAGAGACAGTAGCCGGCTCACGAGAGTCCACTTCTTCTGATGCCTACAAAGAAAAAAGAGAAGGATTAGATCATAATACAGAAAAGAAGAGCTAAGAAAAGATGGTTGTAATTCGATTCACCTCCGAAACGGCATCAACATCCTTGCTTCTCTCTCGAATGATTGGCCTGCGGTGCTTAAACAGCAGCCCATTTTTGGGTGTAAGTTATGCCGCCAACAGCAGATTCACGTCTGCTTCGCTTGCGCGAAGGACCAGGCACAATAGGGGGCTGATCTACCACCACATCATTTTCGGGAGGAAGAGGCAGGTTATCGGGGTCATCCTCTTCGTCCGCATTGGTAGACTCCGAGTCTGACACCTCAACTGCATTCCCCTTCTTTGTCCTCGTCTTGGACCCTTTTGGTTTCTCCTCCAAACCAGTACCGACAATAAAACTGGTACTGGGGTCAAAATCAGTAGGGGGCTTGTTCACCATAACATGGTACAGAGCTGCCATGTATAAAATCTGCCCTGACTCCTTAACATCAGGTACAGAAAAGCAGGTGTGGGTATGAACCGTGTTATAGTAGTGCCAAGCCCTGATACCGTCAAGGACACTACCCTCAAAATCCAGGCAGGGGCTGGAATTGTCCAGAAATAGCTGACTGTACCCAAACTGTCGGGCGAACCGATTGGACAAGTAAGGCTCTAGGAAGACAGAGTTACGGTTGCGATATACCAAGTGTGCAGGACAGATGTTCTACAACCAGAAGAGCATCTTATCAGACAAGAGGTGGGGGTCCCAGTACCATCAAGATGTACACCATTCACTTCTTCATCTGTAAAATGAGGGAGAGACACGAAAAAGGTGTATCTATCCACTCTTGCCAGCACCATCCGACAGGCTGGCATGGTACTGCACTCCCAACGCATACGGTGATACTGGAAGATGAAGTCATCATTCATAGTTACGCCATCTTCTAGGCCAGGCTCCATCAAAGACTGGCAGTGCATCAACAGCCACCCCATCAGATAATGATAGGGCAGCTCGATCCGTTCAAAGTCTTTCGCTGTATCATGGGCAATAACCTTGAAAGAGAAAGCACGGAGGCCGCGATGTATGCTGCACACCATGGCAGGGAGGAGAGCTAGTCTGGCCCCAAAGACTAGCTTCACCGTAGGAAGGATAAAGTTCCGGCTGATTCTCTCAATAGAACCAGCCCCTCCCGAAACTAGGCAGTTTCGTAGCCACACCATCAGAAATCCTGCCAGAAGAGCCTTCTCGGACAACTGCTGAGTGTCTTGATAAAAATAAGTAAAAGAGTCAGATAGACTCCCAAATCTGACGTCGATGGTTTTTACCCTCTTGGCGGTCGACACCTGGTCCTGCACCTCCTTCCGAGTTCGAGGACTTCGGGAAGAAACCCGGCCTGAGGCGCCGAGCCTAAAAAGGTAATTGAGCCAGGCCTTCGTATAAGGATGGTTCCCTTCCGAGCTGTCATTCTTTTTCTTCGACATCTGCTGGCACGTGCTGTGGTGACACAGCAATTCCCGGTAGACAACAACAAAGCTCGGGAACCTCTGCTCCAACTCCTCGAACTCTTCGTTCGTAGGGGTATACACTTCGAAGACTTCATCTCCCCAGGGAAGCTTGGAGACCTCACGTATCTCATGGAGAGTGAGTCCCATCTCCCCTCCCGGTGTAAAGAAGGTCTTCGTTCTGCGGTTGTACATTTCAAGAAGAGCCATGAAGAGCTTCTTGTTTATGGACAAACCATAACAGGTGCCCCGAATGGCATGATACAAGCCGATCTCGTACAGGAGATTCTTATATGTCTGTAAAATCTACATGGTCAAGTTGGTCCACGAAGGGATGGGATTCATCCAATTCAGCAGCGCCAACCGACCAATGGGGTAGGACCCCTTCTGAGCAAGCTGATTCATAAAAGTGTCAGCTTGAGAGAACCTGAAGTTGGGACCCTGCACATTTAAAAAACTAGCTGGGGCCAACCCCATCATATAGCAGCTGATCGGTGTCCTGGTCGCGACTACCGACCCTAAGTTTCTGTTATAGTAGATATCACCCATAAATATTCCCTACCGCCTCGGAGTTAAGGAATCCACCAACTTCCTGTCCATTGGCAGCATGTTGAACCACGATAGTGGGAAGTGACGTTCCATCTGAGGAATGTGGATCGCCATCACATCAGAAAAAAACTCAAACTTTCAGATATGTCCAAAATATTGGGGTTCTTCACAGTCAGGGCATCTCCAAAGAGGAAGGCAGGTTTCAGGTGTTGGCCCCCCAATTTCCCTGAGTTCATCATACCCGAGAGAAAGTAGAAGGACTGGTTTTCGATATCCCGTAGGCTCTCCTCAGTTTTATCTTTGGGAAATTGGTTTGACACATAATTAACTATGTGGTCGAACCTTATACCCACAGCAGATTGGGCACGACCTACCAAGAGTTCTCCCGCAGGATTGACTGGCAACTTCACTGAAAAAAGACAAAAGAAAGAAGTCAGAAGATAGCCAAAGAAAACCACTTAGTGTGTTCTGAGCTTATACGGCTCTGATTAAGTGGGTCTTTATGCGGCCCAATTTGAAGGAGCTTATACGGCTCTAATTAAGTGGGTCTTTATGCGGCCCAGTTTATAGGAGCTTATGTGGCTCTGATTAGATGGATTTTTATGCGATATAATTTAAAGGAGTTCATGCGGCTCTGTTTGGTGGGGCCCAGTTCATTAGAGCTCATGCGGCTCTGTTTAGAGGGACTTCATGCGGCCAAGTTCATAAGAGCTCATGTGGCTCTGTTTAATGAAACTTTGTGCGGCCCAGTTTAAGGGAGCTTATGCGGCCCGGTTCATAAAGTGCTTATGCAGCAACAGGACGACTCTCATACAGCTTGGACATGAGGCATACCCCATGTGGCTCGGACATAAGATGTTCATGCGGCCCATACAGTAGAATGAAGATGAAGAGAGCATTATGTGCCAAAGGCCCGCGCATAAAACATGCGACATAGCCATTATGGTTAGGGTTTGAATCCATGCAGTTTTCTCCTAACATTCTTACCGTTAATAGCAGGATGAACGTCGGGATGAACTGGGATCGCTGACGAGGAGGCAACTCCTTTTCCCTTCGCCGCAGCACTAGAGGAAGTCTTGGAAGCCATTGATGGTCGAAGGAGAAGAAGAGACGGCGACTAGGGCACGAAAGTTTGAAGAAAGAAGAGAGTAAAGAGAGTAAAGAACTTTTCTTTTCAAAAATTACTCATATTTATAGGCTAGCAAGGGCGTGTGAACCGATAGACGCTTCGGGTTTAGTTCTGCATAGAAGATAAAGCCGACCCTTGGGATTCTATCCCCTTTTATGCAAAAAAGGATGCTCAGAATCATCAAGGCAAATCTAAATATTTAATACCGACTCTTGGGATCCTATCCAAAAGATGGCTTTAAATCAAAAACGAATCAAGAGCAATTAATGAGACGCCTACGTGGCATTAAGACCAGCATGCGACCAGAGAAGCCTATGCGGCCAGAGAAGTCTATACGGCCAGAGAAGCCTATGCGGTCAGAGAAGCTTATGCGGACATACCCATGCTCCTTATTCAAAGTATTCCAATTTTACAAATTAAAAACTTTGAAGGGGGTCTTGTAGAAGCATGAAAAAAAAAAAAATTCTTATGCGGCCCAGAAACTCCATACGGCTCAGAACTGGGGGGGTATCATGCGGCTCAAAAATCCCTCAGAGCTGCATGCGGCTCAGAAAGCTTTACGCGGCTCAGAAGGAGCCATGTGGCCTTATGCGGTTCGAAATATGCCTATACAGCTGGCCATAATTACTCCGTGCAGCCGGCAATTAAATGCCCCGACACAAAGTGACAACAATGATGGCTCTGACATAAAAGAAGAGATACGACATGCTCATAAAAAGACGAGAAAAACTTTGTGATAGTTGGCACAGTTCACAAATTCCAAGAAAGTCCTTTATGCGGATCGCCTGAGTGACCCTCATGCGGCTCGGTTGTGAGGCCACCCTCATGCGACTCGGTTGTGAGGCCTCCTTTATGCGGCTCGGATGTCAGGCCACCCTTATGCGGCTCAGTCATAAGACTACTCTCATGCGGCTCAATCAGGAGAACAGTCCTTCATGCGGCTCGCAACCTGGTGACAGTTGGGACACGTGGCAGAAGTTGACTAAGTCTTAACAAATTAGATTTATTACAACCAACAGATCATGACAGTTCAGATTTATTTCAACCAACATAACAGTCCAGATTTATTGCAACAAACAGATCAAGATTAATCTTAACCAATCCCCAACTGCCCACTTCTCAAGGCGCAGTTACAAGGATGTGGCCACGTGGCTGTACACCCCACTCATCACAAATTCCTATAAATAGTAAGGTGCTATTCTCTTGTACACACACACAGAGCAGCAGAGACATATAGAGAGCATTTCTTTGCCGGAGCCGAGATTGCGTTCGATCGTCCAAGGAGTAAGGCAGAGTTGATAGCACTTTCCCGAGCATCTATCGTTACCCCCCATAATCAAAACTAAACAGTTGTACTTAGATTGCTTTTCCTAGGTTTTGTTCCTAGGCTTTCTTTTGTACAAGCGAGTTTGTAATTGTGAGTTAAAGTTTAGTCCTCCTATAAAACTGTTCTGTTCTACGACAATCAATGGCAAACACGCGCTTACTTCGCTTAGGCGAAGGACTCGACACAGGAGAAGGCAAACGCATCACCAGAATACTTACAGGAGGCAACAGATCGTTGTATTCATCCTCCTCTTCCGTATCAGTAAAATCAGATTCAGAGACTTCAACGGTCTTCACCTTCCCTGCCCTGTTCCTCTTTCTGGACTCCTCGTGCTTTTTCGCCAGCTTAGTACCGGTTATGAAACTGGTACTCACATCGAAGTCATAGGGAGGCCTATTCACTGAGACATGATGGAGTGCTGCCATGTACGAGATGCGCACCAAGCCCCCGGTATCAGAAAAAGAGAAGATGGTTTGAGTACAGACATTACTGTAGTAATGTCAGGCCCGGATACCATCTAGGACGTCGCCCTAATAAACCAAGCAGGGACTCGGGGTGTCCAAAAACAACTGGCAGTACCCGAATTGTCTAGAGTACTGGCTGGACAAGTAAGGTTCCAAGAAGGCAACGCTACAGTTACGGTACTCCAGAAGTGCAGGACGAATATTCTGCAACCAGCGGAACATCTTTTCGGATAGAATCTGGAGGATGATACTGCCATCAAGATAATGACGCCTCATTTCTTCATCTGTGAAAGGCGGGACCGACACAAAGAAGGAGTAGCGGTCCACCCGTGCGAGCGCAACACGACATTCGAACATGGTCGAATAGGTTAAAGGCATATCATGATACTGATAGATGAATGCATCATTAATCATCGCGTTCCCCTCAGGACTAGGCCGCAACAGAGAGAGGCAGTACATTAGCAGCCTGTCACGACCCGCACCCTAGAGTAAGGGCACGAGACGTGGGTATGTCCAGCCTACGCTGCAGTATCGACTGTAGAACGCTGTCCTAGGTCACAACATCTAACAATATAATTCTAAGCAGTTTATACTCTCCGAATGGGGGTGACATAGCAGTAAATATACTCAATCACAACTAAGAAAGAAGAAGTACGATATGATATAGAACTCAAGAAGATACAGATGATCAAAATAGTCTAAGATAACATCTCAGCAATATCCAGAATACAAGTCCCATCTGTTGGCCCATTGGTCATATGGTCAACCTGATTTTAATAATTGATCAAACTCTGTCTGGATATACAAAGCTAGTTGGGACATCTCAGTTTCTTGGACATAAGCAAGATTGGCTATCCACTCCGTTCAGGACTGAAGATCTGTTTGCCTACTCGAGTCTGTATTTCCTATGCAATATAATTTTTATTTTATTTGAGTCTAGGAATATGTTGTACACCGAGTCGTACTGGCAAAAAGGCTATCCCTAAAATAGTTCAAAATGTTTTTAAAAATGACCTATCAAAATGTTTACAAAAAGGTTTTCAAAAAGGTTTTCAAAAATCACCAAAACCTATTTTTAAACCCTAACCTAACCCTGACAGAACTCGGCCAGAGTTCGGCCAGAGTTCGGCCAGAGTTCGGTTGGTGGCCGTTGTGATTTTGAATCTCTGGAACTTGGTCCTCCTGCAGTTGCGGATTTGACCGAGATTTGCTCAAAGAGTTCTGCCCGAATTCTGCCCGAATTCTGACAGAAGTCTGTCTTTGGAACTCCTATAAATAGAGAAGGATTTTGATCATTTCAACACACTCATTCACTTTCAATCTTCTCTCTATCTAAAGCTTTCAATCTTCCAAAGAGTTTTCTAGAGCTTTCAATTTCAGATCCCAAGCCAGTTACAATCCTCTAGTCAATTTTGCCAGTGCGGTACGGTCTAGAAGTTTCTGAGAGATTGTAATCAGAAGGCTTGATTGAAGAATACCTCTTCACATTTGAAGTTGGACGAGTTCTTCGTATCAAAGCTCGCGTTGTAGAAGTTGCAAGGACTTCGTAAGAAAACTTGCAGTTTTTCCAATAGTGGATTCAACTGGTAGCAAGAGTTCTACCGACTGGATTAGTCCTCAACAGAGGGATACCAGTATACATCGCTGTCTTTGCGTTTGCTCTCTTAACTCTGTCTTTACATTATTTCAGTTGTGATTAATATTCTGTGATTGTGCTGCTAACATTTTTATTTAGCATTATTCCGCTGCCAACTCTATTCACCCCCCCTCTAGAGTATTACGCTTTACTATTTTGTTCCTACAATTGGTATCAAAGCGGGTGTTACAGGTAAAACAAAGGTAACAGTACAATTATTTATTCATTTTTTAACTGTTATATAGATCACAGCACAACACATGGCAACTATAAAATTCACAAGTGAAGGCCAGGCCCCAAACAGATCCCTACTGTTTGATGGTACAAATTATACATATTGGAAAACACGGATGAGTTTCTTCTTGAAATCTCTTGATTTTGATTTATGGTCCATTGTTCTTGATGGCTATCAAAAGCCACCTCGTATAAATATTGATGGAGTTTTAGTTGAAAAACCCCATAGCAGATATACAGAGGAAGAAAAGAAAAGGGCCAGTCTTGACGCACGTGCCATTAATGCTCTCTTTTGTGCTTTAGACAGAACTAAATTTAACAGGGTGTCAATCTGCACAACGGCTAATGAAGTATGGAAGCTACTCGAAGTCACACATGAAGGCACGACTCAAGTCAAGGAATCTAAAGTCAGCAGACTTACTCAAGAGTACGAGGCGTTCAAAATGAAGCCCAACGAAACAGTTACACAAATGTTCGAGAGATTCTTGGATATTGTAAATCCTTTGTCCTCCCTAGGCAAAGATTATAGTAACCATGAAAAGATTTGCAAACTCCTGCGAGCTCTCACCAAGAACTGGATTCCAAAGGCTACTGCAATCATTGAAGGGAACGACCTCACAACTATATCCCTCGAAGTACTCATGGGTAAGCTACTCACTCATGAACTGGAGCTACAAGATTTTGAAGAGCCTGCACCAAAGGAGAAGACTATCACCCTCAAGGCTCAGCACAGAAAAGCTGCTGAAGATGACTCAGACAGCAGTAGATCTGACGCTGAAGATCAAGCTCTCCTAGTAAGGAAGTTCAAAAGATTCATGAGACATGAGAAGAGAGTCAAAGAGAACAACAGCAACAACTGGTACCAAGAAGATGCTGTCTGCTATGGTTGCAAGAAGAAGGGACACATGAAGAAGGATTATCCCACAAACTCATCATCGAGCAAGAAGAACAACAGGTATGAAAAAGGGAACCTGAAAAGATCAACATCTCAGAAATATGCCAACACCAGCATATGGCATGAGAGTGAAGCCAGCGACTCAGAAGACGAACACTCAGAGGACGCTGCAAATGTATGCTTCATGGCAACCGATCAGGTACCTACTGAACCTGTAGAAACTTATGATGACTTCACCTTTGAGCAATTAGGAGATGCCTTCAGTGACCTGATGACTGATTACAGGAAACTGCGTAGTAAGTATCAGACCTCTAAGAAGGTACTCAAAGAGTACAAAGGTGAAATAGGTAGACTTACCGACCTACTAGCTGAGGTTAGAAATAATGTTAGTGAGTCTGGTGAGCTTTCTTCAATAAAGCTCTTATTACACGAGACTACCAAGTCATCTGAAGAGAAAGACAAAATTATTAACCAACTCAAGGAAGATCTTTCTATAGAGAAGAAAAGTCTTCAATGTGCACAAATCAGAATGGAATCACTTACTTCTGATTATACTAAGTTGTATGATACTTCCAAAAGATTGGAAATTAGGTTAGGAAAATAGCCTGAGCCTGCTGCTTCCTACCCTAACACGTGTCACTTACCGAGAAATCGAAACATTCCCAAGCCAAACACTGTCAGACCTAACCCTATCAAACCTTTACCCCAAAAGGTCAACCCCAAACAAGATTATAGGTATGCTTTCTTCTATACTAGAAAACCCAAACCTACCAACCATGCACACCACTCAGCTTTCAACACTCGACATGCACAATGTCATTATTGTGGCCTCATTGGTCATATATCATCTGCATGTAGAATGAGAAAGCTTGTAGATCTAAATGTTTATGCTTGGATACCTAAAGCTAACAATTCAGGACCCTACAAGAAATGGGTACCAAAGGTTTCATCTGTAAACTATTTTGTAGGTGGAACACCCTTCACATGCTAGAAGCAAATGGATCCTCGACAGCGGTTGCTCACGGCATATGACCGGTGACGCTACCCTATTTGCAATACTGTCAAAGAAAAAGAAGGAAGGCTATGTCTCCTTCGGTAATAATTTGAAAGGGTATATTATTGGTATCGGTGATGTTGGTAAGTCTCCCTATCCTGTAATTAAGGATGTCTGTCTGGTTACCGAGTTGAAACATAACCTACTCAGCATAAGTCATCTAGCTGATCATGGTTATGGCATCAACTTTGGCAAAGACAAATGTACTATAGTTGATGGCTCAACTGGTAGTACTATCTTTGAAGGTATCAGGGAAGACAATATATATGTTTTCTATTTGTTAGAAGAAACAAACATTTCAGGTAGATACTTAATGGCCAAGAGTGATGAGAGTCATCTGTGGCATATGAGACTCGGTCACGCTAATATGGATACAATATCAAGATTATCCACAAAGAAGCTAGTACGCGGTTTACCGGACATTACATTCAAGAAAGATTCGGTATGCAGTCAATGTGAAAGGAACAAAGCTACCAGATCTACTTTCAAGTCAGTAAACGCAGTATGTACTACTAGACCTCTACAATTGCTTCATATGGACTTATTTGGTCCTAGCAGATTTGCTAGCCTCGGAGGTAAACTTTATGCTTTCATAATTGTAGATAATTTCTCTAGATACACGTGGGTATATTTCTTGACACGCAAGAATGATGTATTATCCGAATTTGTCGCCTTTTGCAAGAAAGTACAGAATAAAAAAGGTTACATGATCACTCGCATAAGAAGCGATCATGGTGGCAAATTCGAGAATGCTAATTTTGAGCAATTTTGTGACACACACGATTTTATTCATAAGTTCTCCTGTCCTAGGACTCAACAACAAAATGGAGTTGTGGAACGTAAGAACAGAACTCTAACCGAAATGGCCAGAGTGATGTTAAACCAGTTTAGTCTACCCAAATATTTCTGGGCTGAAGCTGTCAACACAGCTTGCTTTGTTCTCAATAGAGTTCTAATTCGACCCAAATCGAAGAAGACTCCATTTGAGTTATGGTTTGATAGAATTCCTTCAGTTTCATACTTTAGAATTTTTGGTTGTAAATGTTTTATTCTTAACACAAAGGACAATTTGGGAAAATTTGATGAAAAGGCCGATGAAGGTATATTCTTAGGTTATGCGGCCAAGAGCAAAGGATACAGAGTCTTCAACAAACGTACCATGATCATCGAAGAGTCAATCAATGTCACCTTTGATGAATTAAATCAAATGACGATTGATGACAATGACGAAGATACATCTGTACCAAGCTCAACTCCAGCTGATTCTCAACCAAGCTCTGCACTAGCTGAACCTCCTAGAGAAGATCCAGGAACCAGCTACCTTCAGAATGAAGTGAAAAGGTTGAAGTTTACAGCTAATCATCCAAAGGATTTGGTAATTGGTGATATTACCAAGGGAGTAAGTACTCGTACATCCTGTAGAGATATTATTTCTAGTGTTGCATTTATTTCACAGCTAGAACCCAAAACTATTGATGAAGCATGTAGTGATAGCTTTTGGATAGATGCTATGCAAGAGGAATTAAACCAATTTGAACGGAATCAAGTTTGGGAACTTCTTCCCAGGCCTGTTGATCATCCGATCATTGGCACCCGTTGGGTATTCCGAAACAAACTGAATAAGAATGGTTTAGTGACTCGTAATAAGGCTCGACTCGTAGCTCAAGGATACAATCAAGAAGAAGGTATCGACTACGATGAGATTTATGCCCCAGTTGCGAGATTAGAATCCATTCGCATGTTATGTGCATTTGCATGTTTTCATGATTTCAAACTTTTTCAAATGGATGTGAAGAGTGCTTTTTTAAATGGTTTTATAAAAGAAGAAGTTTTTGTAGGACAACCTCCAGGTTTCACGGATTTCAAAAACCCAGATCATGTTTTCAAGTTGAAGAAAGCTCTATACGGTTTAAAACAAGCCCCTCATGCTTGGTATGATCGTCTAAGCTCTTTTCTACTTGATAACGGTTTTTCAAAAGGGAAGGTTGACACTACACTTTTTATTAAATCTTTTAATGGCAAGCTGCTATTAATTCAAATCTATGTTGATGATATTATATTTGGATCTACTGATGAATCTCTGTGTCAAGAATTTTCTAAGTGTATGCAGAATGAGTTTGAAATGAGCATGATGGGAGAGCTGAAATTCTTTCTCGGATTGCAAATCAAACAAACTGATAATGGGACATTCATAAATCAAGCCAAGTACACAAAAGACTTACTAAAGAAGTTCGATCTGGAAAATGTCAAACCTATTGGCACTCCGATGGCAACTTCAACAAAGCTTGATTCAGATGAACAAGGCAAGCCAGTCGACACACGTAAGTATCGAGGTATGATTGGTAGTTTACTTTATTTAACTGCTAGTCGTCCAGATATAATGTTTAGTGTTTGCCTGTGTGCACATTTTCAAGCTAACCCAAAGGAATCACATATGTCCGCAGTTAAGCGTATCTTTCGATACCTTAAAGGCACTTCTTCTGTTGGCTTGTGGTATCCCAAAACTAAATCCTTTGACCTTATTGGTTATTCGGATGCAGATTTTGTTGGATGCAAAGTTGATAGAAAAAGTACAAGTGACACATGTCATTTCTTAGGCACAGCTTTAGTCTCTTGGTTTAGTAAAAAGCAAAATTCTGTAGCCCTATCAACAACAGAGGCTGAGTACATCGTCGCAGGACGTTGTTGCGCTCAGATTTTGTGGATGAAACAAATCCTAGAAGACTATGATTTATTTTACACACATATTCCTATTTTCTGTGATAACATGAGCACTATTAATTTGACTAAGAATCCAGTATGTCACTCTCGTACTAAACATATCGAGATTAGACATCATTTTCTTAGAGATCATCATCAAAATGGAGATATAAACCTTGTGTACATAGATACTGAAAATCAATTAGCTGACATCTTCACTAAACCTCTAGCGGAAGATCGTTTCAATTATTTACGTCGAGAATTAGGAATTTTGGACGTCAATAATATTAATTGATTCTGTTTTATGATTATATCTCAATACACAAAAATTGTGTTAGAGACAAGCTAATAAAGAGTCTGTCTGTCACCACAACTACGGTTGAAGCGAAGCGGTATTTAAGAGTTCCCCGGTGAACCTCCGCCAGCTGGGACAGTACTCCTACAGCTAATCTGAGACAATCGCTGTGTAAAGACATTTAATTCATAAAATATTATCAATTATGTTATTTGAAGGCTAAAATAACTAATCTTTGAATTAAATATTTGAAATGAGACAATGAAAAAAAAGTGGCAATAATCAACTTTGTAGAACCCTAGGCGAATTCGGCCAGAGCTCTGACCGAATTCGGCCCGAGTTCGGTTGAGGGTATCTGTGTATATATCCAGAACCCGAGAGCTTCTTCTCTTTCATTGCTTCCAAACCAATTCAAACAGCAGCAGCAGCCGACCCGAGCCATCAAACCCGAGTTCTTCACCAATCTTTTCCTTCCAATCTACTTGGTGAAATCTCTCCAAAATTTGGAATCGTGCAGAGATCGACATTCTCTACAACATATCCTAGTTTTGTGAGGTATAACTCCCTCTCTCTCCACCTTTCAATTTGTGCTTTTTATTTCAATGGCATCTAAATTTAATCCATTCAAGAGGAAGAAGAAGACCACTCCTAGTGAGGAAGGGTCACATTCGAATCCACACACGGATTCACTCTTTTCGCCGATCCAAACGAGCGACGGCGCTTTCGATGGGTTTTTCTTCCAAACCCTCGACCAAGCCCTATTATGGTACGGTGATTTTTCCACCCGATCCATATGCGGCGGCGCTCCGATCAAATGGACGGTATTTCTCGATCATCGTCACTTGTTTGAGGCATTAGGGTTACACCTATTTGTTAAACTGTGCTTTCCGATAGCTACTAATGCCATTCGTTTATTCTATTGCAATCTCGTAGTTAACACTTTTATTGTGAGCACACGTGTTGGAGGCATCGACATCGAGTTCGATGATGCCCTCCTAGCAGAGATTCTTGGTATTCCCAATGAAGGTGAACCGCTAGTAGACATCACGGAATTCGAGTTTCCCGAAGGCACGACACTCACTAGTTTTAAAGCGGAACTCTGTGCTCCTGACAGAGTACGCTCTGGAAAGTTCAAGGCTAACAACCTGAACTTGTTCAACTACGAATTACATCGCATCGTCTACTCTACTATCCTTCCTAAATCCACTTCCAAAGATGATGTGACCTCACTTGAGCTGTCCGCCATGTACCATATTGTTAAGGGGATTCCATTTTCTACCCCTAAGACTATCATTTAGATGATGGGACGATGTCGTGCAAGAGATCGAAATCTCTCTTACGCGATGATTCTCCCTCGTATCTTTCAGCGATTCGAGATCGATCTATCGACTTGTACTCAGGACTCTGAGCCCAAGTTTCTTCAGCTATCTCGTCGCAGCCGGACTGCTTCAGCTCCACCTACTGCTCCTCCTTCTGTACCTCCTCCACCACCTCATCAGTATGCCATGATATTTGAGGGCATACATCAGCACTTATCTGCTTTGCATGTCTCGTTGACGGATATGGCTCGCGAGCGTGAGTTTCGTAACGTCACCCGTTACCAGGCGATGGCAAACTCCTTGGCCGATCTGTGTTTTGCCCAGACTGGTCACTCTGCTGCCTCCATCCCTCGAGATCCAGCTTTTTCGGGTTACCGCTGTGAGGATGAGGCTGTCCATGCCTACTTCCAGCCAGGAAACGCCTATGATTGGTATCGTGCACCTCGTGACTACGTTGGTGAGTTCTATGCTGGCGCCCCTACTCATCCTTCTGGCACTGGTACTTCTGGTGCTGGTCCTTCCGGTCATGCTGGCCGAGCTGCTGATGATGATGATGACGAGGATAGTGATGAGGAGATGTGATTTGATTTTTTAGTGACATTCTATTGTATACTTGGAAATGCTCCAACATTCCAAGTTTTTATCAGTATTTCTTTTTATCAGTACTTTTGATATTTATCAGCACTTTGTAGTATGCTTTCAGTACTTTTTCATGGACATGCTTGTAGTGTTTCGTTTATGATAATTTGTAGAAACTTTCCATGCCTGTGATGATGTATATCTACTCTTTATGTTTTATTTATTATGTTTTCTCACTATTTGTTCCTTATGCATTAATTGCGGGGGAGCCTTCTGCATTAAATGCGGGGGAGCCTTCTCTTGTGCAATTATTTTGCTAAGTGACAAAAGGGGAGAAAATTAAAGATCTAACATTTTTTTTGAGTTAAATACAGGACATGAACAATTTCACGTTTTGATTCTTTGAACAAGCTTAATGTTATATCATTCATAGTTTGTCAATTATCAAAATGGAGGAGATTGTTGGCCCATTGGTCATATGGTCAACCTGATTTTAATAATTGATCAAACTCTGTCTGGATATACAAAGCTAGTTGGGACATCTCGGTTTCTTGGACATAAGCAAGATTGGCTATCCACTCCGTTCAAGACTGAAGATCTGTTTGCCTACTCGAGTCTGTATTTCCTATGCAATGTAATTTTTATTTTATTTGAGTCTAGGAATATATTGTATACCGAGTCGTACTGGCAAATAGGTTATCCCCAAAATAGTTCAAAATGTTTTTAAAAATGACCTATCAAAATGTTTATAAAAAGGTTTTCAAAAATCACCAAAACCTATTTTTAAACCCTAACCTAACCCTGACAGAACTTGGCCAGAGTTCGGCCAGAGTTCGGTTGGTGGCCGTTGTGATTTTGAATCTCTGGAACTTGGTCCTCCTGCAGTTGCGGATTTGACCGAGATTTGCTCAAAGAGTTCTGCCCGAATTCTGACAGAAGTCTGCCTTTGGAACTCCTATAAATAGAGAAGGATTTCGATCATTTCAACACACTCATTCACTTTCAATCTTCTCTCTATCTAAAGCTTTTAGTCTTCCAAAGAGTTTTCTAGAGCTTTCAATTTCAGATCCCAAGCCAGTTACAATCATCTAGTCAATTTTGCCAGTACGGTACGGTCTAGATGTTTCTGAGAGATTGTAATCAGAAGGCTTGATTGAAGAATACCTCTTCACATTTGAAGTTGGACGAGTTCTTCGTATCAAAGCTCGCGTTGTAGAAGTTACAAGGACTTCGTAAGAAAACTTGTGGTTTTTCCAATAGTGGATTCAACTGGTAGCAAGTGTTCTACCGACTGGATTAGTCCTCAACAGAGGGATACCAGTATACATCGCTGTCTTTGCGTTTGCTCTCTTAACTCTGTTTTTACATTATTTCAGTTATGATTAATATTCTGTGATTGTGCTGCTAACATTTTTATTTAGCGTTATTCCGCTGCCAACTCTATTTACCCCCCTCTAGAGTATTACGCTTTACTATTTCGTTCCTACACCATCTACTGAATATAAAAGAATATATAAACCCAGATCTCAAGACAACATAAATAATATAAGGCCTAACAAAGCTAGTCTAGGCAATGGGGGTAATGTCCTCAGCTAGAGCTGGGTCCTCCTGAGAGTACAGCTCACAAGTGTCGTCTAGGACTGCCCCGTAGAAGGTATCCACACAGGCCTCCTCCTCGTCCTCTGTAATATTTTCAACAGGTTCAGTCAGGACAGGAGCGAGCACAATACATCTCAACAGATCATAGCAGGTTAGAAAGTATAAACAAGCAGTAGAGTAAGATACATGAAACTGAAAGGAAGTACATGATGTAAAAGAAGAAGAACTGTAAGTAAATAGCTATTGTATATTGAGAATTAATAGTGACTAGTGATGTAGAGTACAGGATAGCACATGTGAACATGACACATTAGCAAATGATCTACACTAAAGAGTTTCACATGATCTATACTACTATGGAATTGTTCACATGACTATTAGCACTCTCCCGTTCCCCAATCAATACACAAGGATCTAAGCAGGTTATGTTATTATACAGGATATCACATGAAGGCCCATGAAGGGTACACATGATAGTACACATGAGGGCTCTATGAATATGAGAGTACATGATTCACAAGAGTATACATGTATGGTAAAAGCACAGGAGTACATGATGAAAGTGAAACGCACATGACACAATGTACCCGATGCTCCCGAGGGGGATAACATCGCATGAAGAGATCCATATAGTACTAATCCGTGATAATATCGTGACAGCATCAAGTAAAGTAATCTAAAACAGGAATATAATTCTAAGCAGGATATAAAATAATCAAAAAATGTACTCGCCTGGTATCTGAGTGTCCGGATGAAATGTACTGTCCGAGGAGAGGTTTCTGGCTCCTAATCAGAATAGCACAAGTCACAACAAGTCTAAAATGATAACAAGATGCAATTTAATGCATTCTAAATGAATCTAGGTCAATCTAGGCCAAAGTCAACTCTTGGTCAACTCTGGTCAACCCTAGAAGTCAAACTAGGTCAACTATGGTCGAACTAGGTCTAACAAGTCTAAACTAGGTCAAACTAGTCTTTCTAGGCTAATCAAGTCTTACTAGGCCTAGCCAAGCATAGACTTAATACACCAACTCAACTCAAGGCACTAGGACCACCTAGCATATATATACATATATATTCAATTACACTTACTATATTATATATACATAGCAAATTATATCAAGCATTCATTCACTTCATATATATATACATAGCAATACATATCTCTAAATATAATACACATATATTATAATATATAGGATACCTATATGCATCTCTTATATATGTATATACATATATATACAAGAACATTGAAATTAGGCAATAGGCAATGTGCATTTGCTCATGTGTTGTGATGCAATGGTTGTGTGTGTGTATAAAGAAATCTGGAATGTGTGTGTGAAGAGTGTGTGTGTGTGAAACTAGGCTAGGTGAGTGACTGAGTGTGTGTGATAGGAAGTAAAATAGAGTATGTGTGTGTGAAGGGTGTCAAGAGATTGTGAGAGTGCAATGTATGTGTTAGAGTGTAGCAGTGTCGTGTTCTCAGATTTTTAACTGTTATGTGTGTGTGAGTATAGAATAGCAAATCAGTGTCTGAAATAGAAAATAGACAGTGAGTGAGAAAGCAAGGGAAAGGAAACAATACATTTACAAATTTCAGTCCCATACTTCAAAACCCCATTTCGAATTCAAATATCAACCAACCAACCCCAAAATCGACCCATAGTTAGATTACAAGTAGGAGAACTATATTAGGGTACAAAACCACTAATTAACCTCAGTTAAATAGGTCAAATTAACTGCCAAAGTTCAAATATTAAACTGGAAAATTACAGAAAATAACAAGTATCAGGATTTTAGGGGAAATTGAAAATGCAAATAAAAAACAAACTAAAATTCAAATTTAAAGGTTGGTAATTCTAATATAGGGTGTGCACGTGTCCCAGGAGTCAGTCGTGTCCAAGCAAACAGGACACAGCCGTGTCCACATCAATTAAACCCAAATCAGGCACAACAGACACTACATAGTGCACTGTCTTGTGCACGTGTTCACCTAGGTCTAGGACACGACACAGGTGTCCAAGTGTCTCGTGTTCGTGTCCCTATGTTCGCCTAGGGTCCAGCTACGTGTCTAACACCCTGAATCCCTGTGTCGAGTCGCACAGACGTGTCCAGGACAATGTATCAGAACCCGATCTCCTGTGCGCACTGTACAGTGAAAAATCAGTGCGACGCTGATTCCTCCCTCGACACGCCACGTGGTTATCTGAAACTTGACACATGTGGCATGTCAGACGCTGCCCCAAGGTGTGTATCGAGTTTCACGTGTCCTCGTGTCCTATCCAGTGAGCAATTTGCCCCGAGTAGCAGGACACGCAAACCCCCTCGTGTGCGATCGTGTCCATTTAGCAAGACACGACACAAATCAACCTAAAAACAACTCAGTCAAGTGGAAACCTATAAACAAGACCTACATCTAATTTTCCATTCAAAAACAATTCGAAAAACAAATTGAAATGCCCATTGGGGCATTTCATTAAACACTTAAACCCATGGGCTGATACGTGTCCATTTAGGAAACGAAAAGGACACAAAATCCTACAGAAATCTAGGGTTAGATAGGGGACACTTAGATCTAGGTTATTATGCAATAAAATCAGCACCTAACAAAGAGTTTTAGTGATTTACCTAATGGTGTCCAAATACAAGAAAAGCTTCTAATAGGGGGTTTTTTCCTTGCTAGCAAACTTCTTCAAATTGCTCACAAACTGAGAAAAACCTCCACAAACAGCAAGAACACACTAATTAGAACCTATTGCAATTTGTTTGGATTAAAAAGGAATTAAAATAGATCTTCTAGGAATTAAAGAAGTTGGGAAAATACCTCTTCTTAAACTTGTTCTTTCCTAAAGAGGCTAGCCCTAAATGGAAGAGACTATTTATAGGGTAGGAATCCCTAGGCTAGTAGCCGGCCACATTAAGTTAGGGTTAGGGTTAGCTAATGGGTTAGGCTATGGGCTAAGTCATTAATCAATGGTTCAAAACCGTAAGTCATGGCTTGTGACTAAAAGCCTTTCTATTCCAACTTAATTTCTAATTGGCCTATTAGGAACTAACTTAATGTTTGGTTAGGGTCACAAGACCTAATCAAGTCCAAACACAACTAGGGTTGGCTTTTAGGTTAGTCTACTAAGTCAAGGCTAGTCAAAGTCAACCTAGTCAACCATCATTCAAATAATTCCAAAATAAATCCTAAAAATTCCCATAAATTCAAATAAATTATAATAAATCCAAATAACCCTAAAAATGACAAAAATATCCTCAAACTAAAATGTGGTAGTAACAAATCTACCCTCCTTAAAAGAATTTCGTCCTCGAAATTGAAAGGCGAAATGCAACTGATGAGAAGGATAGAAAGTATACCTCACGGTCCAAAAAGATATGGGTAACGCTCGCACATCTCCTCTTCCCGCTCCCAGGTAGACTCTCCTAGAGAATGATGCCTCCATGCGACGTATACCAAGGGTATCAACTGGTTCCTCAGAACCTTCTTCCGTCGATCCAATATCTCCACTGGCTGCTCTGGATAGCTGAGAGAAGGCCCAACCTCAATCTCCGAATGATCGAGCACATGGCTAAGGTCAGCCATGTACCGTCTCAACTGTGATACATGGAATACATTGTCGACCCCCACTAGTGCAGGTGGCAAGTCTAGCCTGTATGCCACATCACCGACTCTTCCGCTGATAACAAAAGGGCCGATGAAGCGCGGGCTAAGCTTCCTGCCTCCACCAAAACGTATCGTACCATGAGTCGAAGATATCCTCAAAAAAACCTGGTCTTCAACCTAATCACAAGCAAGGTCTCAATTAATTATGAATAACAAACATGATCAAAAAATACAACAAATAACCTAAATCTAATCCTACTCTAAACTGTACCTCAAACTCCAAGGGCCTCCGGTGGCTATCGGCCCAGTGTCGATGTCTTTCCTGCACCACGCAAAGTCTGTCCCTGATGAGCTTCACCTTCTCGGCTGCGTCAACAACCAACTCTGGCTCCAGTAAAGCTCGCTCACCAACATCATCCAAGATAAGGCTGTACGATACCTACGCCCGTACAGAGCCTCGAAAGGTGACATCTCAATGCTGGCCTAGAAACTGTTGTTGTAAGCAAACTCCACCAAATGTAGATGATCCTCCCAGGAACCTCCAAAGTCCAAGATGCACGTCCGCAGCATATCCTCAAGTGTCTGAATAGTCCTCTCTGACTGTCCGTCCGTCTGTGACACGACCCGCACCCACTGTGAGGGTACGAGTACGTAACAGCGCCTAGCCTACGCCGCAGTATCGGCGGTAGAACGCTGTTCTAAGTCTCTAACTAACCATCAACTCATGCAGCATATAATGTACTCATCATGATCAACTCCGAACGGAGGACAAGTATAAGATAAGGTGTATCTCAATCACAGTCTAAGCACGATAAGATAACACAGAATTGTAACTAAGAATTTGAAGACAAAAGTAAATACTGAAATAATAACAATATCTGAAAATCTCAAATACATCTCAAGTCTCAAATCTCTATACAACAAGCTCTAAATAAAAATAAATACAAATCTACTAGACTAAATTCCGATCACTCCTGAGTGTCGGGGCCATAGGTAGCTAAGCCATCTCCTCAGTAAAATGTAGGGCATGTGTCCTCAGGGCAATCATCTGTAAAATTTTTAACAGGTCCAGTCAGGACAGGAACGAGCACATCTTATCTAGAAAACCCAAGTAAATGACAGAGAACTATAAAGCAGTTATAGGCAGTTGTATTGATGAAATGACAGTTTATATTCAGGTGATGGTAAGAAAGACAGATAAAGTGCAAGGAAAGTAAATACTAAACAAGAGAAGAATCATAGCAATAAGGACTGTAAAAATGAACTAGCTGAACCAGGGTAATATGATATAAAGTCCAGACAACATGTAGACCAGTGTAACTCCAATGTAAGTCCAGTACAGGATGAATCTCATACAAGATGAATCCAGCAAGGGACGATTCCAGTCATAGTGATCAATGATTCCAGGGTGAGTCCAGCCTATACTCTAGCAGTGTGTTTTAAAATACCGAGATCGACATGTAAACGGCTATGGGTAAATCCGGTACATCACACACCTGGCCGGGTGTGAGATGGCTATCATTCCAGTAGATTCCAGTAGGGGTAATTCCAGTAATGGGGTATGTCTACATGTCTTACTCTAATATTTCCCCTCCCAGCAAGTGAATCCAGAATTCCGACACAATGATTCAAGATGAGTCCAGCCAAGTACAATAATACCAGTAAATGGTTCCGGGGTGATTCCAGTAATGATTCCAGTAGGTGATTCCAGTAATAGAAGCCGGAAACGATGATACCAGTAAATGAGGCCAGAATAAATGTGTGTCGTATACATGAATCCAGAAATAATAGTACGTGTTTGTAACAGAGAATCACATACAGCTAACTAGAACTGAAATACAGTAATTGACAAATAAATGAGAGAACTATCAGAGAATGTACTCGCCTGATACTCTGAAAAGAGTAGTGTAATGTCAGATGTCTGCACCAGAGTCACAATATCCTAAATAGAGCAGTACAGGTTATAATGTGTTTAAAAATAAGATAAATGAAGTCTACGATGCAATCTACATGAATTCTAGGCCAATCTAGGTCAAGGTAACCAAGAAGTCAACCTAGGTCTAGCAAGTCTAATCTAGGTCAATCTTAGTCTGACTAGGTTTACCTAGTCTAATCTAGCTAGTATACACTATACACTAGTCTATAGGACTCTACACATGTGTATATTTCATATACACAAGACCACACAAGGCTACCATAGACTATGTACCTAGGTTATAGGCCATGGGTCATATCACATATGGGCCAAAACACTATATATCTATATACATAATAATATGTATACCAATAGTGTTATCTATTTCACATATATATTCACATTATATATTTATATATATCACCCTCACCTTTATATACATATGTAAGATACATACACATAGAGATTTATGGGATCAAGGCAATGTGTGTGTTTATGGGGAAATCAGTGAAGGGTGTCACATGGGATTGAAACTGGAACAGTGAAGACATTCTCTTATTTCCAATGTTGAATCCCCAAGTTAACATTCAAATTTTCTTTCTTGTGTTAACAGTTAATAGGATAGGAATTGTGTGTGTGTGTACCATGTTTGTGAGTTTAAAACAGTGTGCCTGTGTGTGTGAAACAGTGTGGAATTCAGAGAAATCAGGAAATATGAGGTGTATGTGTATAATGAAACTTGTTCTCAGGTTTTATGAAAATAGTGAATGTATGAATGAAAACTAACATGTACACATCCTCCTATTGATCATGAACCCAAACATGAACCTATACATGCATGCCTACTGCTGCTACTATGCCACTGCTGCTACTATGCCACTGCTGCTATGCAATACATAACCCAGGCTGAGCCAAAACAGGGCAAGCTAAGGCAATGCCTTGCCTGCTCCTGCAGACTCAGCCAAGGCCAATGCCTAGTTAAAACAGTGAGGAAAAAATGTCAGTCCAGTGTGTGGACAGGTTCAGTTTACACCATCTTAAACCCAAATCACCAATCCACATCCCAATCTCAGGTTCTCTACAACCTACATTCAATTTCTCAGGTTTGTTTGCAGGGGGAAATCCTCAGTTTTCAGGTTCAATACAGAAATTAATACCCCCCCTCCATGTGAACCCTTCTTAACATTTTAATACAATGAATCCAAATCTCAGTTTTGTCAATGAATGAATTCTCAGGTAATCAAATTCTCTGAAATCATGTGAACATCCATTTCAGTTTTTAGGAGAATCAAAATTCAGTTTTCTACTCTAACCCCAATCTCCAGGTAACCTACATATGTAATCTAATTTCTCATGCATCACAATTTATCATACAACAAATAGTTATCCTACATTGAAATTTTCAGGAATCCAAAGATGGTTGGTATCAGAGAAATGAGGGAATAGCTCTAACAGTGTATATGAATGATACAAAACCCTATTCCTTCATGGCCTTGCCAATCCCTTGCTCATCCAATCTCTGTTCAGGTATGCAGGGCCAAGGTGTTGAGCCTTAGGCCAACCACTGCTACTGCCTAAATTATTGTCCTGCAAATACAAGCCAGGCAAGCCAATTCAGGGCAAGCCAAGGCTAGGCAACCTGCTGCTGCTGCCAATGGCACTGCCTGTACTGCCAATGCAATGCAAAGCCAGGCTAGGCCAAGGCCGCCAACTGCAAGGCAATACCCTTCCCACAGAACCTGGGCTGAACCCAGTTCAGCCCCACAAATCAGCTTCCTAGCATCATTCAACCCAACCCCATAAGCTAATCCCATGTCCTATTGTCAACTAACCTGTCAAAGCCCACATCCTAATGGCAACATTCATCCAAACCAATTCAAATCACGAAATAACAGTGTTCACACAAGTGTCCATCTCATGTCCCAGTGGAAGGGTGAAACAGTGTGCACAAGTATAGGAAAAATAGAGAATTGGGGTTTCAGCCTACATTCAGTGATGTGTATGAGTGTCTAATGTGTGTGCATCAGTGTGTTGACAGTTGTGTCAAAAGAGGTTGTGAAGATTAGGAGATAGGAGTGTGTGGCTAAAATCAGTGTGATATATATAGAAGTTTCAGTTCATACAAGGTGTGTGTCAAGGTGCAGGAAGGAAAAACCTGTGTGTGCACACATGTGTGTGAGAGTATTGTATGTACTGCCCATGTGTCAAAGGGTGAAGGTGAGCATAGCAGTGTCAATACATGGTGTCCCAGTGTGTCCAAGTGTCAAGAACACAAGTGTATCAGTTGACAGTTAAAACAATGTATCAGCAACCCTTTTCGAAATCCAATTTCAATATCAAACTTTAATTAAAATAGGAAAATTTGTGTTCAGTCATAGACACATATCTCAGGTGTCCAGTGGTGTCTGAAAGTGTCCAAAAATTAGGACACGAAGGTGTCCAATATGCAAAAATTCAGTGTTATCAGAAACTGTGAAAAACTGGGCTCGTGCACACATGTCGAGTCCAAAAGGACACGACACAGTCAATCATATATCTCGTGCACGTGTCTAGGGCTAGAGGGGGTCTAGGGGTACGTGTGTGTCACCCTGACCAGTGTCCAAGTGTCGCGTGTCCTGAGCACGAGACACGAAACAGTGAAGAAAAACAGTGCGCACAGTGTATTGAGAAACCCGTACGAGTGTGTTTTCTTCGTGCACACAAAACGAGATCCCCTAAAATTTTACATGTGTCGTGTCAGTCACTAGAGGGAAGTGTCCACAAAATTTGGTGTCAAAACATTGCGTGTCGTGTCCGCAATCAAGGTCGAGCAGCAGGGCAGCCGCACGGTGCCTGTGCGCTGTGTCGTGCACGTGGTGCGTGTCCGATTTGGACACGAAAAAACTACAAAAATCTAATCAGTCTTCACAAAATATATTCCACACATCAGGAGCTTTCAAAATATATAATTTGTTTTGAAAATGGAGAACAAAAAGTTCATTGAGGCATTACATCAAACACTTAACATACAATACGACACGTGTCCGATACGGACACCAAACGGACACGAATTCCACCCAAATTTTAGGGACACCTAGGGGACTCCTAGATCTAGCCCTACATGCAAAGAAAACTGAAATTTGAATCAATTTGGAGAGTTTTACCTATAGGTGCAAAAAGCATGAAAAAGCTCCAAATGGGGGATTCTTCCTCTTGGTGCCAAATGCTCCAAATTGTCCCAAAGCTGGGATAAAACTTAGAAATCAGAAAATAGGAGGGTGTTAGGTTCTAATGCAAGAAACTAGGATCAAAAAGGAATTAAAATAGATTTATGGGGATTTTTGCAAGAGGGACAATACCTTTCCTTCTCCAATGTTGAAATGAATGAAAGAAGGAGGCAAGACCTAGAGAATAAGTGTTTATATAGGGTGGGGATCCCTATGGCTGGTCATTTAGGGTTTGGTTAGGGTTAGGGCTTCTAGTTATGGGCCATGGGCCAAGTCATGATCAAAATAAATCATTTAGCCATAAGTCATTTCATGAAACCATGACTTAATGCACTAAATCAAATCCCCTCATTCTAAAATTTAGTTTCTAATGACTAAAAATATGTTAACCTAAGTTAGACTAGGGTCACCATGACTAGGGTTAGGTTCTAGGCTAGTCCACTAGGTCTCAACAAGTCAAGTCAACCAGAAATTCACCAATTCAACAAATCACCAAATAAATCAAATAAGTCAAAATGACCAAAATATCCCTAGACTAAAAATAACAATTAAATCATCCTAATGACGTGGTTAGGCTCTAGGTCATGCAGTCTCTCAGGTTTCACTAGCAGCACATCAAAATCACAAGTCATGACTTAAACTAGTTTTTAAATAGTTTAAAAATAATTGAAAATCACCAAAAATCACCATATGAAATAAATATCAATAAATAATAATTATAATTATAAAATGTCAAAAATACCCTCATCTGGAAAACTGGGTGTTACAATCCTACCCACCTTATTAAAATTTTGTCCTCGAAATTAAGATGATCGCACCTCTCCTAGGTCAAACCCCCAAGCAATCAAAGTCGAAGCAATACAATCCTACTGGTCGTGATTCCATAGTCTCGAACAGGGTAGCTATACTATCTAGCAATCACAAGCAATATCCTGGCAGGTACTAAGGAAAATCACACATGGAAGTGGGGAGGAAGAACAAGAAGGTCAAACCTGCTAATCCATCACCTGCGATGTCAGTCTCCTCAGCTGCCATCGCAAAAGCTCCACCCCTCTGGTGCTGAGCTATAGGTGGCCTAGCCCCCTCAAAAGGAGGTGCAATGGGACAATCTATCTTCTGGTGGGCAGCTGACCCACAGAAATAGCAAACCTCAACCTCTTCCTGCACTGCTCCCAAATGTGTCTCGGCTTCTTGCAGTAGGAACAACTGATCGCCTTCGGGTCCTGACCCCGATACTGATGCTGCACCTGCTGAACTCCTACTGGTGCCTGCGTCTGCTGAATCTGCACATGAGGCCTCTTGGCCTGGCCTCCGCTGCTGCTGGTACCGTGAGCGTCCCGTCCCCTCTTGAGCCTCAGCTCAAGGTCATCCTCAGCCAGTAAACCTCTCGTCAAAATCTCCTCGAAAGTGGCATCCCTGTTGCCCTTGGTCAGGACTTGACTTCCTTGACCAGACCCTTCCGGAACCTCTGGGCCTTCGCCGCCTCGCTCAAACCCTCTACGAATCTGCTGAGGCGGCCAAACTCCCCGCCGTACTCCTCCACTGACAGGCTCCCCTGCACTAGGCTCTCGAACTGCGACTCCAAGGCTCTGAGCGCTGAATTTGGAAAGAACTTCTTCTTGAAGAAGCCCCTGAACTCCTCCCAAGTCTGTCCAGCTACTCCCACCCTGGGGTCTGACTGATACCAGGTGCGAGCAAGATCTCCCATCCGGCTAGCTGCGGCCTCGATCTGCAGATCTGCTGGTATCCTGGCCAGACGGAAGATCTCTGTAGGTAAACAAAAAAATCAAACTGCGCCTAGTTGACTGCATAAAGACAAACTGTGCCTAATTCATGAATCTGGGCAGACTGTGCCTAGTTTTCCGTCAACAGGGCAGACTGAGCCTAGTTTTCAGCCAGCTAGCCAAACTGCGCCTAATTCATGAATCTGGGCAGACTGCGCCTAGTTTTCCGTCAACAGGGCAGACTGTGCCTAGTTCTCAATCAAACTCAAATAGCGCCTATTCAGTACTCAGAGAGGCGCGTTTCTCAAACCGCGCGTAGATCACATAATCATTATTATCTGATAGTACGTAAATCGAAATGACATCTCATCATTATTCTGACAGCGTAGCACTCGAGGAAGATATGATAGCTGTCTAGACAGATTGCACCTACATCGAAGAACCAGGCACTATCATCAGACTGCGCCTACTTTTGACTATATCAAGCACACTTTGCAGATTGCGCCTACGTCTCAGTGAAGAAGGCGCAGTTCAATACAACATCAATTCAGAGCTTGCCACGTGTCCCTGAAACAGGCGCGCTTTGACTAAATCAACGCCTAACTACCACTCTACATGTCCAACACGTGTCCCACTAACTGTACACGACCAAGCGCATGTCAATCAAATAATGCCACGTGTCTAGAGCAGTTGGTGCACGTTCGTGATAATGGAGTGAAAACAGGCGCAGTTTGTCATACGTGCTCAAAACAGGCGCAGTTTGTCATACGTGCTCAAAACAGGCGCACTTCAACCAGGCACTCTCCAGAATAACTGCCCAAAACAGTTATTTCAGAACTCTATAAATAGAGTTTCGTTTCCATTCAACAGAGGACAGATCAGAGAGATCAGATTACACACAGAGAGATTATTCTCTTCAGAGAATCCAGCAGTTCTTGCTAAAGTGCTGCTGCGTTCTTCAGAGGCTCTTCGCCTTCAGTTCATCAGAGGCTTCCTGCCTTCGTTCCATCAGAGGCTTCCTGCCTTCAGTCATCTTCAAAAGCTTTCGTCTTCAAAAGTTCACATCGTCCAAGGGATAAAGCGATCGTCATCCAGATCGGATTCCTATAGTTGTACTTTCCCAGAATTCTTGTAATATTCTTTACAAAGTTTGTGAAATAAAGATTATACTTTTGTTTTTGCAAACAAAATGGCGACTCTGCTGGGGATGACCTTTTCCTCTGATGAAAAGGTGACAACTCAATGTGACACAGCGTCTATCGGCAAGACGCAGAAGACTTTGGTCGTGAAAGTCGACCAAACGGCTTACGAAGCAATGATTAATGCACAAAGCACTCCTCGCCGCACTACGACTTCCGTCAAGAGCAAGACTCGCTCAGTGTGGGCTCCCAAGAACTCTGCTACTTCTCTAATGAAGAACGCTGCCACTTCCTCGGCACAACCTGCTGTTTCTAAGACACCAGTGTCTATCTCTGGTAATCAGGCGCAGTCTGTTCTCTCCTTAGGGAAACAGGCGCAGTCTGCTGTTAAACCATCTTCTGGCACAGTTCATGCCAAAATAGCACAATCTCTGCCTCACAATCAGGCGCAGTCTGTTCTCTCCTTAGGGAAACAGGCACAGTCTGTTGTTAAACCATCTTTTGGCACAGTTTATGCCAAAACAGCACAATCTCTGCCTCACAATCAGGCGCAGTCTGTTCTCTCCTTAGGGAAACAGGCGCAGTCTGCCACCAAACCTTCTTTTGGTACAGTTTGTGCCAAATTGGCACAAGTCAAATCTTCTGCTGCTGCCCAGGCGCAGTCCAATGCATCTGCTACCCTGACTAAACAGGCGCAGTCTACTCAGATGCAGTCTGCCCAGGCGCAGTCTACTCCGGATCACTCCAGAATCCAGAAACCCCAAACTGCTCAGACGCAGTTTGCTGAGGACAGTCCTTTGGCTGTTCCTTCTTCCATTCTATCAAAAGGAAAAGGCCCCTTGGTCTTCCCCCAATCTTCCTAAGCGCAAAACTTGGAAGATAACAGAGGGAAATGCTCTTTAGCTATCCCTTCATCTCAAAACAATGGAAAGGGTCCTCTGGCCTTTTCCAAGTCTTCTTCGATTCTTATCGAGGAGGATCCAACTGATGGTGCCTCTGTACCTATTAGTATGAATATCCCCCTTAACAAGGGTTCTCGTACTAATCAGAGAGGTATTTTACCTACTCCCAAGGCAAATATTCAGGAATTGCCTAATTTGCGGATTTCACGATCCGAACAAGGCAAATTATAAGTTTTACAAACTGAGATTCCCAGGGGCGGTTTAAATGATTTACGGGCATATCTCAATAGAAAACCCCAATCAAAACCTACCTCTGTGAAATGCAAACATGCTAAGATCAACTTGTCTCAATATCAACCTTTTGGGGCAAGGAATCCTGACAATTACGCCAATCAGATGAGTACCTCTCTTTATACTCATGGAATCGAACGTTTACGAAATCGGAATCATGTTCCAAATGTCATCTATGAGTATATCCCTGCTACTTCTTCTCGTCCCATTGTCTCTGATCTTCCGGATCATCTCAGGCAGAAACGGAATATCACCCCCAGTTCTCCCAAACAATCACAAATTCATCGTTGCAATCATCCTCACGAAGTGATTATCAAATGTTGTTGCCAAACAACCAAACGTTCTGTCTTCGAGCGTCTGACTTTCCCTTCTGTTGATCAAAAGAGTGATGATGAAGAAGAGTTAATGTTTGCCTCCGTCAACATGACTTCCAGAGACTCTGGGGGTAGAAAATGTAAGCACAGAAAGACCCGGAGACCTAGCCAGCACTATCTTGACCGACTTAGAGAATCAGATGATGGTGTTTACCAGCATACTCGATCTCGAAACCGAGAAACAATCGGTCAAAGGAATCTTCCTTACAGTGATCGATCTACTTCTCATGATGGGGGTAATTCGGACTTTGCTGTCGACAGTGATGGCTCTGAACAAACTGTGTCATCTGTCATGGCACGAGAAGTGATAGCATACGTCACTGAAGAACAAGATGCTTCTGGTTCCAACAATTAGAATCAAAGGATTATTGCACTAGAAGAACAATTGAAGACTATGGCCGAAATGATGGCTAAAATGCATGATGTTATTATGGCTCAGCATACTCCACCAGTTATAACTCCTGAACCATTGGTTTCTTCCACTCCTCAGAACCCTGGTCTGGAGGTACCACCTCTTCCGAACATCACAGTACCAGCTCAGGTTACTCTTAGCCAAACTGGTGCTGGGGGTGATGCTTACCATGCGGTTCCTCCTCCGGTCATTACCAATCAATCTAGCAATCCTCAATCTTCAGGGAATGCTAATGATGCTGTTGAACAATTGCGGAATCAATTTGAAGCCTATACACAAAGGGAAGGCTTACAACGGTTGGGCATTAAACAACCCTATTCCGTCGAATGGAAGAAAATGCAGTTTCCACCAAAATACAAATTCGCCACTATTATGCAGTTTGATGGCACTTCATCTCCCAATCAGTATATTAATCATTTTGAATTGATGACTGATCCTCTTCAGCCTAATGATGCCCTTCTTACTCGGGTATTCGTCAGTTGCTTAACTGGCGCTGCTTATGACTGGTACCGAAGTCTACCAGACGGATGTATCACTTCTTTTGCTGGTTTCAAACAGATGTTCCTTGAACGATTTTATGAAGGCGTCAACGACATGACCATGTCAGCCCTCATTAAAATTAAACAAAGAAATAATGAGCCTGCTGAGCAATTTATCGAGAGGTTCCATCGCGAAGCTCTCAAAATGCCAATGGGAACACCATCTGCTGTTACAATCGATACTTGCAAGAATAATCTCTTGCCAATTATCAGTATGTGGACAGGGGCAACTCAATTCCAGGATTGGCCTTCTTTCATTATCAATGCTAAGGCAGCAGAACTCAGCGCTGAAAAATTCAAGACATTGGGGGTTCACATGAATCCTGACCAAGGCGATCATAGCTCAAACTCTAACAACAATCGCCAGAATAATAATAGAAAAGGCAAAGATACCTCTGCTCCTAAGGAAACTTTGGCCATTGACTTGAGAAGCAAAGAAGTGTTAGCTGTCAACGTTTCTCAACCTGCTCCTACTTCGTCTCAGCAACCCCAGAGACCGCAGCGTCCCAAGGAGGAATATTCCTTTGATGAGGATGATATCATGGGGATCTTCGACTGTCTTACCAAAAGCAACAAACTTCAATTGCCCGACCCCAAAAGGCCGGAAGAGGTTGGTAAGACTGATCATCCTAAGTATTGTGTTTACCACAGATTCATCGGACATCCTACTCGAGCATGCTATGTGCTCAAAGGAAAAATACAAGAGATGATCAAATCTGGAGCAGTAACTCTCGAACAGGACGAAAAGACGGTGACGGCTAATGTCGTCTCTGTTCAGTTCGGTGACTTCACACCTCTGCAGGTTGAAGAAGGCGTAGTTCCCATTCCTCGGACTACTCTGGAGCTCGTGAACCTTCCTCCTCCCCGACATGAAGGACTTTTCCCCTTGACTACTTCTAAAGGGGAAATCTTGTGGATTCATCCAGATCTGGTCTCAGATTTTGAAGCCTCCGCCTCTTCTTTATCCAAGCAAAAGAAAAATTCCAAATGCAAGTTTAAAAGCTGCAATATGGTTTCTCTTGAACCATTAACCGAAGAAGAGATCTTGCTGGGCAAATTTCTTGAAAGTTTGACATACAACCGTTCATTCAATCCCCAGCAGACATTTTGATGATTCATCATCATCATTTGACGGTTCATCCCGTTCATTATCATCATCTGACGGTTCATCCCGTTCATCATTATCATTTAACGGTTCATCCCGTTCATCATCATCATCTGACGGTTCATCCCGTTCATCATCACCATTTGACGGTTCATCCCGTTCATCATCATCATTTGACGGTTCATCCCGTTCATCATCACCATTTGACGGTTCATCCCGTTCATCATCATCATTTGACGGTTCATCCCGTTCATCATCATCATCTGACGGTTCATTTCGTTCATCATCACCATTTGACGGTTCATCCCGTTCATCATCACCATTTAACGGTTCATCCCGTTCATCATCACCATTTGACGGTTCATACCGTTCATCATCATCATTTGACGGTTCATCCCGTTTATCACACCATTTGACGGTTTATACCGTTCATCTTCATCATCTGACGGTTTATCCTCTTCCTCACATCATCCGGTGGTTTATATTCCTCCATAAAGAATTGAATTCAATCAGTCTTGAAAAATAAAGATTCATCATTTGGATATTCATTAAATGTCTGAAACGTGAGGTTAATCCTTCCAGATCGAGCAGACAGCTTAGCCTATGCGCAACTTGATTTGATTTTCAAAATTCAAAGTATTTCGAAATTTTGAATAAAATCAACTTTCGAAAACTTTGAAGGGGGTCTTGTAGGTAAAAAAAAAAAATCAAACTGCGCCTAGTTGACTGCTTAAAGACAAACTGCACCTAATTCATGAATCTGGGCAGACTGCACATAGTTTTCCGTCAACAGGGCAGACTGAGCCTAGTTTTCTGCCAGCTAGCCAAACTGCGCCTAATTCATGAATCTGGGCAGACTGCGCCTAGTTTTCCGTCAACAGGGCAGACTGTGCCTAGTTCTCAATCAAACTCAAATAGCGCCTATTCAGTACTCAGAGAGGCGCATTTCTCAAACCGCGCGTAGATCACATAATCATTATTATCTGATAGCACGTAAATCGAAATGACATCTCATCATTATTCTGACAGCGTAGCACTCGAGGAAGATATGATAGCTGTCTAGACAGATTGTACCTACATCGAAGAACCAGGCACTATCATCAGACTGCGCCTACTTTTGACTATATCAAGCACACTTTGCAGATTGCGCCTACGTCTCAGTGAAGAAGGCACAGTTCAATACAACATCAATTCAGAGCTTGCCACGTGTCCCTGAAACAGGCGCGCTTTGACTAAATCAACGCCTAACTACCACTCTACATGTCCAACACGTGTCCCACTAACTGTACACGACCAAGCGCATGTCAATCAAATAATGCCACGTGTCTAGAGCAGTTGGTGCACGTTCGTGATAATGGAGTGAAAACAGGCGCAGTTTGTCATACGTGCTCAAAACAGGCGCAGTTTGTCATACGTGCTCAAAACAGGCGCACTTCAACCAGGCACTCTCCAGAATAACTGCCCCAAACAGTTATTTCAGAACTCTATAAATAGAGTTTCGTTTCCATTCAACAGAGGACAGATCAGAGAGATCAGATTACACACAGAGAGATTATTCTCTTCAGAGAATCCAGCAGTTCTTGCTAAAGTGCTGCTGCGTTCTTCAGAGGCTCTTCGCCTTCAGTTCATCAGAGGCTTCCTGCCTTCGTTCCATCAGAGGCTTCCTGCCTTCAGTCATCTTCAAAAGCTTTCGTCTTCAAAAGTTCACATCGTCCAAGGGATAAAGCGATCGTCATCCAGATCGGATTCCTATAGTTGTACTTTCCCAGAATTCTTGTAATATTCTTTACAAAGTTTGTGAAATAAAGATTATACTTTTGTTTTTGCAAACAATCTCCTCTATATTCTCGATCCACTCGTCGGCATATAGGATCCCCTCTGTCCCTAGAAAGTCTCTGGGGCTCATCTTCTGAAACTGCTCGATCCTCGGTGTCCTCGGCTGCTGTATTACTGGTCGAGCTGCGACTGCCGTAAGGGCCAACTCCATGCCTCGGTCCTGTCGGGCCTGCTGCCGGTCCATAAACTGCTGGAAGTAGGCAAACATCTGTGCCGCATCCACGTGTCCTGTAGGTGGCGGCTGCTGGAACTCCATCTCTGGGATGACTGGGTCCTGCCCCAGAGCTGGTGGAGGCACACCCCCTGCTGCTGCTGCTGAAGTCTCAATATGGGCAGAGGTAGCAGGAGCTGCATCCACCTGACCCTGCTGATCTGGCTGAGAGGTGGCAGTCCCCTCTACAACGACTGCTGCACCCGAGCGATGTGATCGTGTCTCCACCATCCTGAAGACAGATCGAACAAGGAAGTCAATACTGAGCAGGAATCGATATATCAAAGGAGGACAGTTATTTCAAAGAAGGCAAATCAGTACGATATGTAGATGGCATAATTCAAAGCAGAATTTTTCCTAACTGTGATTGAGTGCCTCTCCGGTAAAGCCTATCTCTCAGTCCTAACGCAGGCTCGCAGCAGTACAACTAAGTCGCCGTACTACTACGATATCGCACTAATGCGACTCTCGACCTGCATGGGCCACCACTAAAAACGTGTCACGACCCGCACCCACTGTGAGGGTACGAGTACGTAACAGTGCCCAGCCTACGCCGCAGTGTCGGCGGTAGAACGCTGTTCTAAGTCTCTAACTAACCATCAACTCATGCAGCATATAATGTACTCATCATGATCAACTCCGAACGGAGGACAAGTATAAGATAAGGTGTATCTCAATCACAGTCTAAGCACGATAAGATAACACAGAATTGTAACTAAGAATTTGAAGACAAAAGTAAATACTGAAATAATAACAATATCTGAAAATCTCAAATACATCTCAAGTCTCAAATCTCTATACAACAAGCTCTAAATAAAAATAAATACAAGTCTACTAGACTAAATCTCGATTACTCCTGAGTGTCGGGGCCATAGGTAGCTAAGCCATCTCCTCAGTAAAATGTAGGGCATGTGTCCTCAGGGCAATCATCTGTAAAATTTTCAACAGGTCCAGTCAGGACAGGAACGAGCACATCTCATCTTGAAAACCCATGTAAATGACAGAGAACTATAAAGCAGTTATAGGCAGTTGTATTGATGAAATGGCAGTTTATATTCAGGTGATGGTAAGAAAGACAGATAAAGTACAAGGAAAGTAAATACTAAACAAGAGAAGAATCATAGCAATGAAGACTGTAAAAATGAACTAGCTGAACCAGGGTAATATGATATAAAGTCCAGACAACATGTAGACCAGTGTAACTCCAATGTAAGTCCAGTACAGGATGAATCTCATACAAGATGAATCCAGCAAGGGACGATTCCAGTCATAGTGATCAATGATTCCAGGGTGAGTCCAGCCTATACTCTAGCAGTGTATTTTAAAATACCGAGATCGACATGTAAACGGCTATGGATAAATCCGGCACATCACACACCTGGCCGGGTGTGAGATGGCTATCATTCCAGTAGATTCCAGTAGGGGTGATTCCAGTAATGGGGTATGTCTACATGTCTTACTCTAGTATTTCCCCTCCCAGCAAGTGAATCCAGAATTCCGACACAATGATTCAAGATGAGTCCAGCCAAGTACAATAATACCAGTAAATGATTCCGGGGTGATTCCAGTAATGATTCCAGTAGGTGATTCCAGTAATAGAAGTCGGAAACGATGATACCAGTAAATGAGGCCAGAATAAATGTGTGTCGTATACATGAATCCAGAAATAATAGTACGTGTTTATAACAGAGAATCACATACAGCTAACTAGAACTGAAATACAGTAATTGACAAATAAATGAGAGAACTATCAAAGAATGTACTCGCCTGATACTCTGAAAAGAGTAGTGTAATGTCAGATGTCTGCACCAGAGTCACAATGTCCTAAATAGAGCAGTACAGGTTATAATGTGTTTAAAAATAAGATAAATGAAGTCTACGATGCAATCTACATGAATTCTAGGCCAATCTAGGTCAAGGTCAACTCTAAGTCAACCAAGAAGTCAACCTAGGTCTAGCAAGTCTAATCTAGGTCAATCTTAGTCTGACTAGGTTTAACTAGTCTAATCAGCTAGTATACACTATACACTAGTCTATAGGACTCTACACATGTGTATATTTCATATACACAAGACCACACAAGGCTACCATAGACTATGTACCTAGGTTATAGGCCATGGGTCATATCACATATGGGCCAAAACACTATATATCTATATACACAATAATATGTATACCAATAGTGTTATCTATTTCACATATATATTCATATTACATATTTATATATATCACCCTCACCTTTATATACATATGTAAGATACATACACATAGAGATTTATGGAATCAAGGCAATGTGTGTGTTTATGGGGAAATCAGTGAAGGGTGTCACATGGGATTGAAACTGGAACAGTGAAGACATTCTCTTATTTCCAATGTTGAATCCCCAAGTTAACATTCAAATTTTCTTTCTTGTGTTAACAGTTAATAGGATAGGAATTTTGTGTGTGTACCATGTTTGTGAGTTTAAAACAGTGTGCCTGTGTGTGTGAAACAGTGTGGAATTCAGGGAAATCAGGAAATATGAGGTGTATGTGTATAATGAAACTTGTTCTCAGGTTTTATGAAAACAGTGAATGTATGAATGAAAACTAACATGTACACATCCTCCTATTGATCATGAACCCAAACATGAACCTATACATGCATGCCTACTGTTGCTACTATGCCACTGCTGCTATGCAATGCATAACCCAAGCTGAGCCAAAACAGGGCAAGCTAAGGCAATGCCTTGCCTGCTCCTGCAGACTCAGCCAAGGCCAATGCCTAGTCAAAACAGTGAGGAAAAAATGTCAGTCCAGTGTGTGGACAGGTTCAGTTTACACCATCTTAAACCCAAATCACCAATCCACATCCCAATCTCAGGTTCTCTACAACCTACATTCAATTTCTCAGGTTTGTTTGCAGGGGGAAATCCTCAGTTTTCAGGTTCAATACAGAAATTAATACCCCCCCTCCATGTGAACCCTTCTTAACATTTTAATACAATGAATCCAAATCTCAGTTTTGTCAATGAATGAATTCTCAGGTAATCAAATTCTCTGAAATCATGTGAACATCCATTTCAGTTTTTAGGAGAATCAAAATTCAGTTTTCTACTCTAACCCCAATCTCCAGGTAACCTACATATGTAATCTAATTTCTCATGCATCACAATTTATCACACAACAAATAGTTATCCTACATTGAAATTTTCAGGAATCCAAAGATGGTTGGTATCAGAGAAATGAGGGAATAGCTCTAACAGTGTATATGAATGATACAAAACCCTATTCCTTCATGGCCTTGCCAATCCCTTGCTCACCCAATCTCTGTTCAGGTATACAGGGCCAAGGTGTTGAGCCTTAGGCCAACCACTGCTACTGCCTAAATTACTGTCCTGCAAATACAAGCCAGGCAAGCCAATTCAGGGTAAGCCAAGGCTAGGCAACCTGCTGCTGCTGCCAATGGCACTGCCTGTACTGCCAATGCAATACAAAGCCAGGCTAGGCCAAGGCCGCCAACTGTAAGGCAATACCCTTCCCACAGAACCTGGGCTGAACCCAGTTCAGCCCCACAAATCAGCTTCCTAGCATCATTCAACCCAACCCCATATGCTAATCCCATGTCCTATTGTCAACTAACCTATCAAAGCCCACATCCTAATGGCAACATTCATCCAAACCAATTCAAATCACGAAATAACAGTGTTCACACAAGTGTCCATCTCATGTCCCAGTGGAAGGGTGAAACAGTGTGCACAAGTGTAGGAAAAATAGAGAATTGGGGTTTCAGCCTACATTCAGTGATGTGTATGAGTGTCTAATGTGTGTGCATCAGTGTGTTGACAGTTGTGTCAAAAGAGGTTGTGAAGATTAGGAGATAGGAGTGTGTGGCTAAAATCAGTGTGATATATATATAGAAGTTTCAGTTCATACAAGGTGTGTGTCAAGGTGCAGGAAGGAAAAACCTGTGTGTGCACACATGTGTGTGAGAGTATTGTGTGTACTGCCCATGTGTCAAAGGGTGAAGGTGAGCATAGCAGTGTCAATACATAGTGTCCCAGTGTGTCCAAGTGTCAAGAACACAAGTGTATCAGTTGACAGTTAAAACAATGTATCAGCAACCCTTTTCGAAATCCAATTTCAATATCAAACATTAATTAAAATAGGAAAATTTGTGTTCAGTCATAGACACATATCTCAGGTGTCCAGTGGTGTCTGAAAGTGTCCAAAAATTAGGACACGAAGGTGTCCAATATGCAAAAATTCAGTGTTATCAGAAACTGTGAAAAACTGGGCTCGTGCACACATGTCGAGTCCAAAAGGACACGACACAGTCAATCATATATCTCGTGCACATGTCTAGGGCTAGAGGGGGTCTAGGGGTACGTGTGTGTTACCCTGACCAGTGTCCAAGTGTCGCGTGTCCTGAGCACGAGACACGAAACAGTGAAGAAAAACAGTGCGCACAGTGTATTGAGAAACCCGTGCGAGTGTGTTTTCTTCGTGCACACAAAATGAGATCCCCTGAAATTTTACATGTGTCGTGTCAGTCACTAGAGGGAAGTGTCCACAAAATTTGGTGTCAAAACATTGCGTGTCGTGTCCGCAATCAAGGTCGAGCAGCAGGACAGCCGCACGGTGCCTGTGCGCTGTGTTGTGCACGTGGTGCGTGTCCGATTTGGACACGAAAAAACTACAAAAATCTAATCAGTCTTCACAAAATATATTCCACACATCAGGAGCTTTCAAAATATATAATTTGTTTTGAAAATGGAGAACAAAAAGTTCATTGAGGCATTACATCAAACACTTAACATACAATACGACACGTGTCCGATACGGACACCAAACGAACACGAATTCCACCCAAATTTTAGGGACACCTAGGGGACTCCTAGATCTAGCCCTATATGCAAAGAAAACTGAAATTTGAATCAATTTGGAGAGTTTTACCTATAGGTGCAAAAAGCATGAAAAAGCTCCAAATGGAGGATTCTTCCTCTTGGTGCCAAATGCTCCAAATTGTCCCAAAGCTGGGATAAAACTCAGAAATCAGAAAATAGGAGGGTGTTAGGTTCTAATGCAAGAAACTAGGATCAAAAAGGAATTAAAATAGATTTATGGAGATTTTTGCAAGAGGGACAATACCTTTCCTTCTCCAATGTTGAAATGAATGAAAGAAGGAGGCAAGCCCTAGAGAATAAGTGTTTATATAGGGTGGGGATCCCTATGGCTGGTCATTTAGGGTTTGGTTAGGGTTAGGGCTTCTATTTATGGGCCATGGGCCAAGTCATGATCAAAATAAATCATTTAGCCATAAGTCATTTCATGAAACCATGACTTAATGCACTAAATCAAATCCCCTCATTCTAAAATTTAGTTTCTAATAACTAAAAATAGGTTAACCTAAGTTAGACTAGGGTCACCATGACTAGGGTTAGGTTCTAGGCTAGTCCACTAGGTCTCAACAAGTCAAGTCAACCAGAAATTCACCAATTCAACAAATCACCAAATAAATCAAATAAGTCAAAATGACCAAAATATTCCTAGGCTAAAAATAACAATTAAATCATCCTAATGACGTGGTTAGGCTCTAGGTCATGCAGTCTCTCAGGTTTCACTAGCAGCACATCAAAATCACAAGTCATGACTTAAACTAGTTTTTAAATAGTTTAAAAATAATTGAAAATCACCAAAAATCACCATATGAAATAAATATCAATAAATAATAATTATAATTATAAAATTTCAAAAATACCCTCATCTGAAAAACTGGGTGTTACAGCCTGGGGCTGGTATGCGGTACTAAACTTGAGCTGAGTGCCCAAGCTAATCTGCAGACTCCTCAGAAATGGAAAGTAAAGTGACTATCCCGATCTGAGACGATGCTGACCAAAACTCCATGAATCCTGACTATCTGCAGCATATACATCTCTGCCAGCCTCTCTGTAGACGTACCCACCTTGAATGGCAAGAAGTGGGCCGATTTGGTGAACCTGTCAACGATGACCCAAATCGCGTCTTTCTCTCCTGGTGTACGCGGCAGTCCAGATATGAAATCCATAGTAATATGCTCCAATTTCTACTCGGGAATAGGCAGCGGCTGCAATAATCCACCGGGCCTCTATCTCTCTGCCTTGACCTGCTGACAGACCAAGCACCTAGCTACGAAGCGAGCCACCTCCCGCTTCATTCCGTACCACCAAACATGCTCCCTCAGATCTCGGTACATCTTGTTGGCACCTGGGTGTATAGAGTACTGAGATCTGTGGGCCTCCTGTAAAACCTGCTCCCTGAGATCTCCTCTGGGCACACATAACTTGGAACCGTACCTCAAGGCACCATCCTCAGCAAGAGAAAACTCGCCATCCAGCAATCCTGCTTGAACCTGCTCTCGGAGACACCGCAAAGCAACGTCCTCAAACTGTGCCGACTTGATCCTCTCCACCAAGTCTGACTGAATTTGTATGCCCCACATCTGTATCTGCACTCCGGGCACGATCACCTCAATCCCCAGGCTCTCCAAATCAGCAAGCAAGTGACGGTCCATGGTCAAACACATGTCTGTCGGATACCTACTCAAGGCATCGGCAACCACGTTGGCCTTCCCTAGGTGATATTGAAGTAGGATGTCAAAGTCCTTCATAAACTCTAGCCATCTGCGCCTTCTCATGTTCAGCTCCTTCTGAGTGAACACATACTTTAAGCTCTTGTGATCTGTAAAAATATTCACCCTCTCCCCATACAGATAATGCTTC
This sequence comes from Iris pallida, assembly GCA_029216955.1. Taxonomy (NCBI): domain Eukaryota; kingdom Viridiplantae; phylum Streptophyta; class Magnoliopsida; order Asparagales; family Iridaceae; genus Iris; species Iris pallida. The sequence continues at coordinate 6,798,065 of JANAVB010021595.1, read as the reverse complement.
CACAACTTTAGAGCAAATATCACCGCTGCCAGCTCCAGGTCATGGGTAGGGTAGTTCTTCTCATGGGGATGCAATTGCCTGAAAGCATAGGCAATCACCTTCCCGTGCTGCTGCAATATACAACCTAGCCCCTTCCCTGAAGCGTCACTATAAATAGTGAATCCACCTGATCCTGAAGGCAATGTCAAAATCGGAGCTGTCGTAAGCCGCTTCTTCAACTCATCAAAAGCTGCCTGACACTCCTCTGACCAAACAAACTCAGCATCCTTCCGGGTCAACCGAGTCAACGGCTCTACAACCCGGGAGAAATCCTGCACAAATCTCCGATAATATCCTGCCAGCCCCAGGAAACTCCTGATCTCTGCCACTGAAGTTGGCGCTGCCCATGCCTCAACTGCTACGATCTTCTTTGGGTCAACTGAGATACCATCTCCAGTCACTACATGCCCCAAAAAGTCAAGCCGGTCCAAGAAGAACTCACACTTGGAGAGCTTTCCATAAAGCAGCTCCTTCCTGAGAGTCTCCAGCACTATCCTCAGGTGCTCCCCGTGCTCCTTCTCAGTCTTGGAATATACCAAGATGTCATCAATGAACACCACCACAAACTGATCCAGGTACTGGTGGAACCCCTTGTTCATCAGGTTCATAAATACTGCTGGTGCATTGGTTAGCCCAAACGGTATAACCAAAAACTCAAACTACCCGCACCGCGTCCTGAAAGTGGTCTTGGGAATATCCTCCTCCTTCACCTTCACCTGGTGATATTTCGACCTCAGATCAATCTTGGAAAATACCCGAGCTCAGCTCAACTGGTCAAAAAGATCGTCGATCCGCGGCAGTGGGTATCTGTTCTTGATCATGAGGTTATTGAGTGCCCTATAGTCAATACACATCCGTACTGACCCATCCTTCTTCGGCACAAATAACACTGGTGCACCCCATGGCGACGAACTCGAACGGATGAAGCCCTTGTCCTACAGCTCATCCACCTGCTTCTTCAGCTCCACCAACTCGCTATTGTTCACCCGATACACATGCTGAGAGATGGGTTCCGCTCCTGGTACCAAGTCTATCGAGAACTCAATGTCTCTGTCTGGTGGCAATCCAGGCAACGCCTCTGGAAAACATCCATATACTCTGCTATCAAGGGGTGTGGAATCGTCTGCTCCTCAACCGAGACTCCGCAGAAAACTCCGCTGCTCTGATTTGTCTGACGTCTGGAGTACTCGAACTCTGGCTCCCCCGGCACTCTGAAGAGAACTCTACCACCTCTGCAATCAATGCTGGTGTGGTGCCTGCTCAACCAGTCCATATCGAGTACTATATCGTAGTTCGGCAATGGCATTACGAGCAGGCTCACCTCCAACTCACGGGCTCCTAAGACAACACTCCGACCCTTACAAACATCACTCACGAGGATAATGTCACACCCGGTTATGATCTTTTAAGTCCTAGGCAACGATTCAGCTATGATACCGTGTCTAATAGCAAAAGATACTGATATGAAGCTATGTGAAGCACCGAAATCGAATAATGCAAAAGCTGGACTGGAGTCGAAAAGAGCCAAACCTGCGATCAGCTCTCCGATGGCCTCCGTATCCTCTGCTGCCATGGCAAATCCTCGCCCCTGCTGGCCTCCCCTGGCCTGCTGCTGGTGCTGAACAAATCTCTGTTGCTGCATCGGCAGGGCAGGTCCCCTCTGCTGGCCTGCTGGAGCCTTGGCTCCTCCTCTCTGAGCTGCTCGTCCCCCAGACCTAGCATAATCCCTCAGCTGGTAATCTGCCGCTCCATAAAGAAGGTACTTCCCGAGCCTCTTTCTGTACTCGTGCCATCCATGCCCTGGCTTCTTACAGAATGTGCAACTGACTGTTTGCTGCCTGGGTGTCTGATGCTGAATTTGCTGCTAGTGAACTAGCCTCTGCTGGATCGGCTGCGGCTGGTACTGCCTCGGCTGCTGGTGCTAAAAGTGAGGCCTTTTGGCCTGGCCTCCGCTGCTGCTACCCCCAACTGGGTCTCGTCTCCTCTTGAGCCTAAGCTCAAGATCATCCTCAGCCAATAGGGCTCCGGTCAAAATCTCCTAAAAAGTGGCATCCCTGTTGCCCTTAGTCAAGGACTTGACTTCCTTGACCAGACCCTTCCGAAACCTCTGGGCCTTCGCCGTCTCGCTCAAGCCCTCTACGAATCTGCCGAGGCGGCCAAACGCCCCAGCGTAATCCTCTACTGACAGGCTCCCCTGAACCAAGCTCTCGAACTGCGACTCCAAGGCTCGAAGCGCTGAATCAGAAAAGAACTTCTTCTTGAAGAAGCCCTTGAACTCCTCCAGGTCTGCCCAGCTACCCCCACCCTGGGGTCTGACTGATACCAGGTGCGAACAAGATCTCAAATCCGGTTAGATGCTGTCTCAATCTGGAGATCTGCTGGTATCCGGGCCAGGCGGAAGATCTCCTTTATATGCTCGATCCACTCATCAGCATATAGAATCCCCTCTGTCCCCAGGAAGTCTCTGGGGCTCATCTTCTAGAACTGCTCTATCCTCGGTGTCCTTGGCTGCTGAACCACTGGTCGAGTTGCGACTGTCGTAAGGGCCAACTCCATGCCCCTGTCGTGTCAGGCCTGCTGCCGGTCCATGAACTGCTGGAAGTAGGAGAACATCTGTGCCGCATCCACGTATCATGTAGGCGATGGCTGCTGGAAAGGCATCTCCGTGATGACTGGGTCCTGCCTCCGAACCGATGGAGGCATACCCCCTACTGCTACTGCTGGAGCCTCAATACGAACAGAGGTGGCAGGAGCTGCAGTCTCCTGGCCCTGCTGTACTGGCTGAGAGGTAGCAGTCCCCTCTATAGCATCCCCATGAATGGTACGCTGCGACCGAGTCTCTACCATCCTAAAGACAGACCAACAAGAGTATCAATTTCTGAGAAAGAAGTGATATAACAAAAGTGGACAATTAAAATTCAAAAGAATCAGTTGACAATAAGGATTTAGATGGCAATAAAAGAGTTTTTCCTAATGTGATTGGGTACCTTGAAAACTAATGTCCTATATCCTACTGCAGGCTGTAGTGATACTCTGGTTCGAATACCACTACACTTCTAGTCTAGACCTGCATGGGCCACCACTGAAAATGTGTCACGACCCACACCCTAGAGTAAGGGCACGAGACGTGGGTACGTCCAGCCTACGCTGCAGTGTCGGCGGTAGAACGCTGTCCTAGGTCACAACATCTAACAATATAATTCTAAGCAGTTTATACTCCCCGAATGGGGGTGACATAGCAGTAAATAAACTCAATCACAACTAAGGAAGAAGAAGCACGACATGATATAGAACTCAAGGAGATACAGATGATCAAAATAGTCTAAGATAACATCTCAGCAATATCCAGAATACAAGTCCCATCTACTGAATATGAAAGAATATATACAACCCAGATCTCAAAGACAGAATAAGGTCTAGCTAAACTAGTCTCAAGACAACATAAATAAGATAAGGCCTAACTAAGCTAGTCTAGGTAATGGGGGTAATGTCCTCAGCTAGAGCTGGGTCCTCCTGAGAGTACAGCTCACAAGTGTCATCTAGGGCTGTCCCGTAGAAGGTATCCACAAAGGCCTCCTCCTCGTCCTCTGTAATATTTTCAACAGGTCCAGTCAGGACAGGAGTGAGCACAATACATCTCAACAGATCATAGCAAGTTAGAAAGTATAAACATGCAGTAGAGTAAGATACAGGAAACTGAAAGGAAGTACATGATGTAAAAGAAGGAGAACTGTAAGTAAATAGCTACTGTATATAGAGAACTAATAGTGACTAGTGATGTAGAGTACAGGATAGCACATGTGAACAGGATAGATTAGCACATGATCTACACTAAAGAGTTTCACATGATATACACTACTATGGAATTGTTCACATGACTATTAGCACTCCCCGTTCCCCAATCAATACACAAGGATCTAAGCAGGTTATGTTATTATACAGGATATCACATGAAGGCCCATGAAGGGTGCACATGATAGTATACATGAGGGCTCCATGAACATGAGAGTACATAATTCACAAGAGTATACATATATGGTGAAATCACAGGAGTACATGATGAAAGTGAAACGCACATGACACAATATACCCGATGCTCCCGAGGGGGATAATATCGCATAAAGAGATCCATATAGTACTAATCCGTGATAATGTCGTGACAGTATCAAGTAAAGTAATCTAAAACAAGAATATAGTTCTAAGCAGGATATGAAATGATCAGAGAATGTACTCGCCTGGTATCTGAGTGTCCGGATGAAATGTACTGTCCGAAGAGAGGTGTCTGGCTCCTAATCAGAACAGCACAAGTCACAACAAGTCTAAAATGATAACAAGATGCAATTTAATGCATTCTAAATGAATCTAGGTCAATCTACGCCAAAGTCAACTCTGGTCAACCCTAGAAGTCAAACTAGGTCAACTATGGTCAAACTAGGTCTAACAAGTCTAAACTAGGTCAAACTAGTCTTTCTAGGCTAATCAAGTCTTACTAGGCCTAGCCAAGCCTAGACTTAATACACCAACTCAACTCAAGGCACTAGGACCACCTAGCATATATATATATATATATATATATGTATTCAATTACACTTACTATATTATATATAAATAGCAAATTATATCAAGCATTCATTCACTTCATATATATACATAGCAATACATATCTCTAAATATAATACACATATTATAATATATAGGATACCTATATGCATCTCTTATATGTGTATATACATATATATACAAGAACATTGAAATTAGAAAATAGGCAATGTGTATTTGCTCATGTGTTGTGATGCAATGGTTGTGTGTGTGTATAAAGAAATCTGGAATGTGTGTGTGAAGAGTGAGTGTGTGTGAAACTAGGCTAGGTGAGTGACTGAGTGTGTGTGATAGGAAATAAAATAGAGTGTGTTTGTGTGTGAAGGGTGTCAAGAGATTGTGAGAGTCCAATGTGTGTGTGTGTTAGAGTGTAGCACTGTGGTGTTCCCAAATTTTTAACTGTTATGTGTGTGTGAGTATAGAATAGCAAATCAGTGTGTGAAATAGGAAATAGACAGTGAGTGAGAAAGGAAGGGAAAGGAAACAATACATTTACAAATTTCAGTCCCATACTTCAAAACCCCATTTCGAACCCCAAAATCGACCCATAGTTAGATTACAAGTAGGAGAACTATATTAGGGTATAAAACCACTAATTAACCTCAGTTAAATAGGTCAAATTAACTGCCAAAGTTCAAATATTAAACTGGAAAATTACAGAAAATAACAAGTATCAGGATTTTAGGGGAAATTGAAAATGCAAATCAAAAACAAACTAAAATTCAAATTTAAAGGTTGGTAATTCTAATATAGGGTGTGCACGTATCCCAGGAGTCGGTCGTGTCCAAGCAAACAGGACACTGCCGTGTCCACATCAATTAAACCCAAATCGGGCACAACAGACACTGCATAGTGCACTGTCTCGTGCACGTGTTCACCTAGGTCTAGGACACGACATAGGTGTCCAAGTGTCTCGTGGTCGTGTCCCTAGGTTTGCCTAGGGTCCAGCTACATGTCCAACACCCTGAATCCCCGTGTCGAGTCGTACAGACGTGTCCAGGACAACGTATCAGAACCCGATCTCCTGTGCGCACTGCACAGTAAAAAATTAGTCCGACGCTGATTCCTCCCTCGACACGCCACGTGGTCATCTGAAACTTGACATGTGGCATGTCAGACACTGTCCCAACGTGTGTGTCGAGTTTCACGTGTCCTCGTGTCCTACCCAGTGAGCAATTTGCCCCGAGTAGCAGGACACACAAACCCCCTCGTATGCGGCCGTGTCCAGTGAGCAAGACACGACACAAATCGACCTAAAAACAACTCAGTCAAGTGGAAACCTATAAACAAGACCTAGATCTAATTTTCCATTCAAAAACAATTCGAAAAACAAATCAAAATTCCGATTGGGGCATTTTTTCAAACACTTAAACCAATGGGCTGATGCGTGTCCATTTAGGACACGAAAAGGACACAAAATTCTACAGAAATCTAGGTTAGCTAGGGGACACTTAGATCTAGGTCATTATGCAATAAAATCTGCACCTAACAAAGAGTTTTAGTGATTTACCTAATGGTGTCCAAATGCAAGAAAAGCTTCCAATATGGGGTTTTCTCCTTGCTAGCAAACTTCTTCAAATTGCTCACAAACTGAGAAAAACCTCCACAAACAGCAAGAACACACTAATTAGAGCCTATTGCAATTTTTTTGGATTAAATAGGAATTAAAATAGATTTTCTAGGAATTAAATAAGTTGGGAAAATACCTCTTCTTAAACTTGTTCTTTCCTAAAGAGGCTAGCCCTAAATGGAAGAGACTATTTATAGGGTGGGAATCCCTAGGCTAGTGGCCGGCCACATTAAGTTAGGGTTAGGGTTAGCTAATGGGTTGGGCTATGGGCTAAGTCATTAATCAATGGTTCAAAACCATAAGTCATGGCTTGTGACTAAAAGCCTTTCTATTCCAACTTAATTTCTAATTGGCCTATTAGGAATTAATTTAATGTTAGGTTAGGGTCACAAGACCTAATCAAGTCCAAACACAACTAGGGTTAGCTTCTAGGTTAGTCTACCAAGTCAAAGCTAGTCAAAGTCAACCTAGTCAACCATCATTCAAACAATTCCAAAATAAATCCTAAAAATTCCCATAAATTTAAATAAATTATAATAAATTCAAATAACCCTAAAAATGACAAAAATACCCTCAAACTAGAAATGTAGTAGTGACACAGCTACCCCATCAGATAGTGGTAGGGTAGCTCAATTTGGTTGAAATCCTTCGTAACGTCACGAGCTATGGTTCTGGTCGTAAAGTTACGAAGACCCCGATGGATGCTGCATACCATGGCTGGGAGTAGAGCTATCCTGCCTCCGAAAACTAACTTAACAGCAGGGAGGATAAGGTTGCGGCTGATTCTCTCAATCGAACCAGTACCCCCCGAGACCACACAGATCCTCAGCCATACCATCAGAAATCCAGCCAAGATGGCCTTATTGGACAAGGGTTGGGTATCGTGATAGAAGTAGCTGAATGTGTCAGACTGGCTTCCGAATCTATCACCAGAAGCTTTGGTCATCTTGGCGCTTTGCACCTGAACATCCACTCCTGCATGAGTCTGAGGGCTTCGAGGGACAACCCGGCCCGAGGCGCCAAGGTCGAACAAGTAACTGACCCAGGCCTTGGTGTGAGGAAGGGTCCCCTCAGAACTTTCATCCTTCTTCTTTGACATTTGTTGACAAGTGCTATGATGACATAACACCTCCCGGTAAATGGCAAGGAACCAAGAAAATCGCCGCTCTAATTCCTCAAACTCTTCATTCGTGAGAGTATACTCTTCATAAACTTCATCTCCTCAGGACAACTTGGAGACGTGATGCATTCGTGAAGGGCGAGCCCCATCTCCCCAGTAGGTGTATAAAAGGTCCCCGTACGACGATTATACATCTCGAGGAGCGCTATGGACAGCTTTGCGTTCATAGGAAGGCCATAGCAAGTGCCCCTTATGGCATAGTAGAGGCCGAGCTGCTGTAAAGTATCCCCATAAGTCGACAGAATCCAGAGCGTCAAGTTGACCCATTGAGGGGAATGACACTTCTAATTCTGCAGTGACAGTTTACCCGTAGGATATGATCCTTTATGAAAAATCTGGTTCAGGAAGGTGTCAGCCTCAGAGAATCAATTATTGGGCCTCAGGTCATTTATAAAACTACCGGGGGCTAGTCCGACGACAGAACAACTGACCAACTCCCTGGTCGCGACCGCTGACCGCACTCGTCTATTATAATGGATATTACCTATGAAGATTGCTTGCCGGTCCTGAGTTATAGGGTCTGCCATTCGTCGGTCGATAGGCACCATGTTGAAACTTGACAGAGAAAAGTGGCATTCCATCTGAGGATGATGAATCGTTAGCCCATTGGAAAGAAAATCCTAGTTCTTAAATAGCTCCAGGGTACGGGGGTTCGAGACAACTATAGCGTCTCCAAACAAGAATGCGGGCTTCAGAAAAATGTCCCCTAGCTTCCCAGAATTCATCATACTGAGTAAGTAAAATAATGATTGGTTCCTGATCTCCCTTAACCTGGCCTCAGGTTGATTGCGGATGATCTGAGTCGACACATGTTCGACTATCTGGTCAAATCTCATACCCAACACAGATTGGGCATATCCTATCAAGAGCTCCCCCGATAGAGCTTTGGGCAAGTTTACTGCAAAGGACAGAGAAGAAGTAAAAATTAGAAGAAGTTCATCCCTTCAGCCATGTGACCTAGCCAAAATAGAACCTATGTGGCATAGCAGCTTAAAGAACATGAGACGCATGCGGCTAGGTCATATAGTGCTCATGCGGCACAGTCGTGAGACACTTAGGCCGCTCAGTCAAAAAGTGCTCATGCGGCTCTGTCATGAGACTCTCATGAGGCACTTATGCGGCTCAGTCATGAAGTGTTCATACGGCTCAGTAATGAGGCACTTATGCGGCTTAGTCACGACGTACTCCTGTGGCTCAAAACATGAGACACTTATGCGGCTCAATTAGGAGACACTTATGCGGCACAGTTATGCAGTATTCATGCAGATCAGTCCTGGGTCACTTATGCGGTTCAGGTTCGAATGTGCAGCACTTATGCGGCTCATCCCATACGGCCCTATCATATAGAACACATGTGGTCCAATTAAGATAGGACACGCATCGACCAGGCTTAAAGCAAAGAAAGTGATATAGCACAGGCCCGCACATAAAACATACGATATGGCAATCGTCTTCCCACTGTCCTTACCTTTGATAGGGGGTGCATGTCGGAATAAATGGAAGGATAGCCCGCCGCTCTCGACGGAGAAGCAAGTCCCTTTCCTTTGGCTGCAGTACTAGTCGACTTGGAAGCTTTTGGAGCCATTGAGACAGGAAGATGAAGACGAAAGAGAAGAAGGTAAAAGAGAAAAATATCTTTTCAAATGATCCCTATTTATAGAGTTTCTAAAATAGTGCTGCTTCGATTCTCGAAATCATTAAAGATAATGATGACGTTTAGGGATTTTATCCCTTGTAACCGTCAGCATTATCTCGAAAAGAGAACCTAAATCCAAAATCAAATTGAGAAATTAAATACAGCAGTGACAGCTGGCAGGCTGACGAGATTTTCCTTCGGCTCAAGATTTCCCTGCGGCTCGAGATCTCTCTGCGGCTCAAAAATTCCCTGCGACTTGAAGACTCCTTACGGCTTGACATATCTCCATGCTTCTTATTCAAAGTATTCAAATTTATAATTTGAAAACTTTGAAGGGGTCTTATAGAAGCATGAAAAATACGGGGTTCACGCGGATCACAATTTGTCGTATATGTACTTTGGGCCAAACAAGTCCGTATAAAGGAAAGCCGCATGACAGCTTCAATGCCTTATGCGGCCCGTCGACAACCAGCTGCAGAAGAAAGATATACGGCCAAAAGGATCCGTTCGTTTGATAAAGCTGACAAGTTCTGTCAAAACTGACAAAAATGACAGCTCTGACACTTTGACAAAAAGATAAGACGTGAGACGTCACCAAAAGCAGGGTTCATACGCTTTCATGCGGCCAGAAGGAGTTACCTAAGCCGCATGAACCTTATGCGACTCAAACATATGCAGCCCCAAAGTCTTCGAACTTTATGTTGCCAAGGGTGACTATGACCCAAGCCGCATGAGCTTTATGCGGCCAAAATACAGAATCTATGCGGCTTAAAAGTCCTTAAGCTATATGCGGGCTAAGGAAGTTTGCGACTTAAGTCGCATGAGTCTCATACGGCCCCATATGGTCGAAAACTGAGAGACTCGTGCGGGTCAAAATGATTCCTACGATAGGACACGTGGCAGGATGACCAAGTCTTAACTACCCAGATTTGCTGCAACAAAATTTCAACAAATCGACAAATGGCGGCCAAAGAGCGGGTCTTCACGTGCTAATTAGCCATGTGGTCACATGCCATCTATGCGGCTCAACATACATACCACTATAAATAGCAGGGTGCCACACCCCTGCAAAAGGCTGGCAACCTTCGAAAAGCAATTTCTTCAAGAGCTAAGGCCTGCGTCAGATAGTCCAAGGAGTAAGGCAGAGTTGATAGAACTTTTCCGAACCTCTACCGTCACCCCTCCAGAATCAAAAACTAAACAATTGTACTTAGATTGTTTCCTAGGATTTCTTTCTAGGCTTTTCTTTGTACAAGCGAGTTTGCAATCAATTTCAGTGTTCCTATAATACCTGTCTTTGATTTTTAATGGCAAACAGTTAGTCTGTACACATAAGTGACAACCGTCCATACCCCAAATTAACTTTCTCCCATTAAAGGTGCTTACTTCCTGGTCCAAGACAGAAGAGGATGGGATCACACGATCATCTTTGGCCGAAAAGAAGGTCCTCAATCTTTCACGTCACAAGAGTTCGATCTTGGACCCGATGCAGGAAGGTTACTGCTCTACTTGTATTGTCCTCAAGCCAAGTACTTCATACAAAAGCAGGGGTACGACATGAAGGCTACCCCGGGTCTAAATCACGGCAGCGGTCGGCGATTGCCTCTACAACTGTCGGCACCGGCTGGGAAACCTTAGGACTATTATCACAAATCCAGACACGGCCTCGGGTACGTTACACCAGTAACAATGCCCGAAAGTTTTGATAAAGAATGCGAGTGGCACTCTCATTCGTCCGAGTCACCCACTTACGACTCCGATAGCAGCATTGGAGATATATTCAGACAGACATTATCTGTCAACATGATATCTGTTGATATTGAAGAGGGAGACGAAGACCTACTCGAACCGCTTGAGTTGGAGCCATGGGTCCAACAACTGGATGCACAATAGGAGAAGCGCTTCGAGCTATAAGACCCTTCCACTGAAGACGAGGTCATACAAGCTAACCTCGGTGATGAATCCTCTCCAAAGCCAATCTTCGTCAGTAAAAGCCTGACAGACGGCAAGCGAGAGTCGTTGTTGCAACTCGTCAGAGAATACATCGACATCTTTGCCTGGAGCTATGAAGACATGCTAGGGCTAAATCCCAAGATCGTACTTCATAGCTCAATATTTATTCGGACGCAAAATCAGTCAAACAACAGCAGCGGCAGTTTCGTCCAGACGTCATGAACTCCATTGAAGCAGAAGTAAACAAGCTTATAACTAGTGTTTTTATCCATGAAGAGCAGCACCCAAACTGGGTAGCCAACTTATTACCAGTCATCAAGAAGAATGGAAAGATCTGAATTTGCATCGACTTCCGCAATCTGAATGTGGCATGCCCTAAGGATAAATTTCCTCTTCCGATCACCGATATAATGATCGATAATATGTGTGGCTTCGAGCGCATGTCCTTTATGGATGGATTTTTAAGATACAATTAAATAAAAATGTCTCCTGATGATGAGAAGCATACGTCATTTCGAACACCGATCGGCGTGTATTGTTATACGGGCATGTCCTTCGGACTGAAGAACGCCGGTGCTACATATGAATGTGCTATGAGCGTTATCTTCAGAGATCACTTGCGCAAGACGGTGGAGTGTTACGTTGACGACATCACCGTCAAAATCCCCTTAAAAAATAGTCACTTACATAATTTGAGAACAGTGTTCGACCTCATACGAGCAAACAATCTGAAGATGAATCCCACCAAGTCTTTTCTGGGCGCGTCCAGCGGGAAGTTCTTGGGCTTCGTCATTACTTTCCGGGGTATTCACATAGATCCCGATAAAACAAAAGCAATCCTGGAGATGAGTCCACCGAGGAACCTCCGTGAACTCCGCGGCCTTCAGGGAAGACTAGCCTACATCAGGAGGTTCATATATAACCTCTTAGGGCGATGTCAACCCTTCACTCAACTCATGAGGAAAGGTGTCTCTTTCGTATGGAACGAAGAATGTCAGCGTGCCTTTGATGACATTAAGGAGTACCTGACGATTCTGCCAGTTCTGGTAGCCCCGGTCGCCGAAAAGCCCTTCATGCTCTATGTACGGGCGATGGAACACTCCCTCGGTGCATTGCTAGCACAGAATAATGATGCGGGATATGAACAAGCCATTTACTATCTCAGCCGGATGATGGTAGGACCGGAACATAGGTACACCATTATGGAGAAGGAGTGCCTTGCCCTAGTGTTCGCCATTCAGAAAATACGACACTATGTGACAGGGCAGAACATCCATGTTGTCTCACGAGTCAATCCTCTCAGGGTTCTCATAACCAAACCAAGCGTACTCAGTTCTCGTCTAGCCACCTGGGTGATACAGTTATCCTCCTACGACATGGTTTTTGTTTCGCAGAAGGCTGTCAAAGGTCAAGCCCTGGCCGACTTCTTAGCAGCCCATCCAGGCTCAGAAACAGCCAAAATTTATGAAAAAATCTTCGACGAAGTCGTCGCCTCAAATGTGACTTTGCATGATGCCATTTGGCGAATGTTCTTTGACGGTGCTTCAAGAACAGGGCCCTAAGGTGATATTGTCGCTGGAGTCGGGATAGTATTAATTTCTCCCTCTGGATTGGTGGTTAGTCGGGCATATTCTCTTATAAAGCCCTGTTCAAACAACTTAGCCGAATATAATGCTCTAGTCATCGAACTCCAACTCGCAAAAGAAGTGGGGATCAAGTACTTGGAAGCGTATGACAACGCACAGTTGGTTGTTAACTATATTCGAAGCTCATACGAGGTTCGCAACGAGGACCTAATTCCCTACTATTAGACAGCAATTGCCATCATTGCAACCTTAGAAGGGTTCTTTATAGAGCATGTTTCTAGGCTCCAAAATATCGAAGTCGATGCCCTAACAGGCCTCGCCGCTTCTTTGGCACTTCCAAATGATACTCATCTTCTAGTCGACGTGATAGGCCATGAGCTGGTCTGTCCCAAGAACAATGTTCAACTGGGTACGAGTTACTCCGCCCAGATAACCAACGACATACAAGACTGGAGACGCCCGCTCATCGACTTTGCAGTCTATGGAATTCTGCCAGAGAATGTGAAGGAAGCAACTTCAATCAGAAGGCAGTCTCTCAGATTCTTCTATGATACCGAGACAAAAATGTTATATCGATGATCCTAGGACGGGCTACTGTTAAGATGCCTGTCAAATGCAGAAGCCAAAGAAGCCTTACGCGAGGCTCACGATGGCGCTTGCGGGGCTCACCATCCTGGCCCGAAATTGTAAGATCGTCTCCGCCGAATGGGTTATTACTGGCCCACAATGGTAGCAGATGCAGTCGATTATGCAAAAAAGTGTAAGGCTCGCCAGATCCATGCAGATTTTATACATCTGCCATCCGAATTCTTGTACCCAACAGTGGCCTATTGGCCGTTTGAAGCATAGGAAATGGACATCATTGGGCCAATAACCCCACCATCGTCTAGGGGGCATCGGTTCATACTTGCAATCACCGATTACTTCTCTAAATGGGTGGAAGCTATTTTGCTTGCAGAGGTGAAGACATCAATCGTGATTAGCTTCATAAAATATCACATCATCTACCGTTTTGGACTACTCCGGAGGATTATTCACGACAATGGTCCACAGTTGGCAAGCTATGCTTTCTATCAATTTTGTGACAAAATCGAATTCAGAACATGGCCTCGACAGCATATAACCCATCGACTAATGGTCTGGCTAAAGCTTTCAACAAAACCATAATCAAGCTCCTCAAGAAGTTTGTGTCTTCAAACAAATACGACTGGAATGGAAAGCTTGGCGAGTGCTTATGGGTGTATCGTACTACGTTTCGGATGGCTACAGAAAATATACCGTTCTCTATGGTTTACGGGAGCGAGGCAGTTCTCCCATTGGAGACTCAGATCCCCTTACTTCGTGTGGCCCTTACTTACCGATTGACGTCGGATGACAATCACTGTCGACGGCTACAAGAACTGGAGGCCTTAGACGAGAAGCGTTTACAAGCTCAACAAAGTATAGAGCTCTACCAAGCGCGCATCTCTCGGGCCTTCAACAAGAAAGTCAAACAGAGAATATTCCAAGTCGGTAATCTCATCTTGGCCGTTCGCCGACCAATGGTCATGACTCACAAGACCCCCGACAAATTCCAGCCTAAATGGGAGGGTCTGTTCATCATCGAGATTGTATTCTCCAATGGCGTATACCGGCTCGCAAAGCAGAATGGGGACTTGCTCATGATGTCCATAAACGACAAGTTCCTAAAAAATACTATGTTTAAAAACATCTCCATACTACCTAGAGTGTCGAGTTATGTACATCAGGTACCTCTGAACTTACACTCTGTTTTCTCCAAGGGGACTCACATTGTATCTCTCCGAGTGACAAGTCACATATATTAATACCTCTGAACTTCTGCTATGATATTTCGATTATCATATATCATGCCCATATTACCTCTGATATAGACAATCTCCCAGCTTAACACCTGTACGCAACTCGGGATAAAAGGCATGGTGCTAAGACCGCAAAACCTATCACATCCATATTACCTCTGTTAGATTTTTTTCGAATCTATTACTCGTACCACCAGTACGCAAAAGGGTAATAGGTCCACCAAAAATCATTCCTGATTATCGTGTGTCACGTCTATATTACCTCTGATACCGATAGTCTCCCGACTTAACACTTGTGCCCAACCTGCGATAAAAGACATGGTGTTAAGACCACAAAACCTGTCATGTCCATATTACCTCTGTTGGGTTTTGTTTCAAAATCTATTACCCGTACCGCTAGTGCGCAGAAGAATAATAGGTCCACAAAAGTTATTCTAATCTATTACTCGTACCACCAGTGCACAGAAGGGTAATAGGTCCATAAAAGTTATCCTAATCTATTACTCGCACCATCGGTGTACCAAAGAGTAGTAAGTCCACAAAATATCATTCAAACCTATTTGCTCGCATTTCCAGATGCACAAAAGGGCAATAGGTCCACAAAAAGTCCTCCAGTAGGATGTCCTTTATCAAACACAAAATGTTGTATTAGGCCCTCTAGTAAAAGCACCATAAAAATACTACAAATAAAGAATGGAGTGAATGTATTTTGTTTATTCAAAATCAGTTACATTCATAGGACTACATCAGCAGCAGAAAATCTAGCAATACATAGTTTGGTCAGTTTGACAGCACTTCGCCTTCACCAAAAAGCAGTTTCGTGGCCCTCGAAAGAAGTCATATTTTACTGCTGAAAAGCAAACAAGGCTGTTGAATCTTCAAGGATCCTCCCAGAGGAGGGCAAATATAGCATGTTGTTCTCCCCTTCGTATTGCGAATACCTTATCCCTGCTCCTCCAAAAGACCATACCTTCAAAATAACATCCCTGATGGTGGTTTCGCCTACTTGGAGAGCCGTAAAGAAAGGACATTCATGATGATGCCTAACCACCGTCCAACTCTCCGAGGTATAAAGGCTCTTCCTACCACCTGGGAAAAACTCTTTTGAAGCATGAAGAGTTCTGAGTTGTCTGATGTGTATGCCAAAATAGCATGGGGAAAACTCTTTCGAAGCATGAGGAGTTTTGAGCTGTCTGATGTATGTGTCAGAATGGTACATTTTTACTCTATCGTCGACACAGGTCTTGGAGAAGTTTGCTAGCCTGATCCCTACAAAACATGGAAAAAGGAGGCTTAGCCGTGAGAAGAAACAAAAGACTCATTTTTCAGCTATGCGGCCTAACCAAACAGAACTCATGCGGCTCAGTCATAAGACACTTAGGCGGCTCAGCCATGAAGTGCTCATACGACTCAGTCATGAGGCACTTATGCAGTTTACGCAGCTCAGTTCTTATGCGGCTCAGTCATAAGACACTTATGCAGTTTATGCAGCTCAGTCATGAAGTGCTCATACGGCCCAGTCATGAGGTCGGCTCAGTTATGAAGTGCTCATACGGCTCAGTCATAAGGCACTTATACGGCTCAGTCATGAGGTGCTCATATGGCTCAGTCACGAGGCACCTATGCGGTTCATGTGGCCCAGTCATGAATTGCTCATGCGGCTCAGTCATGAGGTACTTATACGGCTCAGTCATGAAGTGTTCATGCAGATCAGTCTTGGGGCACTTATGCGGTTCATGTTCGAGGAGCAGCGCTTATGCGGCTCAGCCCATGCGGCCCTATCATACAGAACATATGTGGTCCAAATGAGATAGGGCATGCATTGACCAGGCTTAAAGCACAGAGGCAATATATGATAGGCCCGTACATAAAATATGCGATATGGCCATTCATAATTTCAGTCGTCGTCTTCCCCCCGTCCTTACCCTTGATAGGGGTTGCACGTCGGGATGAATGGAAGGAGAGTCTGCCGCTCTCGACGGAGACGCAAGTCCCTTCCTTTTGGTCGCAGCAACAGTCGACTTGGAAGCTTTTTGAGCCATGGCTAAATTGAGATAGAATGATGTAGACGAAGGAGAAGAAGGTGAAAGAAAAAAATCTTTCTCCGGATGACCCCTATTTATAGAGTTTCTGGAGAGTGCCTCTTCGATTCTCGAGATCATTAAAGATAATGACGATGTTTGGGGATCTTATCCCTAGTAACCGTCGATTTTATCTCGAAAAGTGCCTCTTTGGTTCTCGAGATCATTAAAGATAATGACGATGCTTGAGGATTTTATCCCTAGTAACCGTCGGCATTATCTCGAAAAGAGAACCCAAATCCAAAATCGAATCAAGAAATTAAATATAGTAGTGACAGCTGGCAGGCAGGATGGGGTCTATCTGCGGCTTAAAAATTCTCTGCGACGAAAGGTCTCTCCTGACTTGAAGACTCCCTGCGGCTTGACATATTTCCATGATTCTTATTCAAAGTATTCCAAATTTGCAATTTAAAAACTTTGAAGGGGATCTTGTAAAAGCTTAGAAAATATGGGGTTCATGCGGGTCACAATTTGCCGCATAAGCACTTCGGGCCAAATTGGTCCGCATAAAGGAGAGCCACATGATAGATTGCACCCTATACGGCCCGTCTCTGATTCGAGGTGCAGAAGAAAGATATACGACCAAGTTGGTCAGTCCGTCTGATAAAGCTGACAAATTCTGTCACATCTGACAAAAAATGACAGCTCTGACTTTCTGACAAAAAGATAAGACGTGATCAGACAAAGTCATGCATCCAGAAAGATTGCTACCCGAGCCGCATGAACCTTATACGGCTCAACCTATGCGGCCCTAAAGTCTCTGAGCTTCATGCGGGAAAGGGTAACTGTAACCTAAGCCGCATGAGCTTTATGTGGCCCAAAATACAGAATCTATACGACTCAAAAAGTCCTTAAGTTACATGCGGACTAAGGAAGGCTGTGACTTAAGTCGCATGAGTCTAATGTGGCCCAACATGGCCAAAAACTGAGAGACTCATGCAGCTCAAAATGATTCCTATCCTGCGATAGGGCATGTCGCAGGCTGACCAAGTCTCAACCACCCAGATTTGCTGCAACAAAATTCCAACAAATCGCCAGCTGGCAGCGAAAGAGCGGGTCTTCACGTATTGGTTAGCCACGTGGCCACGGGTCATCTATGCGGCTCAAAACACCTATCACTATAAATAGCAGGGTGCCACACTCCTGCAAGAGGCTGGCAACCTTCGAAAGACAATTTCTTTAAGAGCTAAAGACTGAGCCAGATAGTCCAAGAAGTAAGGCAGAGTTGATACACTTTCCCGAGCCTCCACCGTCACACCCCAGAATCTAAAACTAAACAATTGTACTTAGATTGTTTCCTAGGATTTCTTTCTAGGCTCTTCTTTGTACAAGCGAGTTTGTAATTAATTTTAGTATTTCTGTAATACCTGTCTTTGATATTTAATGTCAAACAGAGCCCTCTTCGAACAACGAGGAATACCAGCAGCGTTGCTCCTGCAGGCTCCCGACTTAGTAAATTTTACTGTCCATGCCATTATCATGAATTTTATTTTTTATCTAACAATTTAATATTTTGGTTATAAAGCTACATGACATGGTGGTGGTGGTGAACGGAGGAAACCTGCTTCTGAGGTCGGGCGGATCATCTGCTCTCATATTTAAAAAAAATCTATTTTTGTTTTTTAACGATAATATTTTTTACTTTTCTAATGATAATATTTTCGAAGAGAACGGTTATTTTTTGTATTGTGACATTGTCATATTAACCATCTTTCTAATATTTACAGTATTTTAAAAAAAATATCATTTACCAAAGTATATTCGAATTTTTACGTTAACAAAGTATGATACATTTTGGACGGAGAATGGCCATTCTCCGTGCTTTTAACACGGAGAATGGCCACTCTCCGTTCTTTTAACTTGGAGAATGGCCATTCTCCATGCCTTTAACACGGAGAATGGCCACTCTCTGTTCTTTTAACAAAGTATGGTACATTTAGGATGAAGAATGTTCAATTATCTTATTCATTTTTATCAAATATTTACAGTATTTTTAATATCATTTACCAAAGTATATTCATTTAATATTAAAGCATGTTGAATAAAATTTGAATATCATTTAATCAGGCTTCCACTGTATGGCTGTACAAAATTGGGTGACGAAAGAAATTTGTTGCGAGTGTTTGAATATAATTAACCTATTATCCAAGAGAATTTTTCTTACATTACATACTTTGCTTCAGCAATAACAAGGGATGAACATGTAGGATTACATTATGCATTACACTGACATCAAATTCATACTGGTGGTATCGATGTACTGATTACTTACAGAAAGCAAAACACATTCCAATCAAATAAAGTTTTACTGATCCCAGGAATGCACCCGGAATGAGGCCATCTGTAAACCCTAGGAATGCACCCAGTACTCATGACATCTGTGAAGGTCATCTGCAAATCAAAGGAATACACCAAAAAATCAAAATCATCTTTGAAGGCCAACTGCAAATCAAATAAATGCTTCAACCAAACAAATCATAATCAAATTAAGTATACTTTATTCCAAGTCCAATAACACTACCAAAATACACTCATTTAGCGACGGATTATTAGCGACGGACTTATTCTGTCGGTATTAGCGACGGTTTCATGGCCGCTCAGCGACTGCTTACCGACTACAATCCTTTGTCATTATTATTTTAATTTTAGGGGAAGGAAAGGTCGCACATCCGTCGCTAGAGTGTCGGTGTTTAGCGACGGAGTTTTAGTCATCGCTACACAGTCGATTATTTTGGCAGGAATTGTGTAAAAAATTGACGGGACATATTTTCGACGCCTTAGCGACGGATGTGCAGTCGACACGTATCCAAAAAGGCGACCGATTGGCGACGGTTTTTTACCAGTCGCTCGTCCGTCGCTAAATAAACGTTCCAGACTTTAAATGGAACGGCGGAGGGAACTTTTAACATTCCCCCCAAATTCACTCTCTCTCCTCTCTCTCTCTCTCTCTCTCTCTCTCTCTCTCTCTCGCCGGTGTCGGCTTCAGTGATCGGCGTCGGTGTCGTCGTCGGCATCGGCGTCCTCTCCTCTCTCTCTCTCCCGAAGGTAACCCCCCTCTCTCTCTCTCTCTCTCTCTCTCTCTCTCGGTTATAGGGTCTGGGCGGTACGATTGGGGCTGGGCCGTCCGTGGCTTGGCAACTGGCTTGGGTCGGGGGCTGGGCGGTGGGCTTGGGGCGGAGGCGTCGGGGTCTGGGAGGCGGGCTTGGGGTTGGGGCGTCGGGGGCTGGACGGGGTCGTCGGGGTCTGGGAGGCTGGCTTGGGGTTGGGGCGTCGGGGGCTGGGCGAGGGGTCTGGGCGGTAGGCTTGGGGCGGGGGCGTCGGGGTCTGGGAGGCGGGTGGGCTTGGGATGGCGGGCTGGGCGGTGGGCTTGGGGTTGGGGCGTCGGGGGCTGGGCGGCTGGCTTGGGTCGGGGGCTGGGCGGCTGGCTTGGGGCGGGGGCGTCGGAGGCTGGGCAGTTGGCTTGGGGCGGGGGCGTCGGGGGCTGGGCGGCTGGCTTGGGGCGGAGGGCGTCGGGGGCTGGGCGGCTGGCTTGGGGCAGCGGCGTCGGGGGTTGGGCGGCTGGCTTGGGGCGGGTGCGTCGGGGATATTTGCAACCGACGCACACCCATAAGCACTCTTTATATATATATGCAACTGAACTACTGGGCGGCGGGCTTGGGGCGGCGGGCTTTGGTCGAGGGCGGCGGGTGGCTTTGCTTCTCAAATTCATCTGAGTTTATATATTGGCTAAATAATGTGTTATCCATATTGGGTGTTCCATTAGTTTGGTGGTATTTGGATTAGTAAATGTGAATATATATGGGGTTTGGATTCATGGTGTATATGTTCAGTGTCTCAAGGACAGTGCGAGTTCTATCAGTTGTGTGCTTCTGTATAGATGTATATATCTATACATCTAGCTGTGATATACATATGTGTATGTGACAATCTCAGTTAGCGACGGACTAGTTACCGGTTAGCGACGGATATTTCCAGCTCCATTAATTGCATTAATCTACGGTACGACATGGTGACGGATATTCCCTGCAGCCATTCGACTGGCGAGGCAGAAACTATGTTGCCGTAGATAAAGTTGCCTGTCCTCCGACCCTCATCCCTCGGCAATGATGATACGACGACCTATCACTATATCTTATATAGTAGTAGATGATGTCTTAGTATTATATTAGTGAGTTCATCTTGATTCTATTACGTACGTCCTTCAGATACTAGATACGATAAGGTTAACATATACTACATGATATGTATACAGAATATAGATGATTCACACTAATGTATGCTAGAATGAATCTTGGGTTGTGTTCTGAGCCATCCGTTCTCACACTTAAAACACATAGGGATTAGTAATGTGAGAGCGCCAGAGAGAGTGAGAGCGCCGGAGGGGGGGAGGAGGAGAGAGTAAAATGGTACGACATGGTGAAGTAGTACTGTATTTTGGCTCCAGTTCCAGCTCCATTTGATCTACGGTACGACATGGTGATCAGGACATAGTACCTGCAGCCATTCGACTGGCGAGGCAGAAACTATGTAGCCGTAGATAAAGTTGACTGTCTTCCGACCCTCATCCCTCGGCAATGATGATACGACAACCTATCACTATATCTTATATAGTAGTAGATGATGTCTTAGTATTACATTATGTGAGTTCATCTTGATTCTGTTACGTACGTCCTTCAGATACTAGATACGATAAGAACATATACTATACCATATGTACAGAACATAGATGATTCACACTAATGTATGCTTGAATGAATCTTGGGTTGTCTTCTGAGCCATCCGTTCTCACACTTGGCAAAAAATCGAATTTTTTATACTTTATCGGCTTTCGAAAATGTACTCAAATTACATGATGGTTCCTTTAGTTAGCTTGCTTCTGTTACAATTATATTATTTGTGACTATCGATCTTACCAGATGGCACCCATGACCCGAGGAGCGGCACGTCGTTTGAGGAAAATAGTGAATGCTGAGGTGGCTCCTCCTATAGTTAAGGAGGAAGTGGCACCGGTTGCTAGTGAGACCGGGAGTTCTATTCATCCAGCACCGGTAGCTAGTGAGACCGAGAGGACTCTTCATGCAATCCTTGCAATGGACGACAGCTCTCCTCGCGCCAAAAATCTCGCTTTTTCGAGGTAGTTGCGTGAACGTATCACTGAGCGTTTGCGTGAGCAGCGTGGTTCTCATTAGCTATTAGTACTTATTTGTATTGGACTATTTGTATTGGGTTGTTTTTGTATTAGACTATTTGTATTGGACTACATATTGAGTTGTTTTTGTATTAGACTATTTGTACTGTCCTCCGACCCTCATCCCTCGGCAATGATGATACGACAACCAACAAGAGAGAATACTAGATCCATCTCAGTATGACGTATACTCTGATAGATCACAATTACAAGAATGATATCAGTAGTGGGATTGAGTGCTGGAGGAGATATTATCAGAGAATACGTCCTACTCAGATGGGTCTCCCACCGTTATTAATTTTTTCTGACAGCATAGTAGATGTGCTCCGTCAACAGATTCTTGCTCCGAGCCAAAACTTTGTCCCGGAGCTCAAGTGGACATCCTTCGTGTAGAGCTCGAGTGAGAGGTTCCTGACAGCATGGTGGTCTCATTTGTCAAAGTATCCGTGCTCATCCCACATTGGTTGTGGGACGAGCACGGATACTTTGACAAAGGAGACCACCATGCTGTCAGGAACCTCTCACTCGAGCTCTACACGAAGGATGTCCACTTGAGCTCCGGGGCAAAGTTTTGGCTTGGAGTCAGATTCTGTTGACGGAGCACATCCACCATGCTGTCAGAAAAAAATAGTAACGGTGAGAGACCCATCTGAGTAGGACGTATACTCTGATAGTATCCCCTCAAGCACTCAATCCCACTACTGATATCATTCTTGTAAAGGTGATCTCTCAGAGTATACGTCCTACTCAGATGGATCTCTCAGAGTATCCTCTCCGGTTGGTTGTGTTCTGAGCCATCCGTTCTCACAGAGGGTCCTATTTTGAATTCTATATTTTGTATTTTGGTTTCTGTATTTTGTATTTTGGTTTCTGTATTTTGTATTTTGGTTTCTGTATTTTGGCTCCAGCTCCATTTGTATTAATCTACGGTACGACATGGTGATCAGGACATAGTCCCTGCAGCCATTCGTATGTGCATATTTGGTCTATGTGATTCTTGGATAATTGGTGTGCATTATATATTGGTTTGGTTTATGCATATTTTTGTGAACAGGAAAAGTGTCGCACCATATGTACAGACCATAGATGATTCACACTAATGGTGATCAGGACATAGTCCCTGCAGCCATTCGACTGACGAGGCAGAAACTATGCAAGTAGCCTTAGATAAAGTTGACTGTCCTCCGACCCTCATCCCTCGACAATGATGATACGACAACCTATCACTATATCTTATATAGTAGTAGATGATGTCTTAGTATTACATTAGTGAGTTCATCTTGATTCTGTTACGTCCTTCATATACTAGATACGATAAGAACATATACTACACCATATGTACAGAACATAGATGATTCACACTATTGTATGCTAGAATGAATCTTGGCTTGTGTTCTGAGCCGTCCGTTCTGATCAAGCATCTTCCTTCTCCTCGTCCTCCACCATGGCTCTGAACAAATCTGCTCCTTCCTCTACTTCCCTTCTTCTTATTTGACTCTCTCAGCAACATATGACATCCATCTCAAGTGTAGAGTCGGGGGAGAAGAAGTAGACAGGAAGAGGAGGGGAAGCAGCACAGCCGATGGCATGACCAGGAGGAAGTACAGATGTTTTCTTCAACAGCCGTAGGAGAACTATAAGGATATATCTTTTTAGCGACATGTCATCTTGTCAAAGACCCTTCATGTGAATATCATGTTACCGCGGTGTCGGAAGACTAACATGTCATAAGTTTTTAAGTCGTGTGATATAATCTTCCCAACTCTTTCCTCCTCTGTAGTAATCTTGCATTATTACATAGCAGGAAAGAGTTTTGAGGATTATGTCAAAACACACGGCTTAGAATCTCGCTTGACATGTTAGTCTTCCGACACCGCGGTAACCTAATTGTCACATTAAGGGTCTTTGACAATGTGATATGTCGCTAAAAAGATATATCCTTATAGTTCTCCTACGGCTGTTGAAGAAAACCTCTGTACTTCCTCCGGGTCATGCCGCCGGCTGTGCTGCTTCTCCCTCCTCTTTCTGCCCACTTCTTCTCCCCCGACTCTACACTTGAGCTGGATGTCATATGTTGCTGAGAGAGTCAAATAAGAAGAAGGGAAGTAGAGGGAGGAGCAGATTTGTTCAGAGCCATAGTGGAGGAGAGGAGAAGGAAGATGCTTGATCAGAACGGATGACTCAGAACACAAACCAAGATTCATTCTAGCATACATTAGTGTGAATCATCTATGTTCTGTACATATGGTGTAGTATATGTTCTTATCGTATCTAGTATCTGAAGGACGTAACAGAATCAAGATGAACTCACTAATGTATGCTAGAATGAATCTCGGGTTGTGTTCTGAGCCATTCGTTCCGATACTTGGCAATTAAGCCATTCGACTGGCGAGACATAAACTATAAGGCTACTTGTACGTTCTTCCAACTTTAAATTACAAGATTACTATATTAGGTTAAATAAATCACTAACCTCATCACGGTGAGTCTTGGTGTAGCACTCAAATGTGGGGCACCTGTAATCTATGTGAGTTCATCTTGATTCTGTTACATCTTTCAGATACTAGATACGATAAGAACATATACTACACTATATGTACAGAACATAGATGATTCACACTAATGTATGCTAGAATGAATTTTGGGTTGTGTTCTGAGCCATTCGTTCCCATACTTGGCAATTAAGCATGTGAAATAGAACTGATTATGTTTAGTTTGTCTTACGATACAGATTTTCACATCCAAATTGAAATGGATCGTTACTTCGTTGATCGTACATGGGTGTACTATAGCGGATCAATCTCCTGGACCGTAGGTACTTATAAGTATTGACCGTATCGGATTAGTATCGATCTATCGTTTTGGTATAGGCCGTATCGGTTGGTATTGGTCTTAGCGAATTGGTATCGTCCTATCCGATATGTATCGACCGTATAGCTAGGATTCATATTGGCCTTATCGATTTGGTATCTGTCATATCCGATAGGTATCGACCGTATTGGATTATTATATACCATTTCAGATTAGTTTCGTAGAAGGTTTAGTAACAACTGTACTTGGATTTCTCTCTTCTAGAGCTAGATTACCATTGCAAGAGAGTCACGAGAGCGTAAATGGCCAGTTACAGAACATACATACTTTCTTTTCAATCTCGCTTTTCCTGATGGAAAAGGAAGTATATATGTTACTGTAACTGGCCAATCACGATCTGGTGATTCTCTTGCAATGGTATTCTAGCTCGAGAAAAGAGAAATCCAAGTACAGTTGTTACTAAACCTTCCATAAAACTAATCCGAAATGGTATATAATAATCCAACACGGCCGATACATATCGGATATGACCGATACCAAATCGATAAGGCCAATATGAATCCTAGCTATACGGCCGATACATGTACATATCGGATATAGGACGATACCAATTTGTTAAGGCCAATACCAATATGATACGTCCTATACCAATCCGATAGACCGATACAGGCTTGATACACTAGATACTAAGTACATCTGGCCTATACCAGCGGATCCACAAATTACTGCACGATAGGCCCAACGACTCCAGTTACATCCGGTTATTGGTGAGTACATGATTACATAGTAATTCTGTTAGTCTTGTGATACAGATTTTTACTCATGCTACCAACGTCACAACTTTTCCAGTGCTGCTCCCTCTAATGATGATGAACACAAAAAACCAACGTCACAACTTTTATAACTTGAGTAAATTTCTTTACCCTATATAAAAATTTCTGTTGTCAGAAAGATGGCTCCTAGGACTCGTCGAGGTGGTGCTGCTAGTCGAGGAAGGGGTCGAGGCAAGAAACCCTTGGAGGTCGACACGGAGGAAGTCTCCGTCGTCAAACAAGAGCCGGTGACTGTTAAGGAGAAGGTGTTACCAAAGGTCGAGGTCAAGGAAGAACCGATGACCATCAGGGAAGAGATTGCTCCCAAGCTTGAAGCTAAGGAGGAGCCACCGTCAGAGAGTAGTAGCATCGGGACCGACCCTCCTGTCCCTACAGAAGACCTCAACCAGATTGAGCCTTCGTATACAAAGTGGCTGATAGAATGGTACATGCCTCAACGCAACTATCATCCCTGGCTGTGAGAATTCATCGTCTGACTTGTGGTCATTGTTGAGGCGAAAGTCGATTTTCCTATGTGTTTTGGAATATTTGTGAAAATTTTGGAATATTTGTGTTATGATCGGTCGCCAGGATTGGATATTAGGTTACTGTAACTGGCCAACTCTTTCCTATGTGTTTTGGAATATTTGTAAAAAATTTGGAATATTTGTGCAATGATCGGATTATAACGATGGATATTAGGTTACTCTTCCGGATAATTGATGTCTATTTTATATTAATTTGGTTTGGTCTATATGATTCTTGGATAATTGGTGTGCATTAAATTCGTATGTGCATTACTTGGTCTATGTGATTCTTGGATAATGTGACTGCATTATATATTGGTCTGTGTGATTGTTGGATAATTGGTGTGCATTATATATTGGTTTGGTTTATGCATATATTTGTGAACAGGGAAAGTGCTGCAATTTTTTTCCCAAAAAACCCAGTTAGCGACGGACTAGTGACCGTGTAGCGACGGATACTCCCAGTTTCCGACGGGTAATCCGTCGCTATCTAGAGTTTTTAAAATGTTTCCAGGCAGCGACGGGTTATCGACGGATTATCCGTCGGTAACGTTGTGGTGGTATAAGCTTCGACGGACTAGCGACGGAACGGCCGTCGCCAGGGCGACTGGTAGACAGCCGCTAATCAGTCGCTCTAAATAGTGACGGCGTAGCGACGGCAAATCCGTCGACATGGTTCTGGAAATGCATAACATTTTCAGAACCATGGCGACGGATAATCAGTCAGAACTCCGTCGCTGTGGCTCGCAGTAGCGACGGGTTAGCGACTACGATTCTGTCGCCATGGTGCTGGAAATGCCAAGCTTTTCCAGAACCTGCTCGACAGATAGTCCGTCAGGAATCCGTCGAAAAGCGGTCGTTAATTACCGACGCCTTGCGACGCATTAGCGATGGAATGATTCAATCTGATACGCTGTTACGACGGGTTACCGACGGAAATGTACGTCGCTATAGCCTACACAGTTCAGTACTTAAAAGCTGAAGTGGACGACAGTCCGTCGGACATCCGTCGCTAAGGCTTCGTATTGTAACGTCGAATATCTGTCGCTAGTCCGTCATGTGACGACAACTTAGCGACGGAAGGTTATTAGCGACGAGCTGATTGCCGACGGATGTTTTTGGCCAATATCCGTCGGTACTCGGTCGCTAATTGTATTTACCGTCGTCTTAGCGACGGATGTGGCCATCGCTAAAACGATAAATTTTGGTAGTGTAAATTGCATAATCCACGTTACAGTAATCTGCCCAATCCACGTTAGTAATTCAACATAGAACCTGCATAATTCACAATACAATAATCCAAACAAATATCAGACCTACTCTAAATTCAATACCATGTTACATTTTCCAAAGAAATTACGAAACATGCACCGCAACGGTGCTTAGTACAAGCAAAAAGTTTAGTCTTACAATATTTCAAACACAAAATTTAGTTTGACCGCCAAGACTAACAAATATTCATAACCATACTACAATTCAAATATTACTTCCAAATTGAAATAAAAGTTCCAAAACTTAAAAGATGAATCTTCATCTCCATCTCCATCTCCATCTTCTTCTTCTTCTTCTTCTTCTTCCTCAAAATATCCTTTACCTACACCTTGAGGGACAAAATAAGAAAAATTATGGTCAGTATGGACTCACTGTATATATAGAAATGACATCCAGTAATATAAATAGAAGTATCAAAGTGAGGGCAAACATTAGAGTGTCAATATTCACAGTGTGTATTTTTACATAAGAGTATCAATGTGCGCACTGCAGGTTTTAACATTAGAGTATCAATGTGCACAGTACGGGTTCTATAATGCGACCCCATTTTGTATCCATCACTGAGTAGTGAGTACACTCCCCAGTTAGCTCAATTGTTAGGTTACTCTTAAGGACTCTCTCTAGTGTCAGGATACCAAGCAAGTTTAAGTGCCTGGCTTACCCTTAAGTACAACCTATATTATAGCAGTGTGCTCATGCTTATAATACCAAATATTACTGACTAAGGGAGTGTTCAAGCTCAGTCTTAACTCTAGTATCAGACATATATTACATGCCTTGAGGCATTTTCACTCTGTACATGCATTGGACCATCATCTGTTCAGTCCTAAATCACCATTTAAGGATGCAATTGGGCAGTATCAGTGCAGGTATCAGAGCATCAAGTAGCAGAAGTATCAGTATAATATTAACTATTTGGTTTAGCTGAGTATTAGAGCATCAATTAACAGAGTATCAGAGCATCAGAGCATCAAGTAGTAGAGTATCAGTACAATATTAACTTTTATTATAAATTATTTGCAGTATCAGAGCATCATCAAGTAGCAGAGTATCTGTGCAATATTAACTTTTATTGTAAATTATTTGCAGTATCAGAGCGTCAAGCAGCAGAGTATCAGAGCATCAAGGATATCCAGAGTAGCTTTGATTCAAGACCATGTGCTTCTATCCTAGAGTATTTAATGTAGAATATAGGGGCTAAGAAGTTTTGATATATCCTTAAGCATCAAAGATAAAAATTCGGTTTAGCTGAGTTAAAGCTCACAAGTGTATACAATGTACACAGTAATAACTGGATTGGAGCCTTAATTCAAATACAAATGATTTCCTGAATTCCTTTTTTAGTGATGATACTGAGTATCGTCCTATTAACAAGTATATACAGTTAGCAAGCAAATGTGTATATTAGATTACGGAATCATCAAAAGTAGTAGAATAAGAGAAAAAAATGCAAAGTAGCACCAGTTTGGGATAGCCCCATTTACCTTCTTCACGAGGGAACGGAAATCTTATTCTTCGTCAGCAAATTCAACCTCTATCTGTTTAATCTTATCTAGAATCAATTTCTGGTTGTCGGATATAGTCTTCATCTCTTTGAAGACATTCTCAAAGTTTGCACTAACAAAATTGTATAGATCATCAACCCTGTCCTTAGTGTTTGGGATTCCATAAGTTGATAGTTTTCCAGATGTTGATGGTTTGCTTGCTGCTGCTTCCCGTTTTTAAAGATTCGAGTGAAGGTTAGTTTTCTCATGGGGCCTTTGTTTTTAATGTAAACATCCCCTGCTAAGCTTGGAACATAATATTTACTAGTCATTGAGCATACAAATCCTCCGAAAGGGAGAGCTATCCTTGTAGTTGGTTTTCCCACAAGATGCATCATTCTACTGAACATGTAAGAACCTATATCCATTCTTTTTTCTTTCCCATATAATAAAAAAAATTTACTCTCTCGGGATGGATGGAAAACTCATGTCCAGTAGGGTTGAGTGTTTGGGATACGTAGGTATGCAATAATTTATACAAAGTTTTTAATTGATCTTTGTATACATTTTGAGGGGTATTGGCACCCACTGATACACCTATAATCTCATGAATTGCATCCCTCGTGGAAACATTATCAATATCATTCATATCAAACTCAGGAACTGGATCAAATCCATAAAATTCGTTGATGATAGCAGCATTTACCCTAATCAGTTTCCCTCTCAGAAACACCAGTTGTTGATCCTCTTCTTTTTCTTTAATTTTAGCCCGAAGATTTGAGTAAATTCTCTTACTATTGTTTGAGAGATTTTCTCAAGACAGGATTTGTTCAGTTTCTCCAACTGATAGAATTTTAATATATCCAGGAAAGCTTCGTCTTCGACATCATCCATCTTAATTGATCTTTCAGGCATAACAACCGTTTTTTTTTTGAAATGTTTATAGTAAGTCTTCTTAGATTTAGAGTCTGTAAATTTTTTTACCTCTTCTCCATCCTAGGACTTATTTGATGATTGCTCTTCCGCTTCATCTTCCTCTTCTGATGAGGATTCAAAATCCCCAGAGTACGCTGATGACTCTGTATCCGTTGCACCTTAGCCTTCACTTGAGTACACCTTCGATCTTCATAAGTTGAGTCTTTCGACGATTCTGTATCGAAGATATATTTTCTGATCTTTGTCGAGCAATGAGTTTCTTTAGCCTTTTTTGCAGGTGGCTTGGCTGCCGCTGTCGCTTTCGTCGTCGCTGCCGTCGCTGCTTCCGCCTCTGTCCTTTCGACCTCTGTCCTAGCGATCATAATCTTGGCTTTCGCCGCCCTTACAAGTTCTGCCCTTCGGGCCTGTATCGCATCCCTTTGTGGATTCTTTCCCTTCGGAGACGGTCGTTGTTTCTTCGACAGCATTTTTATAATTTTAAGCAGTCGTTTGGGGGAGGATTTGGATAGGGTTTAGGAGAAGAAGAGAGTTTGAGAGAAGAAGAAGGAAAATTCGACCGTCTTATATGACCTTGGGATGTGAAAAACTTTGAGCAGTTTTGAGTCTTAAATTTTATAAGAGCACCAACCTTTAGGATTCTGAGACCCTAATTTTAAAAACTACTTTCTAAAATTAAATTTATTACTATTATTACTAGTATATATCCACGTGAAATCACTACATAAATTTTAAGCATGCGAAGTTTTAAACGTGTTTCGTACAAATTATTAAAAAATTTGGCACAAAAAACGTGGTGGAAACATGTTTAATTGACGAAATTTGACAACATATTTAAGAATGTGAAGTTTCTAATCTCAATATTTCTATTTTGCGAATATTTGATTGCATTTTTGAACGTATTTTCTTTGCATTGAGCCGATCTATACTCGTATTTTTGCCATCCCAAATTTTTTTCGCTTGACGACTTGCTAACAAGACTATGTACTTGAAAAGAGTAAAATTAAAACACTCAAAGTTGTCCTCTAGTTTACTTTGTATATACTTTTATGAGTAGATTGCTTTTTCATTTACAATTTTTTTTTTCAGTCAAATAAGTTATGAAATTTGTGTTTGGGCCTCCATATTATACATAATTAGTGTTTGGGTAGCAAAAGTGTAACCAAAAATAATTAGTAACACTTTTTGTGACACTTTTGAAATATTAGAGACTTTTCATACCCAAATACTAATTATGTATAATATGGAGACCCAAACACAAATTCTGAAACTTATTTGAGACCCAAAGTCTAAATATCCCTATTATTATTATACTGGTTATTGTAATTAAAATTGTTAATTAAAAATACATAAAATAATTAGTCACAGATAGATGGATTTGACGGCAAGAACTTGACGCTGGCAGCATAATCAATTCTATGACGTAACAAGTCATTGATTGGAATATCGTCATAGATATATGGATTTGACGTAACAAGATTTGTTAATTGAAAAAATTGATAAAATAGTTAGTCGCTTGCAGCCAAAACCAAATTGAGTTAACAAAATATTAGATTGCATTAAATCCTAGCTTCTTCGTCGGAACATTCTTCGGCGAAGGATAAAAGAGGAGAAAAAAACTGTAAAAAACTAAAAAAGAAGAGGTCTACGTAGACCCCTCACTAGCCTCGCGGAGGACCTCCGCAAAGTCCTGTAGGGTGCGCACACCCGCCCTATGGCACAGGCGGCGTAACCCTTCCCTCTTCTCCTTATAATCCCGTTCCTCCGGAGTGATCGACAACAGGTCAAAGTTGGGTGCCGGATCAAGAGGTCGAACAATGACCTCCAGAGACAACCCGCAGGAGGTCAGGAAGTTCGTAGCCTCTGCCAGCCAGTCATGGGCCGGAGGCGGCGCAGAGAGTGCTCCATGCGGAGAGGCTAGACGACGACGGGAAGAAGACTCTGACCGTAGTTTCCAACCAGAAGATTTTTTTCGAGCCATGTTAAATGTGTAACCTACCCAAATGAATAGGTACCCCTATGTATATATATACGCGTTCATAACCGACTCTTCTTATTCCTTATTAGAAGTTGGGGATATTCAATGGCCTCCAGTGACTCTTCTCATTCTCTGACAATGACCTATTTACCGTGTAATATAGGGTCAAGCAACACGTTTGACCATTATTTATGATACAAACAATTGGAAAACATGGGGATTATCATTTTTTGGGTGTCATGTATCATCAAATGTAAGTCCCAGCTTAGTTGGTTGTGCTGTTTGGCTTTTACATAGAAGGCCTAGGTTCGAGTCTAGTGTGTGGGTTCTGTAGAATTTTTCTATTGTTATCATTTTTGGGGTGCTATTATATGCTTTTAACTTAGTATGGAACAATTTGGGACGGCTAATGGCCATTCTCCGTGCTTCTAACACGAATAATGTCCATTCTCCGTGCTTTTAACATGGAGGGTGTCCGTTCTCCGCGCTTATAACATCGAGAATGGACATTCTCCGTGGTTTTAACACGGAGAATGGCTATTCTCCGTGCTTTTAACAAAGTATGGTATATTTAGGATGGGTAATGTTCAAGTATATACAAAATATTAACCCTAATTTATTATATGGAGTCCGATCTATGTAAAGATTTAATGTAATGTAAATCAAATTAACAACCTAATATTACAAAAATTAAGAATTCTAATTATAATCAAATTTAATTTGTTCTAATACACAAAGAAATTTGGGTATGGTTAATCTAAACTAAGTTTGAGTTCTTTTCTTTTGCAGCCTATAATAATACAAGAACCTTGTTAAAAATGTGGAAACATATTTTCTATCATAGCCAACACATTTAGCTTGCATCATAAACAATTATGACGCTGTTAAAAAATATTAGATTTAATCATAATCCCATATAGTCTTATAATTTAGCACACATATAGCCATGCATTGAATAAGAATCATTTAGTATTAACAGTCAGAACAATCTATGACATTTCGTAATCCATCTACGATTTATCACCTAGTTCAAGTGAATCATCATTCTCCTTCTCCCATGGTTTCTGATCCTCGAAGGGATTCGTCAAAAAATCTACCAAACCATATATGTACTTGAGGTTCCCATATAGCCGTACATTCCAGCATCCTCTTAGGTCAAGTACGCGAAGATCCGTACACTCTGTCATGATAGCTCTCAGCCCATTGTCGTCGAACATGCCAAACTTTACATCGAGGTGCTCGAGACGCGGCATCGAAGAGGCCACGACCATGGCCTCTGACTTGTCGAAGGTCTCCTTCTTGAATCCCTTCATGATCATGAACTGTGGAGGTGGCATGTTCCTCTTCAGTAAGGGAGGTTAGATTTCCCTCACTGCGCCACTAGCTTGTTCATCGCCTTGTTAATTTTTGAGGTTAGGTTAATCCTGCGACACCACTGGGTTAACTTGACGTCCGACCAGAAGCATGGACAGTGTCACGACCCGCACCTTGTTTAGGGGCACGAGCACGTGGGTACGTCCAGCCTACGTCACAATATCGGTGGTAGAACGCTGTAAAGGTCATCTAGAATATATAGAATCTAAGACACAATAATATAACCAGTCATCTCCGTATGGAGGAATATAATCTCCACTCAATCACATAATTCTAAGGAAGATAAACACGATAATAAAGATAAAGATAAAGATAAGATAAATAGTCTGAAACAACGCCGAGTCGCAATCACAAGTTTAGAAACCAAGACATAAAATAATATCCCAAAATAAATACTACAAGTCTCAAAGTATCAAACTGGAATATAATCAAGACAATATCTAGGTAAACTAGGTCACTACTGGCAGTGCGTCCTCTACGAGCACGGGTCCACAGGCTGGTCCTGGTCGTAGGCTCCATTTATGCCAAACCCGTAGTAGGTCGAGCAATCTGCATCTAAATCCTCTGAAAAATAATAGGGGTTATCCTGTCAGGATATGAGCAAGTACAAACACTAACAGCAGTTCCATGTGAATTGACAAATACTATAAGAGACAATTATAATGACATACAAGATGAAATGTCAAGACTGAAAGTAAAACAGTACAAGAGAACTGGATATCATGTCATGTGTGAGATATAAGATAAAACTGGAATATAAACAATGGAAAGTAATCTGAGGTATGATGTAAACATAAAAATAAAGTGCCATGAGATATTAGAGCGTTATGTGATCGGCTTGGGTCAAGATCAGGTTGTTCCATTTGACCGACTATACAAGGTAGTATAATAGTATAGGGATCAGGTCGGCCAAAATAGAAAGCTATGCACAAGTAGTATGAGGTTAGTCTACACCCTACGTGTGGTGAGGGTGGAGCTATGTACAAGTAATAAAAAAGTAGGGGTAATGATCACATAACCTCTAATAACTCTCCATCCCCGAGTAGTATAATGAATCCAGACAAGAAAGGTCATGACACGGGATTCGAAGAGCAGGAGGCCAGCCCACTCCCAAATTGGTGTCTATACAAGTATAGGAAACAATATCGAACAATGTACTCATATATCAGGTAACCGAAAATGATATCTCATGACGAGATTCAATGTATACTAGTCCGTGTATCCTCGTATCGAGAATCAAGTATAACACTACAACTGAATCGGATATAGTAGATATCAAAGCAATAAAAACTATCAGAGAATGTACTTGCCTGTTGTCCTGAGCTGAGAAAATCGAACTACAAACCACTCAATGAGCCACGAACGGTCAACTCACACAACAGTCTCCTAATGCTGAAACAGACATTACCAACGTTCTCAGAATGGTTAAATTAGCTAGAAACGCCTATCCATAAGTCCAATTCTGGACATAGGAACAAAACAAAAATTTTGGGTCAAAATGGTGTCCGCCATTGGACCCACTTCGTACCAAAAATGTGCCAGAACCTACAGTCTCTAAAATCATCAAACTATATGTCTATAGGTTCGGTTTGACGAGATAAACCTAATCGTATGTCCAAAGTTGGATTCCGATGGGCCGTGCACAAATTCGTCCGTTGGATCGGGTCGCGGGCCCGCCAAAATAGCGTTCCGGTCGACCTTCTCAGAATCGAGCCAAAATTGGCATACAGGACCAAAAAAATGATACAGTCCCATTGGCACAAGTTTCGTCTCGATATGACGAGCGTGCACAAAATAATTGATAAATATACAAAAGGTCGATACGATAAATTTTGACGGATACGCATCAAATTCTTCGCGCACACGCGACCAATTTGAATTCTGTCAAAGATCAAACATCCACAAACTTGATACGCACCTTTCGATACTTTCGTTTCGCAACCACGTCGCCCGGTTTGACGGGGCGGACCGCGTATCAGGATATTTTTTCTAAAAATTCAGTTTTGAAAACCAGTTTTTTCTCCAACTTCACCAACCAATAACTTTTTGTACAATGCATGAAATTTAATTCTAAAAAAAGGGTTTTAAAGCCCTATAGGTTGTCTACAAGTCTCTTCAAACCGATTTTGAAAACTCGCAACACGCTGGTCGCAAATCGGCCACAAAGTTGGAGTTTTAGGACAGTTTCTAACGTCCAATAAATTAAGTTTTTCTCGATTTTGGAACTCGTTTTTTGTCGCACATGATACGAATCAGCACGAACTATTTGAAAGGAATTAAAGGTGTATATGTTAGGATCATATCGGTAGAAACGGCTCAAAAATTGATCGAACGAGCGCGATAAAACGTTGCTCCGAAGTTGGCTTCGTGGTGCTCGCTGCTGCTGTCAAACATGAGTGTGCGCGCACGGGTTCCGGCCACCGACGGCGGCTCCGACGGTCATGGCGGCGTCGTTGGGTCGTCAGGAAGGCGGCGGGGGTGTATCGGCTAGGGTTAGAGTTTTATAAAAATGCCTCTCCCTCTCTCTATCGAAATATATATATATATACACATGTGTTCGGTCGGGTTTAATAAGGAAAAAAGGGAGGGGGTGGCGCTAGGATTGCTGCCGCGTTGCTAAATTTTTTCGTGTGTGTGTATGAAGTTTGATTGAAAAAAAAAATTCAATTTTTACTTTTTGGTGTCCTATTTTGACTTTGGTTAAAATATTTATACTTTATATATATATATATATATATATATATATATATATATATATATATATATATATATATATATATATACACACACACACAACACACATACATACATAAATACATACATACATACATGCATACATACATCTATACATACATACATACATACACATATTATATTTATTTAAAACTATTTTATTCCCTTTCTATATATAAATAATAAATTTACATATATATATATATGTACATGTATATGTATTATATATATATATATATATATATATAAAAATATACAAAAATCTTATTTTATTTATAAATAAAACAAATATTTTACATTCTATATTTATTTAATATATTAAAGATTTTTATAAATAAAACTCTATTGAACATGTACATATCTATATAAAAAAACCGATTTAATTAATAATGTAAAAACACTAGCAATAATAATTTAAATAATATTAAAATAATGAAATAATTTAAATGACCATATTAGCCCTATTCAGGAAAGTGGGGGTGACAGACAGTAGTGCGCTTTCTACCACGACCGACAAACGAAAGACAAGCGGATGACCTCCTCAGTCGATATCTCCGTTAGTACCAAAACCATGGCTAGGATCTCCTTGGGGATGTTGGCCCATCCGTAAATTTAGATTTTGCTCTTCTCCATTTTGAGACTGTTCTAAAGGGTTGTGAATTTTAAATAGTTTGGCTGTTTAGTTTTGTTTTGAATCTATATAAATTGGTTTAGAAGGCTGGTGAAGATAAATAGTTTGGCTGTATAAATAGATTTTAAAGGATTGTGAAAAAGAAACCAATTTTTTCATATCTCCCCCGGGCCACTCTTCTTGTATAAATGTCTATCGATCACCATTAATTATGGTAAATGACATTAATACCGTAAATTTGTGTGGAATTTGTACCGCCAAAATTCATCTTGAAGAAGGTAAAATGTCATCACTGTGTGGGAAAATTTCCAAATCTCTTGGATATGATTACACTGAGATGTATTAATGTTAAGATACTGATATCATATAAATATTAAAAAAATACAAAGAAATGCATGCATGCATGCTAATGTCAGAAGAACCATTCACCCCAGGACTGATTGATGAGATCTAAATCACTATATCTCGTATCCACGTTCCCCTGGGATTGCATCATCAAAGGGTCGTTTAAATGTCTGTATTAAATCACAAATTTTCCTGAGGTCATCGTCGAAGTGCACGTTGAAGTACCCACGTATGTCGAGCATACGAAGACCCTTACAGTTGCATATAATAGATCGCAGCGTGTCTCCATTGAACATGCCTGAGCCCATCTCTAGGTGCTCGAGACGCGACATCGAAATGGCTACGACCTTTCCCTCCGTCTCATTCAACGTGTTCAGCATGAATCTGTTCCTGACCATGAAATATGGAGGGGGCATGTTCCTCCTCAGCTTGACCAGACGGTGGCAATACTTGCCGGCGAAAAATATTCCAATCGATGTGATATAGAGGCAGTAGCTAATGTCGAGTTCTTCCAGCACCGGAAGAAACTCCAAGTGTCTCACGAAAGTTTCATCACTCACGTCACACTTCGGAATGTGCAGCACCCTTAGAAATTTTCTACTGTATTATAAAAAGGGGAAACATCAATAGAAATTAACAAAGTATACGTAAAATTTTGTAATAGAAAAAATAAAGTATTAGAATAAGACAAAATAAAATTTTGCATAGGCCTTAAACAAACAAAAGAGAAGGCAGCTTCGTCGAGCTTGTATGCGGAGAAGGACAATAGAATTCTTCTACTGCGAGCCACGAGCTTCTTTACGGTCAAACTATTCTTGGCGGTTCGTTGGGCCCTCCAGCACCACTGTTCCAAGTCCACGTTGGACCAATAGTCTAAGGGACCGTTGAGCGCCTTCCACCACGAACGACAAACTGGGGCCACGTTGCACATGACCTCGTCCGACGACATCCCCGACAGTACCATTATCATCGAGAGAATCTCTGTAGGGATGATGGGCCATCCGCTACAGTTGATCTTGCTGTAGCTCCTTTCTATTGCGACTCTTCTTCTTCTCTCCTTTGTTTCTCTCTAGTCGGATGGGTTATTTTTTTTGGAAAAGGCTATTTAACCGGTTCGTTTCGGGGGTGTAACCTGCTCGTGGAGGGGTATAACCGAACAAGGAAAAGACTATTTAGAAATAACAGAAATGCCACTGTATTAGTATTAGTTTCAATTATATTATAAATTTTAAATTAACAGAAATGCTGTTGTAGATTTAATATTAATGATAGTTCCAATAATATTGTAGATTTTAAATAAAAATAATAGAATTTTAACTTTAACCACTTTTAAGTTGTGAATTTAAATCTAATTTTAAATGTTAAACCAAAAACTAATTTAAATTTTAGTATCAATATTAGTTTCAATAATATTGTAAATTTTAAACTAACAGAAACACCACTATATTAGAAACCTAGCTTGACACACCCCGCTCTCGTAGGAGCGATCTTTCTCGCTAATGCGTAATGCCACGTGAGCCTAGATTGCGCTCACACAAGGCAGGTCCATAATGGCCGATTACAAGCTAAGCGATGGGGTCGTCGCACAGAAGTCCCAAGCAGAAATATTGAATAACAGCAGCAAAAAATTAAGTGCAAAACACAAGTCATTCAAAATGCTCTTTATTGATATTGAAATAAAGATTATAATTGTGGTGCGAGGCCATGACTACAATCACTTAAGCTCACTCTTCTCACATTACAAGTCACTCTGCTCTCTCTCATCTCTCAATATAATTTGAGTAGACCAGTGGAGGTTTCGGATAGGCGATGTCCATATATTATGTTCCGTGTAAGTCCAGTCTTCAATGCGGCTGCGTGTCTTAAAACACCAAGGAACTCCACGCCTCAAGCATCCAAGCGACCTCCGCTCCGAGCAAGCAGGTACCTATCACCTGCACATGAAACCGGTGGGTTGTCAGTACTCAATTGTACTGGTGGAGTGAGCTCCTCACCCACCCATATAAAACCAACACGTTACTTTACTTTTGTGTAACATAGTCCCCTTATGATTGTCTTTTTAGTCTTGCCTTAGGATCAATTTTAATTAAGACATAGACATCTTGGTCTATTTGTGTCTCGAGACCGTTCGTCAGGCTAACACACCGATAACTTCCTTATCCTGGCCTCTAGACTATTTTCGTGCTTGCAACGTCATCTTATCGACTCGTACTTGCCCTATGGCCCATACTCCGGGATGCAACGACATGATTCTTGTCAACGACTTGGTTCTTACTTGAACATTGAGGCCGTGCCTCGCAACTTAGCATGACTTAACTAAACTTGCCTTACGGCCCTTCTTGACTTAACTCGAGACGACTTAATCCCGATTTACGCAACTCTATGCCATCGACTTAATACTCGACGCTACATTCGTGCCGAGGCACGTATACTTGCTATAGCCAAATCTTAGGTTCTTAAGACTTGTGATGCACCCGTGCATACTCTATTTACTTTATGCATGTCGTACTTGCACTTTCCTTGATTTGACCGACACCATGTATGCGGATTGTCGCTTAGCACACCAACTTGACTTATATGAAAGGTCACTTGCAATTCAAGCCATCTTAGACATGTAGGTGGTGCAAGACGAGGCCCTTGCAGCTAAGGGTAGCTAGCCCTGCTCAAGTCCTCGAATTATTACCGGCGGTGTGTTCTTGCCTGCCTACCATGCTTCCCTCCTAGGCCGATACGGTCCTGTGGCCCCAGGTTTCCGAATCGAGGGCACGAAACCTTGTCGACAAGTTGTCCATGACCACGCACCTACGAGAACTCCTAGACTCAACGTAAATGCTTGGCCTAGCCGTCACAACTTAGCTTCCTTAGCTTTACTTCTTGTACTTATCATACTTCTTTTGCAGAGCCCAAACCAGGGTTGTCTCGGCGACTGACCTACAGTCCCATCATGTTCCTCCTCGACGATTGACAATCCCGACATGTTTACAGTGTTTCCATACTCTTATTGACTTAACTAAATTGCGCTCATGCAATGCAGCGTTTCCATACTCTTATTGACTATGATTGACCTACAATCCCGACATGTTTACAGTATTTCCATCGCCCAGGGGACAATGCTTGCTATGACTTCGATAGCCCAACAAAACTCGTCTAACATGTTCATGCAATGACTTGACAAGCAAGGGTTGCGTCAAGCCTTGCATCAAGGGAATGTGCTGTGCACGCGTTCGACTTGAACAATCAAGTTCTTTAGGTGCCTAGACTTAAGCCACAAGCCGTGCAGTACGACTTAAACTACGGGACAAGCGAATGTTAATCTTAATGCTAGTTCCAATAATATTGTACATTTTAAATAAAAAAGAATGAAATTTTAACTTTAACTATTTTTAAGTTGTGAATTTAAATGTAAGTTTAAATGTTAAATCAAAAAATAATTTAAATTTTAGTATAAATAGTAGTTTTAATAATATTGTAAATTTTAAATTAACAGAAATGTCACTGTATTAGAAACCTAGCTAATGTCACGTTGCTCGGGCTCGGTTATTGTTCGTCTAAACTCGTACGTGAGAATTAGTTATTAGTGATGAAAATCAAAAAATGAATCTTAACTTTAACTACTTTAAGTTGCAAATTTAAAAATAGTTATTAGTAAAAGGAGCTATTGAAATAAAAACTAGTCGAGCTTGATCCTTTCTATTTATCCCATCTCCCTCTCTCTCTCTTTCTCGTGTTCTCTCTCGCAGATTGTGTTCACTAATACCATAGCATTAGAAATAATTACACAATAGTAAACATAGCATTAAATGCTGTTGTATGCTTTATCCTACACAATTCAATAATACATGTACACAGAAGACGAAAAGGTTATGTTGTTGGAAGTTGTTTCTTTAAAATTATGCATGCTTTTAGGATCACTCAAGAATTTTCATGAGCCAATATAAGAGGGCCACGTGGCAGAGGTACAAGGAGGAGGGAGTTTTTGGAGTTATATAAGGCATTTTTATGCATGCTTTTGGGATCATTCAAGAGTTTTTTTTCTTTTTGTATTGTTTCTTGTCCTTCGTTTCTTCTGTTGGTTTCTAACACACTCTATTTTCTTCAATGGCGATATCACATGGAGAAACTAATCATCGTATGGAAGAATTAGTTGATGAAGAAAGCTTCGCTTCAAGAGCAGTGTCAGATGATTTGGATGATGAACAAAGTTTGGAAGCTGTTAACTTAGGAGACAATAAAGAACAAGAGGAAGAAAACAACGGAGGAATGCATCATAACGATGACGATGACATCAACGCAAACAATAAAATGTTATTTCGCATCACCATTTCTAATAGA
Source organism: Iris pallida (assembly GCA_029216955.1). Taxonomy (NCBI): domain Eukaryota; kingdom Viridiplantae; phylum Streptophyta; class Magnoliopsida; order Asparagales; family Iridaceae; genus Iris; species Iris pallida. Next base: position 6,757,181 of record JANAVB010021595.1, on the reverse strand, counting down.
TTTAAGAAATGTATTATTATTTTACATTGATTTCTCATACTTATTTTGTTTAATTCTGTTCTTAGGGACGATGGTGAATCTCCATTGGATTTCGATGCATCGACGATGAAAAAATATTACAGTCTGCCAACATTAATAAAAACCCAAGGGATCTCTTAGATGAAGATATTATTGGCTTACAGTTCAACTCTATTGAAGAAGCAGAGACATTCTACCGGATATATTCAAAAGCAGTTGGTTTCAGTGTTAGAAAGAACGAATTAAAGAAAAACAAATCTGAGATGGTGATAGTCCGTAGTCGGTGTTGTTCGAATGCGGGATTCAGACAGAAGAAATACAATGAAGCTCCTAACAGGGTTTGTGAGCCGAGAAGTGAAAGCAAAAGTGGTTGTAAAGCAATTTTTTATATTGGGTACACCAATTCTACAAATATGTAGGTTGCCAAAAAATTTCAAGCACATCACAACCATAACCTGGCGAATGATTTTGAAACAGTTTTTTTTATATCTCATCGTAAGATATCACCCGCGGAATTGGAACAAGCTAAGCTTATGAATCAATCAGGGATGGGGACTAGAGATATATGGAATTTACTTGTCCACCAGAAAGGTGGTTGGGATAAGGTTGCATGGACGAAAAATGATTTATACAACGCTTTAGCTAAAGATAGTAGAGCACTGGACGATGTTGACGATACGATAACACTTACATTTCTTTAATCTAACGAGGGCATTGACCCAGATTTCTTCTACGCGTACAACATAGACGAAGATTCCAGATTGACCCATCTCCTTTGGGCTGACGGTGCATGTCGATTTGATTACAAATTATTTGGAGATTCACTAGCATTTGATTCTACATATAAAACAAATAGAAGTCAAATATTGTTGGTGGTTCTAGTGGGTACAAACAATCATGCAATGACTTGTGTGTTTGGGTTTGTAATGATCCATAATGAGACTGCTGTAATATATTCTTAGGGTTTACAAAAATTTCTAGAATGTATGAATAAAAAATTACCAGTGACAGTTCTCACGGATGGTTGCAGATCCATGAATAAAGCAATTGAGGATTTAATGCCCAGCGTAGTTCATAGAACGTGCTCATGGCATATCCTAAATAATTCAGCCAAACATGTACACCGATATGGTTTTTCAAATGAATCGAGTATTCTGATTAAAAGGTACATCGCACACTTGCTACTTTACTTTGAAGTATGTTGTTGTTACACTATTAAAACTTTAGTTATTGTCCATGTTTTCTAAACATGTACTATTCAGTTAAAGAATTTGAAAATCGTTGGCAGCAGATGCTAAGGAATTATAATGTAGTGAATAATGAGTGGACCACTGCATTGTACAGAACGAGGGAGCGATGGGTGGACACATTTCTATGTGGAAATTATTTTGGTGGTTCTACTGCAACAAATATATGTGAATCTATGAACACATTTCTGAAAAGATTTTTGAATGAGAAGCTGCCACTATGGAAGGCCCTTCAAAATTATGACTGCGGTTTGGCGGCCTTATGTTACGGCCAGATAAGTAAGCATGTCACTGATAAACTCTCAACACCAGTTGTGAAGCAAACTAGCATGGCCATAATAGAAGATAAATTTGTTGCAATTTATACTAAAACGGTGTTTATAGAGGTAAGGAAGGAAATCACACGTTCTGATACATATACTGTTCTCCACCATCATATCATAAGAGAGGCAGAAGTTTGCACTATCCAAAAGTATATGTCGCCAAACAGTATCAACCGGAAGGTTACATTTGATCGGGCCGACAACATCATAAATTGTGACTGCTTGTGGATGGAGACCAAGGGGATTCCTTGCAGGTATATTTTTTCAGCAATGAAGAGATTGCAATTGGGAGATATTCCAAAGAACTTGATAAAAACTCGTTGGCTCAAGGATTGCAAAGAGAGTTATCTCTCCGGACCTGGCGCAGAAAGAAGATTCATCCACCCAGACAATATTGAGAGCAGAAGGTATGGTGGTATTAATGAACAAGTTAATCTGTTTACATATTATTGTAAAAAATCAAGCAAAATTCAAGAGAAGGGAACGGAGTTGATGTCGTCTGTGCTGATGGAGTTGAAAAAAATGGTGACCGATATTGGTGAAGAAGAAAAAATGGCAGCTGATGCAGTTCATGGAGTGCATGAATCTTTTAAAGAGCTAAATTCGGTAGCAACAAAAGGAAGGCCTTCTCAAGGAAAATCAAGCCAGCCCAAATTAAGTCAGACTATCCCCAAGCCTAGAATTTATAGAGTTTGTAGAAAATCGTGTCATAATTTTCGTAATTGTAAAATATGGAAGCGAGATAGCGACAAAGAGCAAATGAAATCAAATGAACCGTCGTTGACTTAATTATCAACTTTTTTTTATAATTTTTTGTCAATTTAATAAGGAAAATGGTAATTCTCAATCAATTTTAACACGGAGGATGGTAATTCTCTGTCAATTTAACAAGGGGAATGGACATTCTCCGTCCTTTTAGCACGAAGAATGGCAATTTTCTATGTTATTTAAACGAAGAATTAATATTCTTCGTGATTTTAACACGGAGAATGTCCATTCTCCTGCATTCTAACACGGAGAATGGCAATTTTTCGTCAATTTAACAAGGAGAATGGTAATTCTCCATGATTTTAAAATGAAGAATAATGTTGACGGGCGTACTGGCCAGTGCTCCATTGGGCGCATCAGTACACAAAAAATGGTGTTGACTTGGCAGAATTTGAAGGGACAGATTTATTGGTATTAATGGCAGTAGTTGGGAGTGTTTGTTCTCGTCTCACTTAGCTTTTCTTGTGAAGGGGCAGATGCATTAGTATTAATGCAAATTAACTGAATTAAATTCAAAGTGACTGCCACTTGGCGCATGAGTATGAGTTGTATTTGCCTATAAATGGCAGTAGTGTAGGAAGAGTTTGTTCTTGTCTCACTTAGCTTTTCTTATGGATATGGACTCGATCGATCCCTCGCCTTGGCAAGACGCTTTCCTGTGGGTTGTCGATCTCCTCGTTCGAAGAAGCTTTGGTGGTGAAGTCCTTCAGAAGACTGAGATCTGCCTAGTAGATTGTCCGTGTTCGTGTACTTCATCGACTGTGTGCCATGATGTTGGTTACTAGAAGATCCCCAGGGTTTGGGTTGATTGCCAACCCACATCTTGTTGAAGTGTCCGCACGTTGATTCGCTCTGATTATGCATGGTGTTCCGTCTATGCACATTGATGATGAAGTGATTTGCTCTAACGATGCACGGTGTTCCATGTTTGTGCACTTCATTAGAAGACTGAGATATGTCGAGTGGACTGTCCGTGTTCGTGCACTTCATCGACTGTGTACCATGATGTTGGTTACTGGGTTCGGGATCGCCACGGCCCGGTTTTTGTTATGCTGGAAGAGCCACAGGCTATCGAAGGTGCCTGTTGCATCCAAAAATCAGGGTTAGACGATGGAGTGATTTGCTATGACAATGTTACGCCTACGCACGTTGACGATGAAGTGATTGCCCCAATTTTTGTTATGCACGGTGTTACGCCTATACACGTTGACAATAAAGTGATTTGCTCTGACAATACGCGTTGTTCCACCTACGCACGTTGACTATGAAGTGATTGCCAACCCACACTATGTCGAAGCTGTAGCTTTTAGGCTTTTTTCTTGGTAGTAGGATTTTATGTAGTAGTTCAGACTTTCATATGTAAATAAAAGTCAAAGTTTTTGTGATTTTGACACGGAGAATGGCCATCCTCCGTGGTTTTAACAATGTAAATGTAATTCAAAATGATTTTATTATAAAACACAGAGTAGACCAGACGTTACAAAAGACGCAGAAGAATAAAATACAAACAAATGATATAGAAATAAGTTCCTTGCCTAATATTGTTTTACAATGTCATTGCTAGGTTGGTAGTGTTACATATTCGCTTGAAAGCAACTTCTTAGCCCATCCCAACCTCATCATTGTAATCTTCTAGTGAGTGTCATCGTCATTTCCTCTCGATATTTTGAAGGGAGTAGTCATCAAGCTCTTCATATAATATGTCGTGTACAAGAGGCAGTTGGGTGCCTGTTGTTATGGGCATCGTGGAGAACAATTCAGTACTGTGCTCTCATACTCCATCTTCGTCAGGCATCTCTCCCTTATCATATCAACTTTCCTCCTGACGATAGGCTCTAATGTCTTCTTCATTAATTCTGTATCTACCTTGCCCTTTTCGTACGTGGTTTGCCTCAAGGAGTTGTAGTGTGTCCAGTCGTAGGAGATCAAGTTGAATGTAAGCAGCGTATAGTGTTTGATGGATACATTAAAGAGTGGGATGAAAAATAATTCTATGTCGTCCTCTAAACCCATGACGAAGTCTTCTACATCCGTTTTAAAAGTGTCAAGGGTGCCAGCTTTTGCTTCTGGTTCAATGTCACGTTCAACGATGTTCTATTTTCCAAAAATAATACACAATATCATGAGTTATTTTTATGTCATTTTTTATCAATGTACACATGAATATGGATTTTTTTGTTTAGATTCTTACCAACGTGTGGGGCATCAAGAATGTAGACCACTTATGTTGCACATCCTTTGAACTTGACTGGGCAAACCTTCTTCCATAGCCTTGAATTTCTCTCAGCTTCCTTATTATTAGGTTGAGTATGCCAGCCTCCATGTCTTCAAGTTGAGTATGTCTTACATGTCTATTGCCGACAGCTGGATTTCAACTTCATTTTTACCCTCTTTCGGTACACTCAAGTATACAATATCACTGCACATAAATTTATTGTAGATTAAATTAATAGAGATTCTCAGGACATAATTGTGAAAAAAGTCTTGAAAGAAAAAAAGAAAAGAAAAAAAGGGTCATTCCCCGTCCAACTGATACGGAGAATGATAATTCGTCGTCCAACTAATATGGAGAATGATCATTCTCCGGCCAACTGTCATAGAGAATGGTTGTTCTCCGTTATGAATTAGACGGAGATTGGTCGAGTTCAGAATACATATATACTTTGGACTCATCTTTATGGGAAATACGATGTCCATGTAAAGCTTCTTCATCTCTTCATCCGTATGCATCCAAAGTACGAGGTCATCGCATTCCCTTAGTATGACACCCTTCCTCTTTAGTTCAGCCATTTTGGTGTCTTGTCCGAATTTTGAATCCGCCTGCTTATTTTTTCCTCCGACCCTGGGTTTGGGTTGAGGTTTTGGTTTCAGAGCGGCATTCATCTTTCGCTTTTTATTAGCCTCTCTAACTATATTCTTGCCCAAGGGAGTAACATCTTCATCGGCTAATGTCGCTGATAGTTTTCTAGACCTCTTTCCCTCCATCCTCCTCTTCTTTTGACTTCTTTTCGAGCAGCAAGTTCAGTAGCTGCTTGAGTCTCCTCATGCTGCAATGCCACAATAATGGCTTCGAGATCAACAATTTTCGTATCCATTTCAATGGCTTCAATATTCAATGATTCAACTTTATTTTGAAGATCCCTTTTCTCATTAACGAGCCTTTTATTTGTTTCTCTGATCTGCTCGGTTATTTGTACTAAAATAAAACAAACAACAATGAAGTGTATGATGTTAATCAATATAATGTGAATCTAACACGGAGAATGACCATTCTTCGTGACCTTAACACGGAGAATGGTCGTTCTACTGCATTCTAACACGAAGAATGGCCATTCTCCTGCATTCTAAAACGGAGAATGGCCATTCTCCGTCATATTAACACGGAGAACAGCCATTCTCCTTCCATTTAACACAGAGAATGGCCATTCTCCATGATATTACCACGGAGAATGGACATTCTCCGTGGTATTGAAACGGAGAATGGCCATTCTCCATTATTTTAACACGAAGAATAGCCATTCTTTGTTATTTTAACACAGAAAATGGTCATTCTCCTGCATTCTAACACGGAGAATTACATATCAGAACTTCAAAAAAAAAAAAAGAAAATTTTACCTTGTGCTTGTAGCTCTTTAACCTTTTCGATAAGTTTTACATTCTCAGCAATTATATCAGATTTTTTTCCTCACAAGAAGTCCAATTCCTGTGCCGACATCTCCATCGAGGTGTTTCTTTGAATTTGTTGGGCTCCTTGTTCCTCTAACTCTTTAAGCTTCTTATGGAGATTCTCGTTCTCAGTAAGAATCTCAGTTTCTCTTTTCGCAACTCCTCCAATTCATGCACCGAGCCCTCCATCACAACATTGACTGGACGTTGTTGCGCTTCTTGTGCCTGAGCTTTTCATTCTTAGCAAGAACCTGAGCTTTCTCTTTTTTCAACTCCTCTAATTCCTGCACCGACCCTCCATCACGGTGTTCATTCCAAGTTGTTCGGGTCTCTCTTGTTCAGCATCCTTATCCCCACCAGTTTGGTGGTGTCCCTCCCTCAAATGCATCTTCTTCTCGCATTTTTACATCCTCTTCTAGGTGGCCTTCCTCTTTTCCGACAGCTATAACCAAATCTTTGAATATCTATTTCGATCTAAATTTAATGTGATATTTGCGTTTGAGGAAGACCGAGATTTTGTACCCATTCTATGTGTAAAATCTTAGGTATTCACATATTGGTGTGGACTTTCTTTCCACAAGCGTACTATGTTCCACAAAGCAATAGAGGAAGTTTATTATACAACCTTCCATTTTGGAGTATGCATCGGAGTAATCCGCTCCCTTTAGTTTTACTTGTAGTCCTCTTGATGCTCTCCATGACATACTCCAAGATTAACCTTGGCCAGCATATACTGTTGATAACTTCTACGCTGTCTGCCAAGGCCAAGAATCTGTACGACAAATTTGAACCGCCAGACTTTGTGAAGAATACTGTTTGGCACAAGTGGAATATTATTAGCTTGGCCAAATCATCTGGATTAACAACGTTATCTCCGCCACGAAGCCATTGTAACAAATTAAAGAACTTCTCTATCACTTCCTTATTCGTGACTTCTGAGTGTTTGCCCTTAGAATTATCCAACAATCTTGTGAAGTGATCTCTACACATGCTCAACGATGCTGGTGGTATGGGCTACTGTTGTTTTTCCATTATCAATCTTCTTTAATTAGCATCATCCTCACTATCATCCTTCAGCAGTAGACCGAAAATGGCTGCCATATCGCCCACACTCGGCGCTATTTTAATAGTAGTGCTCAGTTGAAAGTATCTGATGCCAAATTTGTCTTCCACATAAGTTCCTATCAAATTTTTAAGACCTTCTGAAACCTTGGCCAATTCTTGGGTGCGAACTTTATTTTTGTAGAATACCTCGATAAAATTGTAAAAATTGGTATTCTTCAAAGAATCAATAACTGGCTCGGGCAAACGGCCGCCATCTTCTTTGACATCATGCATAAGAGTTTACATCGACTTGAAAGAAGAACAGAAAACTCTTGAATCTTTATTCCTGACAGTTTTTTCCCTATAAAAAGAAAAAAATTAGGTTTCTGTCAACTGTTCTCCGTCAATCTAACACGGAGAATGGCCATTTTCCATGACTTTAACATGGATAATAGTCATTCTCCGTGATATTTGTACGAAGAATGAACATTCTCTATGATATTTGTACGGAGAATGACCATTCTCCTATATTTTAACACGGAGATGGCCATTCTTCGTGGTTTTAACATGGAGAATGACTGTTCTCCTTCATTTTAACACGGAAATAGCCATTCTCCGTAAAGTCAACACGAAGAATAAAATTAATCCTTCAATTTAACAAGGAGAATGGTCATTCTCCGTGATATTAACACGGAGAATGACCATTCTCCGTTAATATCACACGGAGAATGGCCATTCTCCTGCATTTTAACACGGGGAATGACTATACCCCTTCGTTGTATTAAGACGGAGAATGACTATTCCCCTCCGTTGTCTTAACAGAATCATGAACACAACTTATAGTTACACCTTCTTTTTGCCCTCCTTCTTGATTACTAGCCTCTGGCTCATGTGCAACTTTCTTAAATCTCTTCACAACAGCTCTCTTTTCTTGTATATCTACATCTTCTCCCTCTTCTCTAACTGGGGTTCCATTTGATGCTGATGTTTGCGACATGGTGTGAAGATTGCGAATGGAGAGTCGCTGACGAGTTTTTGAAATAGGGTTTGAAGATTTTGGAGGATAGAACCTAGATACGAAAAGGAGCAACATATGGAAGAAGAGGAAGAATAGAATCTTTTTGGATTTGAAGAATAGGTTTCGTGAGTGTTTTGAAAAAATTAGAAGGGCAATAAGGTCATGTCGCACCCTTTTATATATTTTTAGCTAATTTTGGGCACGCGATGAAATGTTATTTTGCGGTGGGTTTTTTCATAAAACTTTTACGGTTTTTGGGCATTTTATAAATTTTCTCTTGTCAATAACTTGCAAATTTTTCTTGATACATGCTTAGGCAGAAATCACTTTAGCATGAAGAGATGGTATACCCATAGGGTCAGAGGCACAGGTTAGGATATTTTAGGATTATATGGCAGCAAGATTATGAAACAAATGAACATTTTGATATCATTTTCATCCCACATTTTAAGAACATTATAACTCAACGAAACAAATGAACATAATACATTAGATAAAAGAAGAAAAAAATTCATCGCCTTCCATATTCAATCATTTTAGTTTGGACTCCTTTCTGCTTAATTATATTGTTGCGCAAGTTGGATAGTTCTTCATTGTGCTCTGAAGTTGCAATCCATTCTGCAGCTTTGTGCCTTTCCGTTTCCGAATCAAACTGCATATAACAAACATAATATCAAAAATATTGCCCTAAAAAGTGTAAGTTTTTGACGACATATTTTCAGACTTACATTGAGAGAACGGGAGTCCAGACTACATCCGTCTTTCATGAATACAATTACAAAAATCCCACAATCAAATGTATTGCCTTGGCGGGGAACATAAGGACGACATTTTATGGCAAAAGTAGAAAAGTTGAACCTAGCATCTCTCAACTTCAAAATCTCTTCTTCGAGAAAGAGATCCAAATTTGAAAGCTACAATTACCAGAATACAATATGTATCAGTATACCGCGGATCTTGTACTCAATTCATAAAAATTAATAAATATGAGCTTACTATTTCTTTTATGACTGATTTGTTTTGAATCGACTCATCTGTAGATGCAAGTGTGTCCCAAATTTTGACAATCATTATTTTAACCATAACTCTTGCAAGAGTATAGGGGTCATACAAAAGAATGGGTATGTATATCTGAATCATGATTAATTAGGTAAAATAAATTAGTAAATTTTCAAAAAATTAGGATTAATATTTAAACAGAAATACATTAATATCTCGTTACAAAATGCTTAAAGATCCTATATAATCCTGAAAATATTTGTACTTCTTCCATATTTCATGAAGTTATTTTTCAGATGGAGGTAACCTTGCTCTCTACATACACATCATCAATTAATACATTACGAAGGACAAACAAATGAGAAAATTGTTAATGCATAATCATTGAAGAATAAAATGCTCACTCACCGTTAACCTTATTGGTAAATACCATATATTAGATTTATTGAAAGTTATTTTTCATTCCTCTGCGGTGAGAAGAGCAGAGACAAGGGTTACAATCTAAATATCTCATTATAAATATCAGCAATGGAATCTAAGTAAACATAGATGGCATCTAAGAAGAAATATACTATCTATACATACGCCATCTTTAATTCTCCTTTCTGGAGCTAAGGACGTCATCTCTGCCCGAGACACATAGATTTTGTTGCAAGATGATATTATTTTACTAAGAAAAGAAATGAATAGATTAGGAAAAAAAAACTGTTTGAATTAAATGAAAACTCATATTACTTACTTGTCAGGTCTATCATCCGCAAAAATATAGTCGTAAAAACTCGAAGAAATACTAGTACACTGGCTAGGCTTTGAGGTTTAAGTTCTTATTAAACTTTTCAAAGGTGTGACTAGATCTAAATTTTCTCGTATTCTTTTCGAAGAACTGCTAAAGTCAGTTTCTTCTAGAGGATACATATTGAGAATTCGGTCCATTGCTTTATCATGTTTCTTTAGATCCACGTCCTCCTCATCGAAAGATTCAACGAAAACCTCACCCACATTATTAATTACTCCAGATGAAGATGCCTTCTTCAAAGCTGAAGATTCTTCCATCTTTTTCAAATGCTGAGATATATTCATTTGTTCAATTTTGATTGAACCAAGCTTAGAATTGATCGAAACAAGTTGATCTGAAATCTTCGATAGTTGTTCGCATCATACACGGAATGATGGTTTCATTTTAAGCTGGCCTCCAATCTTCTATCTCTTCTACATGTTCCATACGAGTAGTGTAAAACCCCTAAATTTCTACTATTTTTTTTATTTATTAATTTGGTACTGATTTAAAATTTTGTATTATACGTCGCGTAGTCGTATTTTACGTCGCGCACGAAATTTTATTTTTCTTGCTCGTCGAGTGCGAATATGTGCGAGCGTACATATTTTAGAAAAATATTTTTATTTTATTATACACTTTCAAAATATTACATATAATTATTATTCTTGCTATAAAAAGCCTTTTGTTTTTAAGAGTTATTAATCACAAATAATATTTTATTGTGTACTAGGAAAAGTATGCATTATTTGTGCTTATATATATATTTCATAAATATTTATTTAAGTTATTTCTAAATAATAATGTAATTTTTGAAATTAATATTAATAGTATTTTAGAAAATATATTTTGAAATTATTGGGACATTTAAATCTTGATTTGAAATTTTGGATTTATTTAAATAGTTAAATATTTGAAATTTGATTTATCTCATGGATTTTATACTAGAAATTTAATTTGATTTAAATTGGATATTTAAATTGAAATTTGGATTTGATTTGGATTTGGATTATTGGATTAAATTAAATTATATATTGAATTATCTAATTGGGTTTAAATCGTTTCCTAATCCTATCCAAATGGGAATTCCCACATCCTATAAATAGGCAGGTACTCCTCCATAAATTTCTATTCTCCACAATTTTTACCATCTACAAACGTGACGTGCATCGTGTCCGTGTTCCCATATCCATAATCTTATTCCATTATTTTACACATACATTTACTTCTCCGTATCGACAACCCCGACACGATATATCAAATTCCTAACCTAACCCAGCCGTTGCCACTTCGCCTCCTACTGTCCCGTCCAACTCGACCAAGTCCGACAGAACCTACGACCTTCCCCGCAACCCGGCCAACTTTCGACCACCCTCGCCAATCCTGGCAACCCGACTCCCTCCACCCGATTCCTTGCCTTATCCGACCGACACACCCAAACCACACCGCCACCACCATCGTCAGTATCACAACCACCACCGCCACAAAATCTCAGCACCCTCTCTGGCAACCAAACCCTGCCACCCTCACCATCCCAGCGTCCCCGTCGCCGCAGCACCTGCTGCCCCGTCGACCTACCACCACCAGCGCCAAAACCCGTCGCCATCACCAACATCACCAGCCCGACCCCCGAACTCCGACCAACACCACCGTGACCACAGCCCCCGACATCCCCAAAATTAATAAATAAATAAATAAAAACCTAAACCTACCTCGATCACCGACCTCCAACCACCGATTTGCTCTCCGCTGCCATCGCTTGAGCAAGCGGCGGCGCACACGCATCTCCGGTGACCCACCAGCGCGTACCACCGCTTGGCGGCTCCTCGCCACGCTCTTCGGCTCGCCGGCCACCGCCACCGCGTCAGCCCCTTCTCCGCCCGAGCATGGCAGAACCCTAGCGCCTCCGTCAACGCCGCGCCTGACCGCCCCTGGCCGGAACCCCGTTCTCCGTCGCTCACTCTCCTCCGCCCGCGACCAAGCCGCAGAGCCGCTGCAAATTTGGCGCCTCCCCGCGCACGAAACACCCGCTCCGCCGGCCGAAGCTCGCCCGATCGGACTCGCCTCCGGCCGCCGCCCCTTCTCCTTCTCCCTGGCCGCTCCCTCCGCCCGTAGCCGCCACATCCCAGCGCTACCGCTGCGCTAATTACCGAAAACCCCTATCTTTCACCTCACTCCGCCGATTCCCTCCGCTCTCCACTCCTCTCTCTTCCCCGATTCGCTCACTCAGTCTCTCTCACTCTCTCTTCTCCTCTCTGAGTTTTGGGTCTGTACATAACGTGTTGGTTTAGGAGAACCACTGGGTTCTCTTTACTTTTACTTTTGTTTTCTTTTGTTATTTACTTTTATCATTATTATTATTATTATTATTATTATTATTATTATTATTATTATTATTATTATTATTATTATTATTATTATTATTATTATCTTTTAATCACAGAATATTAAGTAGATTATATATATTATTGGTATATATAATTGATTTAAGAATTAATATTATTATCATTATTACTATTCAAATTATTATTATTGTAGGTATAATAAATATTTTCAACGTTGGGTTGGAAGCCCTAATTATGTTTGCTATTTTGTAGCATTTAAAGTACATCTTATTAATAAAAATTTATTTCTACAAAATATGGTTCTTAAACTTAAATAATTTCTTCTAATATTATTTAGTTTCGCTTAAAATATTTTTGTCTAAAATATTATTTGACAAAACTTACAGTTTGCCTTAAATCGACTTTTTGATTTTTGGATATTTATTTGTAAGCATATTTTGACTAATAAATATTATATTTCAAGTATTATAAATTATTTTTCTAAAATCATATAATTATTATTCTTTTCTTTTGAATCTCCTCATGTCCATAACCAATTCCATTATTCATGTTCCCTCGCCAATTCTAGACCACCCTATGTCGACCTTAACTATTCTGACCATTTCGGACCCAATAGAACTGTCCGTGCCATCAACAGAGGTCCACTTGCATAGTTGTTGCACCGAAGTCAAAATTTGTGCCACATTGATTATCGTAGCACATCAGGCGCACTACCAGGCAAGACACCTTGCCATTTGCTGTTTATTTATTTTAGCTCATATTTTATGCATTATTTATTTTCTTTATGCAAAATAAACTGTGATACATGGCATAACCTGTTAGAACTTACTGTTCATTTATATTTCCTTCTATGTATTATTTTTCTCACATTAAACCTAGATTTAAGGGACCACCTTGTGTGTTGCATTCATTGGCCTTGACACGTTGTAATACGAAGTTGTGTGTCGCATGTAGGACACGAAAGTGCGCGATTGGCTGTCACCAGTACGTACAAGTCGTACGATAGGAATAATCGCTAATAGAGATTGTATGCTAGTTTGACTTAGCGGTTATAGTGGTTTTGTGTTGTGGATACAACACAGTAGACATTGGGCGAGGAGAACAATTTCTTAGCGTATAGGCTTCGATGCACTTTTCCTTGTGACCCGGACTCTCCGCTGGAGATACGGGGTTGATGACCCATGATTACTGACGGCCACTGACGATTCTTCGGAACGTCATGATCTTACTGATGGGGCCTCTGGTGCCCAAGGGGGACTACGTCGATCCTATTCAACCAGGGCCCATACGTAGGAAGGATTGTTCTTAACTATATTTTACTTAGATTGGTTAGGCACCTTTATCCGTTAGGTACGAGTACTCTTGGTTTGGGTACTTGTATCTGACCGTGGCTTGGAACAATAACTTGTCACGGATTAGTTCGTCACATCTTATCCTTGTTTGGTTGTAGGTGTGACTTACTACTTCGATAAGAAGGTATTGAACCTTGTTGGGGTCCGGATACCATATTGGATTCATAGCATGGAAAGATACGTCAGCGTGAATTAGTTTACCATCACCTGTCTTTGTTTGGTTGGGGGGATGGTACGCTCGTTCAGTAGGTGTGTATTGGACCATGTTATAATTCAATTGACTTATTTATTTGAGCAATATTTATTCAGTTTATATGGCATGATATTATGTGTCGTGTTACGTCCCTCTGAGGACCTGGTTATCTCTCTAGGTGTGTGCTCTTGTGTTTCGCAGGTGTTCTAGCTCTAAGCCGTGACCATCTCTATTTCTTCGAGGATGATTGCCCTTTGGTCGTCTTCGCTTCGCTCGCCATACTTATTTTATTTCCATGTATTTTTCCTTATTTTGTTGGTAGTGTATTTGTCTCCGCCCAACATATTGTATCAAGACAATTCATGATTTGATTATATGATATCTTCTATTCATTTATTTTGTGTGGATAGGATTAGTTATGGTTCTAATGCATTTTACAGCTTATGTATTTATACGAGGCTTCCATATATTGGAGTATACTTCGTATGAATACAGCTGGCATGTCTACGTTCCTAGTTGCACGTATTTTGGGACTGGGGCGTTACATGTTTTTGTGGTGGCCCATGCAGGTCAAGATAAATTATTTGGTTTCTTTACCGTACCAAGCAAGCCTGCGAATAGGATTAGAAGTCTAGGATCTCATCCACATACTTGACCTCTTTCCTAGATTTTATCTACCGTTTGACTCATCAATTGCATCTTGCTTGATTCCTTCCATCCCTATTCTTATCTTCCCTTCGTGCTTGCTAGAGATTGACCCTACTAGTTAGATATCCCAAACATCCTTAGCTTAATTCTTTAAGTTGGGTAGAATACCCCACGACTTGACACACCCTTGACCATTAAGGAAATACCAATAGTACTATCTAGACCATAGAGACTAGAGAAAATTTAACCCATTTGGTCAACCAAGCCTTGGTCAATAAAATCGTAGAACGACGGTATAGGAATAGACAAGACTTAGATCCTTATGACTCTTAGACTATTCATATTTGTTCTTTCTTCCAATCTTAGTCTCCCGTGCCTATGTTTTACCATCTTAACTAATGTTGCTATTATAATCTAGTTTTGCAAACTCATCCATTTATCGAGTTTGTTCATGACTTATGCTATTGAGCGCGCTCACTAACATATTGTCTAATCAGAACCGGTGCATGATGGTCTGATCAACTGAGTGCACTTTGGTTCGCTTTTATCTATCATTCTACGTGGATGGAGACATAGCTAAACTTGTCCTCTAGAGTCCCATCCGCGACTGCCTTGGCAACTCCTTTTGAAAAAAAAAAATCGGTCGTCCTTGAATCACGTATTCGTATTCGATAACGCCTCCTTCGAACTCTATATTGCTTCGCCCTCACCTATTTTAGGAGGACGAAAGCATCATACTAGAACTTCTTCTAACCTTCCCCTCAGCTATGACCATTCTCACTCGATGTTGCTATATCTTCATCCCAAACTACTCGGTCCTATCAAGACCCTCTAATCGCTTAATTTAAGTGAATCTATTTCGTTCTCTTAATCGTGACCCTTATTCATTACCCGTGACCATACCGTATTATTTTTCTATGATCTAGATCGTGAATTCTTACGGCATGATTTGTTATAGATTGTTTCCCATCGATACCCCCTTGTGTCTTCTCACCCCCTACTAATTTTTAATTTCGAGGACAAAATTCTTTTAAGTTGGGTAGGATATAAAACCCCTAAATTTCTACAATTTTTTATTTATTAATTTGGTACTGATTTAAAATTTTGTATTGTACGTCGCGTAGACGTATTTTACGTCGCGCACGAAATTTTATTTTTTTTGCTCGTCGAGTGCGAATATGTGCGAGCGTACATATTTTAGAAAAATATTTTTATTTTATTATACAATTTCAAAATATTACATATAATTATTATTCTTGCTATAAAAAGCCTTTTGTTTTTAAGAGTTATTAATCACAAATAATATTTTATTGTGTACTAGGAAAAGTATGCATTATTTGTGCTTACATATATATTTCATAAATATTTATTTAAGAAATAATAATATAATTTTTGAAATTAATATTAATAGTATTTTAGAAAATATATTTTGAAATTATTGGGACATTTAAATCTTGATTTGAAATTTTGGATTTATTTAAATAGTTAAATATTTAAAATTTGATCTATCTCATGGATTTTATACTAGAAATTTAATTTGATTTAAATTGGATATTTAAATTGAAATTTGGATTTGATTTGGATTTGGATTATTGGATTAAATTAAATTATATATTGAATTATCTAATTGGGTTTAAATCTTTTTCTAATCCTATCCAAATGGAAATTCCTACATCCTATAAATAGGCAGGTACTCCTCCATAAATTTCTATTCTCCACAATTTCTACCATCTACAAACATGACGTGCATCGTGTCCGTGTTCCCATATCCATAATCTTATTCCATTATTTTACAAATACATTTACTTCTCCGTGTCGACAACCCCGACACGATATATCAAATTCCTAACCTAACCCAGCCATTGCCACCTCGCCTCCTACTGTCCCGTCCAACCCGACCAAGTCCGACCGAACCTACGACCTTCCCCGCAACCCTGCCAACTTTCCACCACCCTCGCCAATCCCGGCAACCCGACTCCCTGCACCCGATTCCTTGCCTTCTCCGATCGACACACCCAAACCACACCGCCACCACCATCATCAGTATCACAACCACCACCGCCACAAAATCCCAGCACCCTCTCTGGCAACCAAACTCTGCCACCCTCACCATCCTAGCGTCCCCGTCGCCGCAGCACCCGCTGCTCCATCGACCTGCCACCACCAGCGCCAAAACCCGTCGCCATCACCCACACCATCAGCCCGACCCCCGAACTCCGGCCAACGCCGCCGTGACCACAGCCCCCGACATCCCCAAATAAATAAATAAATAAATAAAAACCTAAACCTACTTCGATCACCGACCTCCATCCACCGACTTGCTCTCCGCTGCCATCGCCTGAGCAAGCGGCGGCGCACACACGTCTCCGGTGACCCACCAGCGCGCCACCGCTTGGCGGCTCCTCGCCACGCTCTTCGGCTCGCCGGCCACCGCCGCCGCGTCAGCCCCTTCTCCGCCCGAGCATGGCAGAACCCTAGCGCCTCCGTCAACGCCGCGCCTGACCGCCCCTGGCCGGAACCCCGTTCTCCGTCGCTCACTCTCCTCCGCCCGCGACCAAGCCGCAGAGCCGCTGCAAATTTGGCGCCTTCCCGCGCACGAAACCCCCGCTCCGCCGGCCGAAGTCCGCCCGATCGGACTCGCCTCCGGCCGCTGCCCCTTCTCCTTCTCCCTGGCCGCTCCCTCCGCCCGTAGCCGCCACATCCCAACGCTACCGCCGCGCTCATCACCGAAAACCCCCATTTTTTACCTCACTCCGTCGATTCCCTCCGCTCTCCACTCCTCTCTCTCCCCCGATTCGCTCACTCAGTCTCTCTCTCTCTTTTCTCCTCTCTGAGTTTTGGGTCTGTACATAACCTGTTGGTTGAGGAGAACCACTGGGTTCTCTTTACTTTTACTTTTGTTTTCTTTTGTTATTTACTTTTATCATTATTATTATTATTATTATTATTATTATTATTATTATTATTATTATCTTTTAATCACAGAATATTAAGTAGATTATATATATTATTGGTATATATAATTGATTTAAGAATTAATATTATTAGCGTTATTACTATTCAGATTATTATTATTGTATGTATAATAAATATTTTCAACGTTGGGTTGGAAGCCCTAATTATGTTTGCTATTTTGTAGCATTTAAAGTACAACTTATTAATAAAAATTTATTTCTACAAAATATGGTTCTTAAACTTAAATAATTTCTTCTAATATTATTTAGTTTCGCTTAAAATATTTTTGTCTAAAATATTATTTGAGAAAACTTACAGTTTGCCTTAAATCGACTTTTTGATTTTTTGGATATTTATTTGTAAGCATATTTTGACTAATAAATATTATATTTCAAGTATTATAAATTATTTTTCTAAAATCATATGATTATTATTCTTTTTTTTTGAATCTCCTCCTGTCCATAACCAATCCCATTATTCATGTTCCCTTGCCAATTCTAGACCACCCTATGTCGACCTTAACTATTCTGACCATCCCGGACCCAATGGAACCGTCCGTACCATCAACAGAGGTCCACTTGCATAGTTATTGCATCGAAGTCGAAATTTGTGCCATATTGATTATCACCGCACAACAAGCGCACTACCAGGCAAGACACCTTGCCATTTGCTGTTTATTTATTTTAGCTCATATTTCATGCATTATTTATTTTTTTTATGCAAAATAAACTGTGATACATGGCATAACCTGTTAGAACTTACTGTTCATTTATATTTTCTGCTATGTATTATTTTTCTCACATTAAACCTAGATTTAATGGACCACCTTGTGTGTTGCATTCATTGGCCTTGACACTTTGTAACACGAAGTTGTGTGTCGCATGTAGGACACGGAAGTGCGTGATTGGCTGGCCACCAGTACGTACAAGCCGTGCGATAGGAATAACCGCTAATAGAGAATGCATGCTAGTTTGACTTAGCGGTTATAGTGGTTTTGTGTTGTGGATACAACATAGTAGGCATTGGGCGGGGAGGACAATTCCTTAGCGTATGGGCTTCGATGCACTTTCCCTTCTGACCCGGACTCTCCGCTGAAGATACGGGGTTGATGACCCATGATTACTGACGGCCACTGACGATTCTGCGGAACGTCATGCTCTTACTGATGGGGCCTCTGGTGCCCAAGGGGGACTACGCCGATCCTATTTAGCCAGGGCCCATGCGTAGGAAGGATTGTTCTTAACTACATTTCACTTAGATTAGTTAGGCACCTTTATCCGTTAGGTACGAGTACTCTTGGTTTGGGTACTTGTATCTGACCGTGGCTTGGAACAATAACTTGTCGCGGATTAGTTCGTCATATCTTGTCCTTGTTTGGTTGTAGGTGTGACTTACTACTTCGATGAGAAGGTATTGAACCTTGTTGGAGTCCGGATACCATATTGGATTCATAGCATGGAAAGATACGTCACCGTGAATTAGTTTACCATCACCTATCCTTGTTTGGTTGGGGGGATGGTACGCTCGTTCAGTAGGTGCGTATTGGACCATGTTAAAATTCAATTGACTTATTTATTTGAGCAATATTTATTCAGTTTATATGGCATAATATTATGTGTCTTGTTACGTCCCTCTGAGGACCTGGTTATCTCTCCAGGTATGTGCTCTTGTGTTTCGCAGGTGTTCTAGCTCTAAGCCGTGACCATCTCTATTTCTTCGAGGATGATTGCCCTTTGGTCGTCTTCGCTTCGCTCGCCATACTTATTTCATTTCCATGTATTTTTCCTTATTTTGTTAGTAGTGGATTTGTCTTCGCCCAACATATTGTATCAAGACAATTCATGATTTGATTATATGATATCTTCTATTCATTTATTTTGTGTGGATGGGATTAGTTATGGTTCTACTGCATTTTACAACTTATGTATTTATACGAGACTTCCATATATTGGAGTATACTTCGTATGAATACAGCTGGCATGTCTACGTTCCTAGTCCCACGTATTTTGGTACTGGGGCGTTACAAGTAGACATCTTTCTCCAGTAATACAAAATGAAATAAGAAAACTATTCTATGTATTTTAGAATAAATAATAGTTGAAACAAGAAAACTATTGTATATATATATATATATATATATTTTTTTTTTTTTTTTTTTTTTTACAAAAAGTAAGGAAGATGGAAAGACAAATAAATTTTCAGACTAGCAAAAAATCTACTAGCCGTTTGAAGGGTTATCATGATTAACAGTTTGAGGAACTCTATAAGAGGTTTAATTCCGCTGGTACTCCTCGTTGTTCGAGGAGGGCTCGACGAAGTTCGCCGCGAACCGAAACTTCTTCTTCTTTCCTTCTTCATCTCCGTTTCTCCTTCCACCACTACCATGGCCTGTAGCTTTATAACCAAAATATTAAATTGTTAGATAAAACAAAAAAAATTATGAAAAGATTACTAAATCAAAATCAAACATAACACATATTCATAGAAAATATGAGACTAAAGATAAAAATATTACAAAAGCAACACCACAATTTTACAACAACTAAGCAGACTCTGCTTAGCAATAACTAAAATTTAGGATTGTGTCCTCCTTGGATTTAATTTACACAAAGAAAAGATTTGAGAGAACGAGCTTTTATCGGCTTCCTACCCCTCTTCTTCCTCTGAATTCTTCCCTTACTATTATCCACATTGGCTATAGGATCTTCGTCCATGTCATCGTCAGTGTCATCATCTAGATCGCCACCAGCTATTGGAGCATCGGTGGTGTCATAGTTGCACAAAATATTAAATTGGATGGGCGAAAGAGAAAGTAAATATGAGTTAATATAGGGTGTTTATCGGCTTCCTACCCCTATTTTTTCTCTGAATTCTTCCCTTACTATTATCCACACTAGCTATAGGATCTTCGTTCATGTTGTCGTCAGTGTCATCATCTAGATCGCCACCAGTGGTGGCCCATGCAGGTCGAGATTCGCATTTGTGCGATTTCGTAGTAGCGCGACGACTTAGTTGTACTGCTACGAGCCTGCTATAGAGTATAAGAAATAAGGTGTTAGAATTAGAGATACTCAATCACACTTTGGATCCTTTGAGAGATTCCAGGGACGACCCATGAGAATCTCATTACGAATTTTGATTTGAATTTCTTTTCCTCTTGAATTTGATCTTGATTGGTTCATCTCTTTTGAGCGGATCTTCATTATTTCTTCCTTACCATTATTTCTTGTGTTTCCATTTTCTTAAACTCTGCGTACC
>JANAVB010021595.1:6676572-6731572 GCA_029216955.1 Iris pallida | reverse complement strand
TTGACTCTGGCACGCTTTTCGGTGCAAAACGGGTCCAACGGCGGATATCGTTTTTGCCCGAAATTACCGTTTTGCCCCTGTGTCCAGAATTGGACTTAAGGACAGGCAATCCTAGCTGATTTGACCCTTCTGGACACGTTGGTGATATTTGTTTTACCATCCGACAATGTTTGTAGATATTTTTCTAGGTGTCACCATTAGTTAGTCAATTCTTACTTTTTCGTAATTCGGAATTAGTACAACCTCATAGTTTAATACTTAGAGACTAGAGTTGATCCCCCTTTTGACCAGGTTGACTATATTAACCAAAAGTCAACGATAGGTCAACCATTGGCTTAGTTTGACCTGGATTGAACTAGAACTTGACTAGTTGACTATAGTTTGACTCTAATTTGACTTTAGTTGACCTAGTGGACTTGTTGATTTGACTTTGACCTAGAAGGACCTAGAACTATCTAGAATGTACTGTAGATTACTTTTATTTCATGTTAGACTCTTTTGTGACGTGTGATTGCTCTAAATAGGACACTGTGACTCCAGTTGGACATCTACATTTATCAGTGACTTGGATTACCAGGCGAGTACATTCTCTGATCTTTTCATGCTTCTTTGGATATGTACTCTTGTTATAGACTAGTATACTTGATACTGACACGATGTTCACACGGATCGATACCCTATGGATCTTTTCATGCGATGTTATCCCCTCGGATACATCGAGTATGTCATATTTCTTGTACTTTATCATGTTCATCATGTACTCCATGTATTCACTTTTATCCATGTGCACTCATGTGTTATTTATGTACACTCATGACCATATGAGCCCCATGTATACACTAGTTGTTATCCATGTGCAATAACATAACATGCTTCGATCCTTGTGTATTGGTTGGGGGCAGGGAGAGTGTAGTTGGTTATGTGATCATTATCCCCAGTAGTTATCCATGTGCATTCCATAGTTGTATCCATGTACAACCCAAGCTGTTTACATAACCAATTCATGCTCTGATTCACGTAGAAGGTTATATTCTTTATTTATCATATTTACATCTCAGTTATATCTTCTCTCCTGTTGATTTCTCTTTACAGCGTTTCATGTATAATTTTCTATAGCTTGCTTTATATGTCCATTTCTGATATGAACTGTTGTGAGAGATATGTGCTCGTTCCTGTCCTGATTGGACCCGTTGATAAATTTTACAGGTACTTGGAGTTTACAGTTAGCCTAGAGGACACTGGTAGAGCTTGGAGTATTTACCTAGAGGTTGTTCATTTTCTGTATTGTTTGTCTTAGAGTTGTATTGGAAATCTTGTGTTATTTAATAGAACTATTTTACTATCACTCCTGATTCTCTCTCTTGTGGATTATCTTATCTATTTCATCGTGCTGTTATCTATCTTTAGAGTTGTGATTGAGATAGTATCCTTATGTGTTTGTCCTCCGTCTGGAGAGTTAGCATATTGGTTTAGATGTGATTATGACCTAGAACATCGTTCTACCGTCGACACTACAGCGTAGGCTGGACGTACCCACGTCTCGTGCCCTAACACTAGGGTGCGGGTCGTGACACCACCAGCTATCGGAGCATCGGTAGTATAATAGTTACACAAAATATTAAATTACATGAGGTCAAAAGTCAAAAACAGCATTAAATGATGTCTTCTGTGTTATTTAATCTGAATTTAATATGAACCATTGGATCAACATCCAATGGTTCAGATTGGAATGTATCGATACATCCCAAAAGGGTGGATATATTGTAGAATTTTTCAAAATATATATATATATATATATATATATATATATATATATATATATATATATATATATATATATATATATATATATATATATATATAATAAAATTATATATATATAATAAAAAAATAATATATATGTAAATAAATAATATATATATATATATATATATATATATATATATATATATATATATATATATATCGTGCCATGTCCCTACATCGTGCCCCGTTTTTCATCTACGGGATGCGCGAGAAAGAAACACTGTCGCTACCGATTCGGTCGGAACCGATAGTCGGGATCGATTGAAGCGGTCGAACGGGAATGATTGAATTAAGATCATTTTCTCATTATGGAAAGGCTTCTTCGAAATCAAGTCCCATATTCAACGGATTGCGCCTGGAGGATAGACTCTACGGCTAAGTCGGGAAGACCTCCCATTGCTCTACTTTTTATGCCACACTTGCTCTTTAGCTTTGGTTTTCGTGAATGCATTTTCGTAAATGTTTTTGATGGTTTTCATGGCTTATATTTTCGAACTTCACATTTCGTATCGAACTTCTTGAATGGCACATTGTTCTAATTAGTTGCTTATGCAATTTCAGGTGATCACGTAGGCGATGTCTAAGCGTGGCCAACCAGTTCCTTGCCTCAAGTAAGACTATGGTGAGTGGCTGACCCTTCTCCCCTCAATCATTTTCTCCAAATGTATTGTCGATACTAACATATGCTATGCTAAGTTGTAAATGAAATAAAACAAAGGCTTATTCCATTAAACCGTTGCATGACATTTCATGTATACGGGCTACCGAATTGCTTATCATAGAACTGTTTATATGCTTGCTTATAAATTGCTTTCCATTAAACTATGTTAAGCAAAAGGAAATGAACCAACGAATGTATACTACAAAATGACAAGGCGAGGTATGCTGAGTTTGATTAAGTTTACTATGAATCATAGACCATGTTTGAATAACTAGTTTAGTCTAGCACGGTCATGGACAACTTGAGCACAAGGGCGTTTGTTTTCTCGAACGGTAATCTGGGGCCACGGGACCGCTTCGGCCTAGGAGGAAACACGGTATAGCCGAGCTGGGTTTAAGCAATAGACAATTCGGGGACTTGCAACAGAGTTTACTACTTTCATTGAAAGGACCCCGTCTAACCAGGCTATGTTCAAGATGGCTAGTTAATGCCAGTGACCTCTACATCACACACTTAATATGAATTGATATCAAAATAACAGGGAAGGTGTTGATAAGTTTTATGTGCACGACACGCTCTGCCATGGGTAAGTTCTAGTATAATTTACCTTGTTTACGTTTTGTCAAATTGCTTGCATGAAACTGACTGGGATGGCTAGAAAGATCACTAAATATACTGCATGATTCACCTAAATTCTTGAACCAAATGGGAGCACGGGATTCAATTTGCCATCCACCAGTACTCATGTAATGTACTGACCCTTGCTCTCCACAGGTGCTCCGACCCCAGATAGCGTGCCAAGGAACAGAAAGTGATGTTGCAACCTTTTGAAGCCTTGCTAGTGTGCAAAGGTAAAACTCTCATCTTTTGAAGACATCCGCAATCGTCCAAGCTAAGATGTCTCAACTCTCTCCTATTCAAGGTGTCTGCATATTTTGGTTGTATAAAAGGGGTGTGATGTATGGAATGGCTATCTCATCGACGTTCATTTTGAATGGAGTCAGTTTGTAAGCCCGTGCGGTACCTTTGTATCGAGTCTGTAATATGATGTTTATCATCAATAAAGCTCAATTTTTCTTCTATAAAATGTGTTCAATATACTCTGCTCACTCTCTTGTTGTTATGTTTCAGATAACCTTATGAAAGTGCCTTGTGCGAGCGCAACTTAGGCTCGTACGGCATCACGCCCGGGAGACGATTATCGATTCTACCGAATTGGGGTGTGACATATATATATATATATATATATATATATATATATATATATATATATATATATATATATAAAATATATATATATATATATATATATATATATATATATATATATATACACACCAGAAATTCATATTTTATAAAATCCTACAAAAGGCGCAAAATGCCGAAGCCTTTACAATTATCCTCAAAAGTAAAAAGGACTAAGAAGAAAAGGGGCGAGGAGGCGAGCTCCAGCTCAAAGTCCAAAACCACTAACAAAAGATCAATGTCAACTATTCAGGGAGTGCCAGAATCCCTTTATGACATGCTTGCAGTGTCTGCTAACCTTGTGAATCTGTCTGAGAACCTCACGGATCAGTTGGTTGGAGGTATATTGATGCCCTTTGTATCTAAATTTATTGTGGTTCTTCTAAATGACCCATGTGACGGCAGTTGCAACGATCTGGTGGCCGTGTGATGCTTGACCCCAGGTGGCTAGAAGAACGTTGAAGCCCCTAGCAACCTGGTTATGGAGGCAACAATTAGAGAACTTGACCCACACCTTCGAAGCCAGAACTCTTGATGAGAGGATGTATGTGCTCGGCTATTTTCTGTTGGCGCACCGTGCAACAATGAATGCTAAGGCTAAGTTGAATCCAATGGTGGCAAAGGGTCGTCGGTTGGGAGTTTCTTGCGAAACGCTCACCAAATCAGGAAGGACCACTTCTTGGGGATGCAAGACTACCAGAACGGCCCGATAATAGAGAAAGACGCACCAATGTCGCGTACCTCTCACCATGCTGAAGCAAGCAAGAAAGAGCCATTAGCTGTCTGGGACCACCTCAGGGTTCTGGTACTGACCCAACCACCAAACCAGATACGTCTAGGCAATCACAACCTCTTTTCTACTCCAAGCTCGGACCCTCTCCCAATTCTACTCCCCGACTCTAGACTACAGCTCTCTAATCGTGCTATTGGTTGGGGTGCCTGTATAAAGGGTAGAAGGACGTTCTTGTACCATCTTTCGTAGAATAGTGACGAATTGCCCGATCTGACGAGACGCCGCCCATTTAGGATGCATCGACAAGAGCCTGAGGATTTGCTATTGAAGGAGGCGACAGTCGGGTGAATGTGCTTGAAATATCTAGCTTTCATAAAATTGGCCCAAATAGAGCAGTTCTCTCGAAGTTTCTACCACATCTTCATCGAACAAGTATAAAAAATATGGGCCAACCTACAGAATCCTAGACCACCCTAATCCTTGGGACTAGCCATAGAGTCTCTACTGGCCCAATGATGCTTATCCTTGCCTTCACAGTGCCCCCAGAAGAAGTTAGTAAATAGGTTTTCTATGGTGTTGAGGACCTTCTTAGGAGGAGAGCAAACAGCCAGGGTGTAAATCGAGATTGAAGAAAGCATGTGCTGGATCAGAATCATCTTTTCGCCAGGCGATAAGATCACATTGGGCCATCCCTCAATCTTTTTTCTTTTGATTTTGCCCACCAACCCCTCAAAAATACCAGCGTTAGATCTGCCATATACCAGCGAACATCCTAAATATGAGAAAGGGGGGTACTCAACAGAAAAGGAAGTGATTTTAGTGACCATGGTGGTGTGAGCTCTATCTGCAGTATGATGGGCATAAATAATGCACTTGTTAGGGTTGACACGCTATCAAGAGCATCTGGAGTATCGCTGTAACGTGTTGTTCACCACCTCGATGGACCCAACATCGCCAGAAGGAAAGATGAGGATATCCTCAGCACATGCAAGGTGGGTGATGATCGGGCAACCATTAGAGGTGTGAAAGTGCTGGAAGTAGGAGGTGCCAACCATTTGATTCAGATTTCTGCTTAGCACCTCAGCTGTAATAATAAAGATGGTGGACGATAATGGGTCTCCTTGTCTGATGCCACGAATGGATTTAAAAAACCCTTTGTTTGGCCATTGACGACAATGTAGAACCATGAGTTACTGATGGATCTCCAAACGATATCAATCCAAATCTCCGAAAACCCGAAGGCCCTGAACACCCAGATCATGAATTGCCAATCTAGCCTATCATATGCCTTTTTCATGTCCAACTTGATCGCGATGTTCCCAACCCTAGACAGAAATTTCATGCAGCTGATCATCTCTTGGGCCAGAAGGACATTGTGTTGTCTAAGATATTACGCCCACGGACGAATCCGCTTTGCTCTTCAAAGATAATCTTTGGAAGAAATACGGTCATGCGATTAGCTATAATCTTAGAGATGATTTTGTTAGTGAAGGTTCACAGGCTGAGAGGCAGAAATCTCTAAATGTCTCCGGGTTGTCTTTCTTGGAAATCAGAATTAGGTTGGCACTGGATATCAATTTGGGGTACTTGGCTCCTTGAAAGAAGGCAGCCACAACCTCGTGAATATCCAACTTAATGATGTCCCAGCAGGATCTTAAGAAGTCCCCAGTGAAACCATCAAGTCCGGGGGCACTATGCTCTTTCAATGCCCATACAACTTCTTTGACTTCTAGCTCGAAGGGCAGGAGCTGCAGTTGGATGTTGTCTCTGTCATCTATCAAGCAAGGTATCGCCACGAGGAATGTCTCATCCTTGAGGATGGTTTCTTTGGTGAATACCTTAGAATAGCACGTCGCCGCGACCGACTGAATATCCCATTGTTCTTTGAAAATGCATATGCTGTCGTCTGAAATCTGGTGGAGGTTGTGTTGTTGTCTGTGCCCCTTGACGCAAGAGTGGAAGTAGCTCATATTCTTGTTGCCCTCAATGACCCAAGTCAACCTGGCTTTCTGTTCCAGAATTCCTTCTCGACTTTGAGTCAGAATTTCAACAGCCTCTGGTGAGGTTAAGGGAGGCACGAGCCGTAGGAGATCCATTACGGGCGAACAATATCTCAGCTCTTGAGACGTTATCCTCCTCAGTACGGACAACTTAGAAGATATCTCCATAGGCTTCCTTCCTCAATATTATGAGAGATTTCCTGGTCGCTTTGAGTTTGGCGGCCACACGAACTAGTGGGTCGATAGCATCAGGGCCGTTCCAAGCAGCCGACACAATGTCGTTAAACTGCGGGTGATGGCTCTACAGGTCCAGGAAGCAAAAGCATTTCTTGTGCTGATTGGATTTTTTGCTGACCTCGATGAGGAGAGGGAGTGGTCAGATTCAGTGGCGTTATGATGAGTGAGCCTGGAATTGAGATAGAGGTCAGACCACTTCGAGCTAGTGAGAGCACTATTAAGACGGGAATATTGTCGCATTGTCCCTTCTTGCATGTTATACTACGTGAAGGCATTGCCAGAAAACTAGAGTGTAGACAGATGGGCGTTGAAAATGAAGTTGGCAAAGTTGAACATCGCAGACGTGGGAGGAGGCTAGCCTCCCGACTTCTCTTCCCTACAAGTGATGACGTTGAAGTCACCAACGCAGAGCTAGGGAAGGTTGTTGTGATGTTGGTGGGTGCTAATCAGCGAGGTTCAAAGTTGTTTACGCTTGGAGATATCGTAGCTACCATGAACTGCGGACATGAGAGACCAAGACTGAAGTGTGGGATGCTCCATCCAACATGGAAGATCCTGTCTCGTGTCATTGATAATGCCGTGCTTGACATCAGCCGCAAGGAGAATCTAAATGTCGTGACAGCCGGCGATAGCAAATAAGAAGCCTAGTTGCAGCTGGATAGACTTGAGTTTCTTGGGGGGATTTTGGGTTCTATGATTACAAGAATATCAATTTTATGGAGTTTCTTGAGACATTTTAATCTTCTCAAGGTTGACTTGTTTGTAAGGCCCCGGACGTTCCAAGGAAGGATGTTAATAGTTGAGGTGGTTGGGGAGGGGGGAGTTGTAGAGTTTTATGGCCGATCGAATGATCATTGTTGTGACCTCTTTCACACTTCTTTTGTTGAGTTTTTTAGTATTGACGTCATTCTTTCTAGGTTCCTTGGTGCTTTTGTGCTTGCTAGTGCCCTCTGGGTTAGCTATAAGGTGTAGGTAAATCTTTCTTCAATTTTGGCCAAAACTCCAAAATAGTTGTACTAGCTAGCGAATCCAGCGCTAATAGATTGTTTCATCCTGGCCACTGGTTCAGGACCTATGATGGCCAGGAGATCCGCTTGTATGTCAGCTTCACTGAGGGGGTTATGGTGAGTTTCTGAGTCAGATGGTTGTTCCCAAACTTGAATCCTGTCGGGTGCCTCCTGATGAGTGTCATGCCCCAGAACCAGAATACTGGAGAGCGGGGGCAGACATAGCCAGCTACGTATTTAGAAGTGCAACCCACCTCGCTATACGATCACGGCTGTCTAGGATACATGAGGGTTTATCTACAAGCTAGCAGTCTCCTAAGGTCATGAACAACCTATTGTCTCAATCACAAGCAAGTAAGTAAAAGTTACAAGATGTATGATCATTAAATATACAATAGTAAGGCGTCCCAAACATTACATATTCAGCTGATCATGAAGCTAGTCATTACAAAATGTTAGGACTAGCAAGAGTTTAGTCATACATGATCAACCCTAGGATCTGTCAATCATGTTACAGCCCGTAGGCAGACAGTAAGTAAGTGCAATCGAGCTAAACAGGTGCTCGTCAGCTAAACGCCTCAAAAGAATATTTTTAAAATAGAGTGGGGGAGACAAAAATAACCCACTCGTTGCCAGGGTTCCGTCTAGTGGCCACCATCTGACTGGAAGGTCGGTAGATCCTCTGGAGCTGTTCCGAAATCTGGCCACACAAAATCAGCTGGGTCAGACCCCAGAAAGAGCAAGTACCACAAAGGGGCCTCACTTAAGAACTAAAACCAGCAATCAGCAAAAGATATAAATAAAAGTAAGAACTGGAATAAAGTAGGAACTGGGAATAAGAAAATACATCAGGATGATATACGACGAGATAACCATGGAACTATTCAGATAGCCAGGTTACAACCCGTAAACCAAACAAGGACCGGGGTTGTAACCCTTCGTCTGAACAGAGCTTGGAATTCCCACCATTTATCGGTAAAATAAATATAAGCATTCTGGTCATGCAGTAATCTGGAACAGGATCAGGGCAAGACTAGACAGGTTAGACTCCATCCAATCAATTCACGGCCAAGCAAGAATTACGGCTTGATACTTAACTAACTAGGGTTGTCATAAGCCTAATTACTAACAAGATGCAGTGAGATTATTCCACAGCCACAAGCCCTGCAGACCATCCAGGTTCCCCGGGTTAAAAGATTAGAGTTGAATTCAGGTGGGTACATCGTCCAGGAAACGAATGTACCCTTAGGTAGCTTGAAGGGTGCAACACATGACAGTATGCTGGAAATGTGCCCTACTCGATGGCAGGATACAGATCCCAAGGTGTGCCCAGGTAACGGGATTGCCTGTAGCTGGGAAATCTCTTCATGACTAATGTATTAATCTAGTTATTAGCCCTTAGTTTATTTCTATAGGTACTCCTGACCGTGGTACTCAGGAGTCCCCTCCTAGACATGATGCAAGACAAGACTGGATTATTTATACAAGCACAATCGTCCATGGTGTCCAAGTTATTATACAGGTCATGTCATGTCAGGTAGCCGTCGCAACAGCTTATCAAGGTATAACATGTCAGGTTATCAGGTCAAGTGTACTAATCAGGAGTGCGCCACGACGGGCCACTATCAGGTCATGTCAGGTTACTCATGTCAGGAGTGTACCACTACGGGTCACTATCAGGTCATGCTTAATTATCCTTTCCAAGCATATTACATAAATTTGTGATTATCAAGTTCAGGACAAAAGACGTAAGGATATAAAATGGGCATAAAATATCTAATAAAATATCAATATACAGGGCTATAAAAGAGCCAAGCTTAAGGAAAATAAAACCAAATCTGACAAGCTGACATGAGACTAAGTCAGCCAAAGGCCATACGCTCAGGTCAAACTATGCTCAGGCCAGCGTACACCTTGCTCGCATAAGCTAGCGTACCAAGGCACGTGTACGCTCAAGCTACAGGTCAGCGTACGCTCAAGCTAGCGTACGCTCAAGACTGCGTACGCTTGAGCTAGCGTACGAAAGGGTCTAGGGCACGCTCACGCTAGCGTACGCAAAAGACACGCTGCCAACAGGCAGCGTATCAGGGCTAGTGTACGCTCGCTAAAGAGCAGCGTACCAGGGCTAGCGTACGCTCGCTAAAGAGCAGCGTACCAAGGCTAGCGTACGTTCGCTAAAGAGCAGCGTACCAAGGCTAGCGTACGCTCGCTAAAGAGCAGCGTACCAAGGCTAGCGTACGCTCGCTAAAGAGCAGCGTACGCTCGCTAAAGGCTAGCGTACGCTCGCTAAAGAGCAGCGTACCAAGGCTAGCGTACGCTCGCTAAAGAGCAGCGTACCAAGGCTAGCGTACGCTCGCTAAAGAGCAGCGTACCAAGGCTAGCCTACGCTCGCTAAAGAGCAGCGTACAGCTCAGCGGCATAAGCTAAAAAGCTAGCTTACTGTTCACTGTCTTTTCCAAATGGCAAGAACAGCAAGAACTCTAAAGTTGAATCTAAGCTTCAACAGTCCATATCTTGGTCAAAACAAGTCCGAATCTAACTTTCCAAAGGTCAAAATTGGGTAGAATGAAATTCTCTACAACATGAAACCATCAAAACTTGAAAACAAGGAAGTTTGATAGATCAAAACCACCAAAATCCAAAAATAACTAATTTATAGATCTACAAGAATTAAAGCCTCAAAATAGAAAATGACAAGTTCTAATGTAGTTTAAAATCATGAGGAGAAGCTAATGAAACCATCAAAAGGGGTTCTCTTATGGAAGCAAGTTGCACTTGCCTATGGTGTTCTTGGTTGGTGGAGAAGAGTAATGGTGGGGGAAGGAGAAGTAAATGAGAATTATGGAGGAGAGAGAAGGTTGGTAGAGATAATAAAGAGGGGGGTTGTGGTGGAAATGAAGGAGAAGCATAGGCTAAGGTGTTCCACCCTTGGCCCATGATGAACCAAGCATTGGGCCGGCCGAACCAAGCCAACCCAAACCGAGAGTTAAACCAAGCCGAGAGCTAAACAAGGAATCAGGCAATACAGAATAAAATACGTATACGTATCCCAAAATACGTAATACGAACACAGGCATTACAACTCTACCCACCTTAAAAGAATTCCGTCCTCGGAATTTAATCAAGAGGCTAGAGGAGCAATGACAAGCTACATTAATAACAAGCAAGCTATACTAGGCAATCAATCAATCATGCAAGCAAGGAATCGAAGGCAGGAGGCATAAGAAAGACATTATACCTCACGAGTCAAACAAGTCAGAATATCGTGATCGGATATCATCCTCACGCTCCCACGTTGACTCCCCCAAAGAGTGATGACCCCAAGCAACTCGGACTAACTTGATAGTCTTGTTCTTGAGGATCTTCTCTCTCCGGTCCAATATAGACACGGGCCTCTCCTCATACGAAAGGTTGGTACCAACAACCAATTCCGAATGATCCAGGATGTGGCTCGGGTCCGGGATATACCGTCGTAATTGGGATACATGGAACACGTCATGCACCTCGCTTAGCGACGGTGGAAGAGCGAGACGATAGGATACATCTCCTACTCGCTCCAGAATGTCAAACGGTCCTATATACCTAGGACTAAGCTTGCCCCGTACGCCGAAACGAATGACGCCACGGTTAGGCGAAATCCTCAGGAACACATGATCGTCGACCGAAAACTCGAGAGGGCGCCGATGAGAATCGGCCCAATGGCGCTGGCGATATTGGGCAACTCGAAGATGATCTCGGACTCTCCTGACCACCTCAACTTTCTGGGCAATCATTTCTAGACCAAGCATTTGTCTCTCTCCAACATCATCCCAGGCTAGCGGGGATCTGCACTTCCTACCATACAGTGCCTCGAACGGTGCCATCTGGATACTGGCCTGGAAACTGTTGTTGTACGAGAATTCCACCAGGTGCAAGCGATCTTCCCATGAACCACCGAAGTCAAGTGTGCAAGATCGCAACATGTCTTCAAGAGTCTGGATCGTGTGCTCCGACTGGCCATCTATCTGCGGGTGATATGCTGAACTGAATTGGAGATGAGTTCCCAAGCTCTCTTGCAAGCTACGCCAAAAGTGCGACGTAAATCTTGAATCTCGGTCCGAGGTGATACTGACTGGCACACCGTGAAATCTGACAATCTGTCTGAGGTACATCTCTGCTAACTGAGCTGTCAACTGACCAACTCTGAATGGAAGAAAGTGAGCCACTTTCGTGAGCCTGTCAACTATAACCCAGATAGCATTTCTACCAGCTGGGGACCTAGGTAGTCCAGTCACAAAATCCATGGTCACATGCTCCCACTTCCATTCTGGAATCGGCAAGGGCTGAAGAAGTCCAGCCGGTCTCTGATGTTCGTCTTTAACTTGTTGGTAAACCAAACACCGAGAGACAAACCGAGCTATCTCCCGCTTCATGCCATTCCACCAGAAATGCTGTCGGATATCACGGTACATCTTCGTACTGCCGGGATGGATGGAATACTGCGAACTGTGCGCTTCTAACATGATCTCCTGCCGGATATCTCCGCTGGGTACACAAAGACGCTTACCATGTCGAAGTATACCATCCTCATGAATACATAACTCTGGTCTTCGTCCTGCCTCACACTCGGCTCTGAGTCGCTGAAGCTTAGAATCTGCCGACTGCGCCTTCCGGATCCTCTCGACTATAGTGGACTGAACTTGCATACTGGCCATCAAGGCCACACTGGAAGGGAGAATAACTTCTATACCCATCTTCTGAAGATCTACGAACAATTCTGGCTGCGCTGTTAGGAAATAAGCTCCGGCTCTCCTGCTCAATGCATCTGCTACGACATTGGCCTTCCCAGGATGATACTGCAGGTTGACATCATAATCCACAAGAAGCTCCAGCCACCTTCTCTGACGCATGTTAAGATCCTTCTGGGTGAAAACATACTTCAGGCTCTTGTGATCGGTGAAAATCTCCATCCTATCTCCATACAAATAGTGCCTCCATAACTTAAGTGCAAACACTACTGCTGCCAGCTCCAAGTCATGGGTTGGGTAATTCCTCTCATGATCACAAAGTTGTCGTGATGC
Organism: Iris pallida; assembly: GCA_029216955.1. NCBI lineage: Eukaryota > Viridiplantae > Streptophyta > Magnoliopsida > Asparagales > Iridaceae > Iris > Iris pallida. The sequence continues at coordinate 6,718,823 of JANAVB010021595.1, read as the reverse complement.
ATAAGCTATCACCTTCCCATGTTACATCAGAACACATCCTAGGCCTCTGCCCGAAGCATCACAATATACTGAGAATCCTCCAGTTCCATCTGGGAGCGTGAGAATAGGAGCTGTTATCAGGCCTCGCTTCAACTGCTCAAAAGAACTCTGACACTCTGCTGTCCAAGCAAACTGCGCATCCTTGCGGGTCAACTGGGTCAATGGCGCTGAAATTCGAGCAAAATCTGAAACAAATTGCCGGTAGTAGCCGGCCAATCCAAGAAAACTACGAACCTCTGCAACTGTGCTGGGCACTGGCCATGACTCAATAGCCACAATCTTCTGGGGATCCACTTATACTCCTCCTCGAGTGATGATATGACCCAAGTACGAAATGCGATCGAGCCAGAACTCGCATTTACTGAACTTGGCATATAACTGGTGCTCTCTGAGGATCTGAAGAACTATACGGAGATGCTGCTCATGCTCCGCCTCACTCTTGCTGTAGACCAGGATGTCGTCTAGGAATACGATCACAAACTGATCCAAGTAAGGCATGAAGATGCGATTCATGAGGTCCATGAATACTGCCGGCGCATTGGTTGCTCCAAAAGGCATAACAAGGAACTCCCAATGCCCATATCTCGATCTAAAAGCTGTCTTCGGGATGTCCTGCTCTCTGACTCTGATCTGATGATAACCTGAGCGCAAATCAATCTTCAAGAATACTGATGTCCCTTTGAGTTGATCAAATAAGTCATCTATCCTCGGAAGAGGGTATCTGTTCTTGATTGTCACTGAGTTCAAGGTACGATAATCAACACATAACCTGGACGTACCATCCTTCTTTTTCACAAGAAGCATCGGGGCTCCCCAAGGCGATCCACTAGCACGAATGAATCCCTTGGTTCTGAGTTCTTCAATCATCTTGTACAATATCTCCAACTCTGACGGCGCCATCCTGTAGACTCTCTCTGACACTGGGGCTGTTCCAGGAATTAAGTCTATAGTGAACTCGATCTCCCGCTCCGGAGGCATACCTGGAAGCTCTTCTGAAAAAACATCTGGGAACTCATCCACTATCCTGGGCAACTGAACTGCTGCTACTGCCATCTGCAATACTGGAGGAGATGACTCAACCTCACCTCGAGAGAAAGAAAACTCCGGCTCGCCTGGAATGCTAAAAACAACCCTGCCAAGGTGGCAGTCTATCCTAGCATACTGGTTCCTCAACCAATCCATCCCAAAGACCACATCATAATCGGCCATCGGGAATTCTATCAATCTAGCGGGGAACTCTCTACCGCTAACTACGATCCGACACAAGGAAAACACTCTATCTACTCCCACAAGTCCGTTACCAGTAAGTATATTGAGCCTTACTGATAATGACTCGGGCTCCAATCCTACCCGTGTCGCAAATCGTACAGACATAAAAGAATGCGATGCACCAGAATCAAATAAAGCTGAAGCTGGAAAGGAGTTGACGAGAATAGTACCTGCCACTACCTCTCCTGGTGCCAATCCTTCCTCCATGGTCAACACCATAGCCTGACCATGCCCTCGGGGTGCTGGTCCCCTCTGCTGAAATCTTCGCTGCCTATTCTGACTCAAGGCCTGGGCTTGAGCATACTGCTGGGGTTGTTGCTGCTGGAATACATGGGACTGAGGCGGCAAGGGCCTCGGCAATGGGTACTGCTGCTGCTGCTGGACCGGTGCTGGTCCTCTCATCGAAGAGCTAGAAAGGTTGGATGATGATGAACCACCCCTGTTTGGGCAGGATCCAACCCTATGGTCTGCTGCTCCACGAGCCAGACACAATCTCTGTGCCCTGCGATATTCTGCCACCACATGGCCTGGCTTCCCACAATGAGAACATCCCACTGCGGAAGACTGCTTCTGCTTCTGCTGCTACTGAGGGTACGTCGGGGTAGAATACTGAACCGACGTTACTGAGGCCGCTCGCCTCGGAGCTCCAATAGTCAAAGCCCTGGCTGCCGGGGCCGGTGCTGAAGACTGATTCATCTGGCCGTGAGATCTCTTTCGACCTCCGGCCCTGTCCACAATCCTCTGGGAGGTATACTCATGCCTCCGGGCTGCTCTCAAGACTGCATCAAAAGTCTGATGCTCAAACTGCTCAACTGCCAACAAGATCTCCAGATGAAGTTCCTGCTGGAACCGCTGGGCTCTATCATACTCGGTTGCCACCAAGGTGGGAGCAAACCGACTAAGTCTGGAAAACTCGACCGCATATCCGTCGACCGTCCTGCCTCCTTGCTTCAGATTGGTAAACCTCGTCTGCAGATCATACCGAGCCACGGCATCGAAATACTTGGTCTGGAATCTCTCCCTGAACACTGCCCAAGCAATAGGTGCTGCTAATCCAACGGCCTGCGCTGCCCACCAGCTGCGGGTAAGATCTAACAACTGCAGGCGCACCACGGCTACCTTCTCATTCTCTGGAGTCTTGGCTGCTTCTAGAATCACCTCGGTGTCCTGAAGCCATGCATCTGCCGCGATAGCATCTTCATTACCGTCGAAGAATGGAGGGTTCAAGCGCTTGAAGCTGTTGGCCGCGCTGTTACCCTGATGACCTCCTCTGGTCAAAGCATCCGTTACTGCCTGTTCCAAGGCATCTCCACGACGATCTTGGGAAGCTATCAAGGTCCTGACGAGTCCTACCAAAGTGCCATCATCAGGCTCGACAGGCTGAACTGGCTGGACTGGTGGTTCTCTGTCAAAAGGCACGACTTTGGAGGCTACTCCGGAATGCTGGGCTTGATCTCCAGGTTGCTGCTGGTCCGCAGGAGGTGCTCCGCCTTGCTGGTCAGTAGGACCACGAACAATACCGCTGGAGAAGACGACATAGGAAACAATAAGGAAGGACCAGGACAGATCAACGATACAAGCATATGATCAGGACAAGAATCCAGGGATTCAGAAGATATGAGCAGAGATCAAGGACGAATACTGATTGAGACATCTATTCGATAAACCCTCACATATCTTGATTTACAAGACTTGCATGGGCCACCACTTAAACTATGTCACGCCCCAGAACCAGAATACTGGAGAGCGGGGGCAGACATAGCCAGCTATGTATTTAGAAGTGCAACCCACCTCGCTATACGGTCACGGCTGTCTAGGATACATGAGGGTTTATCTACAAGCTAGCAGTCTCCTAAGGTCATGAACAACCTATTGTCTCAATCACAAGCAAGTAAGTAAAAGTTACAAGATGTATGATCATTAAATATACAATAGTAAGGCATCCCAAACATTACATATTCAGCTGATCATGAAGCTAGTCATTACAAAATATTAGGACTAGCAAGAGTTTAGTCATACATGATCAACCCTAGGATCTGTCAATCATGTTACAGCCCGTAGGCAGACAATAAGTAAGTGCAATCGAGCTAAACAGGTGCTCGTCGGCTAAACGCCTCAAAAGAATATTTTTACAATAGAGTGGGAGAGACAAAAATAATCCACTCGTTGTCAGGATTCCGTCTAGTGGCCACCATCTGACTGGAAGGTCGGTAGATCCTCTGGAGCTGCTCCGAAATCTGGCCACACAAAACCAGCTGGGTCAGACCCCAGAAAGAGCAAGTACCACAAAGGGGCTTCACTTAAGAACTAAAACCAGCAATCAGCAAAAGATATAAATAAAAGTAAGAACTGGAATAAAGTAGGAACTGGGAATAAGAAAATACATCAGGATGATATACGACGAGATAACCATGGAACTATTCAGATAGCCAGGTTACAACCCGTAAACCAAACAAGGACCGGGGTTGTAACCCTTCGTCTGAACAGAGCTTGGAATTCCCACCATTTATCGGTAAAATAAATACAAGCATACTGGTCATGCAGTAATCTGGAACAGGATCAGGGCAAGACTAGATAGGTTAGACTCCATCCAATCACTTCACGGCCAAGCAAGAATTACGGCTTGATACTTAACTAACTAGGGTTGTCACAAGCCTAATTACTAACAAGATGCAGTGAGATTATTCCACAGCCACAAGCCCTGCAGACCATCCAGGTTCCCCGGGTTAAAAGATTAGAGTTGAATTCAGGTGGGTACATCGTCCAGGAAACGAATGTACCCTTAGGTAGCTTGAAGTGTGCAACACATGACAGTATGCTGGAAATGTGCCCTACTCGACGACAGCCTACAGATCCCAAGGCGTGCCCAGGTAACGGGATTGCCTGTAGCTGGGAAATCTCTTCATGACTAATGTATTAATCTAGTTATTAGCCCTTAGTTTATTTTAATAGGTACTCCTGACCGTGGTACTTAGGAGTCCCCTCCTAGACATGATGCAAGACAAGACTGGATTATTCATACAAGCACAATCGCCCACGGTGTCCAGGTTATTATACAGGTCATGTCATGTCAGGTAGCCGTCGTAAAAGCTTATCAAGGTATAACATGTCAGGTTATCAGGTCAAGTGTACTAATCAGGAGTGCGCCACGACGGACCACTATCAGGTCATGTCAGGTTACTCATGTCAGGAGTGCACCACTACGGGTCACTATCAGGTCATGCTTAATTATCCTTTCCAAGCATATTACATAAATTCGTGATTATCAAGTTCAGGACAAAAGGTGTAAGGATATAAAATGGGCGTAAAATATCTAATAAAATATCAATATACAGGGCTATAAAAGAGCCAAGCTTAAGGAAAATAAAACCAAATCTGACACGCTGACATGAGACTAAGTCAGCCAAAGGCCATACGCTCAGGTCAAACTATGCTCAGGCCAGCATACACCTTGCTCGCATAAGCTAGCGTACCAAGGCACGCGTACGCTCAAGCTACAGGTCAGCGTACGCTCAAGCTAGCGTACGCTCAAGACTGCGTACGCTTGAGCTAGCATACGAAAGGGTCTAGGGCACGCTCACACTAGCGTACGCAAAAGACACGCTGCCAACAGGCAGCGTATCAGGGCTAGCGTACGCTCGCTAAAGAGCAGCGTACCAGGGCTAGCGTACGCTCGCTAAAGAGCAGCGTACCAAGGCTAGCGTACGCTCGCTAAAGAGCAGCGTACCAAGGCTAGCGTACGCTCGCTAAAGAGCAGCGTACAGCTCAGCGGCATAAGCTAAAAAGCTAGCTCACTGTTCACTGTCTTCTCCAAATGGCAAGAACAGCAAGAACTCTAAAGTTGAATCTAAGCTTCAACAGTCCATATCTTGGTCAAAACAAGTCCGAATCCAACTTTCCAAAGGTCAAAATTGGGTAGAATGAAATTCTCTACAACATGAAACCATCAAAACTTGAAAACAAGGAAGTTTGATAGATCAAAACCACCAAAATCCGAAAATAACTAATTTATAGATCTACAAGAATTAAAGCCTCAAAATAGAAAATGACAAGTTCTAATGTGGTTTAGAATCATGAGGAGAAGCTAATGAAACCATCAAAAGGGGTTCTCTTGTGGAAGCAAGTTGCACTTGCCTATGGTGTTCTTGGTTGGTGGAGAAGAGTAATGGTGGGGGAAGGAGAAGTAAATGAGAATTATGGAGGAGAGAGAAGGTTGGTGGGGATAATAAAGAGGGGGGTTATGGTGGAAATGAAGGAGAAGCATAGGCTAAGGTGTTCCACCCTTGGCCCATGATGAACCAAGCATTGGGCCGGCCGAACCAAGCCAACCCAAACCGAGAGTTAAACCAAGCCGAGAGCTAAACAAGGAATCAGACAATACAGAATAAAATACGTATACGTATCCCAAAATACGTAATACGAACACAGACATTACAATGAGCCTCCTCCTCAACTGTATCCCATCCACAGCAGCTCGATTCCGATGGTTGGTCCTATTTCCGAGAGCTTACCTCGATCTGAGCGGCCTTAATGGAGTAGTTGGTTTCATGACAGTCATTCTCCTTCAGACTATCAATGGTCTGATCCGTGAGCATGATGTCGAATTTGTTGGTGAGGTTTAATCCCTAGTTACTAGAGGTGGCGTATGGCCTCCCCTTTTGGGGGCTCTTCTGTAATTGTTCTGTGCTGTTAGGTTTTTCAGCACTAGCTTCAAAACAGAGGTGGGAATTTGGTAGAGAAAGAGAGGTGCCTCGTGGCTGTTGTGTCCAAATGGAGTAGATGCGGTCCTCTTGATCGCATTTCTCTTTAATTCAGGGTGCGCTTTGAAACAAAGCTCGATGGAATAGCCTATCATATGATAGTGCTTACAGAAAATGATGTTGTTATCATACAGAATACATTGTGTGTGCATCTTGCCGTCTAGAAAGATTTGGATGGAGTTGGGGAGGTCCTTCGACAGGTCGAGTTCCATGCAGATTTTGGCATAGTTGACTTTGGTGAGGTTGCGGATTTCTTCGGCCATCGTTATGAAGGTACCAAAGAAATTAGCGATTCTCCTCATAGCATCATGAACGAAACAGATCAGTAGCGGGTTGGGGAGGGTGACCCAAGCCGACACACTAGCTGAGTCTTCCTTTGGGTTGAAGTCCGAGGATTATTTGACAATTTTCATGATATAGGAGTCGATCCTTCCATTGCCTCTAATCTAGACATTCTTGTAATCGGTATCCGATGAAAGGTGGAGAAGAATGTGTTTAGGATCCATAGGGGCAACCCTGTAGTCGGTGGCGAGACCCCAAGAAGCGATGACTTCTTGAATGCGGGAAAGCTTTAGGCATCCTGAGAAGAATTTGTGGATGAAGGTGTGACAGAATAGGGCTGAGAGAGAGAAAACTTCCTTGGCGGAGAAGGGAACAGTGATGTCCTACACATAATGAGGGAGCGGGGTCTCCAAATCTGGAAGCTCCATGTCCTAAATAATTGGGGAGTTAGAGGAGATCCTATTAGGTCTCATTGTGTTCGCGTAGGACCTTGATGGAGGGATGCTTTGACGTGAGCCTGATCCCAGGTTCTGCTGATTGGGAGTGCGGGGACTTAGGAAGGTTGTGGGGACGAAGAGGGGAGGATCGCGCTGATGGAATGGATGGGGCATGCAAATGAGGGTAGTGCGGCTCCGGATGGCGCGCCTAAAGGGGAGGGTGCACTATGGCAGGGAATGCGATAGAGAGCCCACAAGCCGAGGGCAGCGGAATGGAGGATGTCGCAGCGCCAAGTGGCACGTAGATAAGATCCCCAAAGAAGGGAACAGAGCCAGAAGGCTTTCTAGCCGAAGGCGCAGCAGACATGCCTGCAGCCGGCGGGATATATATATATATATATATATATATATATATATATATATATATATATATATATATATATATATATATATATATATATATATATATATATATGAGGAGGGATCGGATTCACCCCCTTTATATCCACCCCCATTATCATCTCTATCTTATCCCTTACTTTATATGTTTTGAACGGACCAGATTAAGTTAGTGTACAAATCAAATAGGAAAGAGAAAAAAATATAAAGAATGAGAACCAAAAATTGCATGAAGGTACGCTACTACTATATACGGTCACGGAGTAAAAGGTGGAGGGGAAGTGGACGTCCCAGGAATTCGACCTGTTGCACTGCATCACCGGGTACGGCCGCAGGGTTGCGCGACCATGGTGATGGGGCCCAACGGGGCTGGCAAGTCGACGTTCCTCAACGGGCTCGGGGGGAGGACTGCGAGGGGAGACTGAAAGAGAGGATGTCGTTTGACGGGGTGGAGACGAGCCTTAGCCTCCTCAAGCGCACGTCCGCGTACATCATGCAGGAGGATAGGCAGGATAGGTTGTTACTGATGCTCACCTCATGTTCGTTGCAGAGCAGATGGGACTGGCAGTCCTCAAGTTATTCGCTTCAGAGTTCATAATATGTATAAATGTGTAAATGTACTGATGTGTGATCTTTATATTGTTGTTGTGAATTGATGCAGTCATCAAAGAACACTTATATCGAAGACGAAGGCACGAGGGGCATGTCCGATGGAGAGCGTCGAGTAGACATCATCCACGGCCAGACACTACTCTTCCTCGACGAGCCGACCTCCTGCCTCCACTACACCAGCGCCCACAGCGTCATCGAACGCATGCCCAACATTGCTCGTTCGGGGAGCACCGTCACCCTCACATCCACCAGCCCTCCTACCGCATCCAGATGCTTCTCGACCACATGGTCATGCTCGCCCGCGAAAATTGTGACAAGAAAGGAAGTAAAAATACAATTGCATCCAAATTGATACATGTCAACAGAAAACTGAAAATTGTGATAGAAGCAAAAAAATAGGTTAATGATAGGAAGCAGTAACATGTTCATAATGTGTTCTTAACTCAATACTAAATTTCGTTGTGCAAAGCAGCATTTTTCGGGCTCGAACGAGATCATGTTGAGCTCTACTCGTCGTTGCATGCTTTGCATAGGCGAGACAAAGGCAAATGATGAAAATAGAAAAGGCTTAATTGCACTTTGATACCCTCAACTATTTCACTTTTTCAACTTAATACCCTAAACTTTTTTACTCAACAACTCGATACCCTCAACTATTTTATTTTTTCAACTTAATACCTAAAACACAAAAAATCCCAAAAATGCTCCTGGTTTTCTCTCTCCCATGCAACCCCCCTCCCCCCCCCCCCCCTCCCATTCCGGTGACCACCTCCCCCCCCCCCCCCCCCTCCCTCTCCGGCGACCACCTCCCCCCCTCCCTCTCCGGCGATGGTGGAGTCGGGAAAGGAGAGGAGGGCAGCGAGAGAGGGAGGAGGGAGGGGGGAGGGGGTGCGGGTTGCCGGAGGGTGCAGGGGAGCGGGGGGGGAGGGGGAGGGTGCAGGCGGGGCGGCGGAGAGGGAGGGTGCGGGCGGGGAGGCGGAGGGGGAGGGTGCAGGCGAGACGGCGGAGGGGGAGGGTGCAGGCGAGGCGGGGGGGGGGGGGGGGGGGGGGGGGGGACAGAGGGGAGAGGGGGGGGGGGCCTGGAGTAGAAGGGGGGGGGGGGGGGTGAGTGGTAGTTTTAAAATTTGGGTAAGGGCATTATTGTCCAAAAAATTATCTGGGTATCAAGTTGTTACAAAAAAAAGTTTAGGGTATCAACTTGAAAAAACGTAATAGTTGAGGGTATCAAGTAGCAATTAAGCCAATAGAAAAAGAAGAAAGAGGACGTACGACGGAGACAAAAAGAAGGCGTTGATGGACAACAGACAATGGAGGACTACGGATAATTAAAAGAAGAAAGGCGGACGATGTTTTTTTTTATTCTTTCTATTTTTTGTTTTCTTTCTCTTATTTGATTTGTGCACATATGTAATCTGGTTCGTTCAAGAAACATGATCCAATGGATAAAATAGAGATGATAATGGGGTGGATTAAAAGAGGGTGAATCTGATCCCTCCTCTATATATATATATATATATATATATATATATATATATATATATATATGTGGAAGCGGATCAAAAGTCTCCCTTAAAAAGTTTCCCAAAAACCCCCCTCACTCTAATCCGTAATTTAATGTTAATATTAATGTTAATATTAATATTAATGTTAATATTAACATTAAATACTAAAATTAACATTAAACTTAACATTAAAATTAATATTAACATTAATATTAACATTAACATTAATATTAACATTAACATTAATATTAACAATAACATTAACATTAATATAAAAAAAATTTAAAAAAAATTAATATTAACATTAAAATTAATATAAACATTAATATTAACATTAACATTAATATTAACATTAATATTACGAATTAGAGTGAGGGAGGTTTTGGGGGGGCTTTCTAAGGGAGACTTTTGATCCGCTCCCTATACATATATACATATATATATATATATATATATATATATATATATATATATATATATATATATATATATATATATATGTGTGTGTGTGTGTGTGTGTGTGTGTGTGTGTGTTGTAGAAACAACTTGTTATTTTCTTCACACAGCATCGTAAGAAAGTCATACATGATAAAGATTCAACCATGTATTGGTTATGGTAAACATAACACCTTAAGATATTACCGACGACATACCCATACAAGTTCCATTAAAAGAAGTAGCCACACAGTAAGGTTTCAATTTCCTGGCTGTTAATCATCGTCGTCCCTGTCTTTGTTAATCTCCTCGAGGATGACGATAAGAGCAATGATGAAGGCATAATCTATGTAACGATACACTGTCACCCCAAAGATATCCTTTCCATGTGCTATGCTATGAAGTGTATGGTGTTTTTTCATCTGGGCCGCGATAACATTATCGAAGCGTCCATGGAAAATCGTACAAGCCCTCATTGAAGTCACAAGTGCTCTCGCTAGTGTTTGTAGCAAAGAATACATCCAGATGGGTCTTGAATTGGAGGAGCGAAGACTTCTTGATGCTAAACAAGAGATGTTTGAAGCTGGAGCTGTCACCCCTGTATGCTTGCCATCTCCGGTGCATAGAAAATATCTTCTATTGCATGGAGATGATGGGGTTGCCGGCGGCATCCACGAGGATGCGGTGGTCCCTGAGACAGTGGAGCTTCCCCCTGACCTTCATGATCATGTTACCGTTTGCGTCCATGACGTGAAGTCGCCGTCAGTCAGGCCGATCGCCTTCTGCGTCACCGTCAGGTCCACCGGGTATGACGTGCAGTACTGCGAGCCCACCACCGCCGTCGGCTGGGTAAACGGTGCCTGCATCGCCATTAATAAGAAAGAGAGAGAGAGAGAGAGTTTGTTTGTTTATATATATATATATATATATATATATATATATATGAGGGAACCACATCCCCAATTTTTTGCATTGCCAAGCATCCCCATGCTATCCACCGTTGGATGTTGTTTAAGTTGTCTAATCTTAACCATTGATTTTAATGGCTCAAATCAACGGTTAATATTAAATGACTTAAATAACATCCAACGGGTGTTAAAATGGGGATGCAAAAATTGAGGGGATATGGATACCTCCTCATATATATATATATATATATATATATATATATATATATATATATATATATATATATATATATAATCAATAGATATATTTTATGTGTTCGTATACTCATGCATTTGAATATAAATATGGATATCACTACAAGGAAAAAGGGCTTTCTTGACGGTTAAGCCCCGTCAACAAAGGATTATCTTGACGGTTGTGGATCCATCAATTAGGCGAGAGTCAAAAAAAGTTCTCACTTTTCTTGACGGTCTTTGACAAGACTTTTCTTAACAGTTATTAACCGTCATATAAAATATTTATTTGACCGTTTTTAGCCGTCAAGAAATCAGTTTTGAATAAATGTCAATGTAGTTGAAAATTTTTCTTGACTCTGGCCTAGATGCGGTTAAATATCGTCAATAAAAGGCTCTTTTGTAGCTGGATTGAGTTAATTGTTGACATTTTATAATCGTTAAGAGAAGCTAAATTTTGTTTAGCCAAAATTCCATTTATAATGATATATTATGAATCGAACTCACACATAATATCAATAATCTAGAAGATATACATACATTAATAACTATAAAACCTGATTTTTATATTAATAAACTATATACTATTTATACACCACAAACTTTCAACACATCCAACATATGTCCAACCACAAACATCCAACACTTGTCCAACCACAAATATATCCAACAAAAGTATGTAGTTTTCATACATCTTAAACATCCGAAGTTGATAATTATACAAATAAACTAGAATAGGTAGCAAATTCAGCCGGAGCACATCCCTCACATATTTATAGCACCTTCATTTTCTATATAGTTCATGCGAGAAGAAGAGATATATTTATTTATTTATGTGCACATATTTGTATAAATTGATAACTGAGAACAAAATGAAATGACCACAAGGTCTATAAGTCAACACAGCAAACAAATTCTAGTCTCAAAATGTTCACAAAAAAATTACAAAGAGAGCCAATTCTATATATAATCAAATATAATGTAATATTGAATTTCTTTGCTTTAGCTCATTAAATATAATTCTTGCAAGGTCAAATTCACAGGTAACCCCTCCATTTGTCCAGTTCCCATGTAATTAGCCTATAAATTATACTAAAAACCATAATCCATCTTATTGTATATCATCAACATATGGTATACAAGTGAAAGTTTTTTGGACATACTTAAAAGGTTCCTTTGTATTAGTCCTCCAGTGGACCATATCTATTTTTACTCTACCACGTATATTTCTCCAATGGACGCATGGTTTAATACAAGAAATATATGTGGAAGAGTAAAAATAGAGTGATGTTCTTATAATTGTGAATTGTTAACTTGTATTCATGAAAATTTTGCCCCTTTAGTAAATAGTAGATTCTAACCATGTTGTCCAACAATCTTTCATTGTTTGAGTTAGTTTACATTCATAAGCCATAGGTCCAACTTTATTTGAATTCTATATTCAATGCATACCTATGCCATTCTCCACTTGCACCAGAAGAATACCCTAAGATGTTTCCCAGATATATCCATGAGATGAAAATAGTACAACAGCGCATCCATGATGATCTATGACAAATAAATACACATATCTATCAATATTTGGCGTTGTACCAAAAATAAGTATTGAAAACATAAAAAAATGTTTTTCTATTATTAAATGGTTAGGGATCTAATGAAATACCTAAGATATCATCCATCAATGCTCAAAGCTACTATGGTATCATTAAGAGTTACATTTCAGAATTTTTGTTGATATTATTGAAAGTAAATGTAAAAAAAAATCTTACCTATACTGAATTGTTAGCAAAATCAAGCATTGACATTCATGTGGTTGATGCTCAACGATTTTTAGGTGTCTTTTCAACTTCAAAAGCAGTTGCAAAGCAATTGTAACATGATAATCAGCCTAGAGAGCAATATGAATTCGAAGGCATAAACAATTTAGGGAACACGTTTTAGTCTGATGAAGAATAACAAATTACATTCAGGCATTGCAAAAAATTGAGAGGAAAATAGAGTACTTAGGAAGTATGATAATGAAAATTCCTTATTTGGGTAATCCAACAATATATACATGAACAATAGAAACTAACACACAAAAGGTTAGTGAAATGCATAAATTAACAACATCATGCATTGTCATTTTTAAGCCAGTCTAGAGAAACTACAGAAAATGAGTAGAGAAACTATTATACTACCAAACATACGTCAAAGCAAAATATAACTTTAGCCATGTGCTAAGTAGAATCTAGGGCCATGACTGAAGAAATAAGAATCACCTAAATTTTTTGTAATTCTTCTCTTAAAAAGCCATAACTATTTTCTGATGGCACTTCTGTTGTCATATTGTTTCCTAATATCTGATGCATTATCGGCCTATCATCTATTTTGTTGATTTCAATGGGAATCTCCACTTTATCCTGCTGAATCTAGGTTTTCATATTTGCTTCAAGTCCCCTAACAAAAATTTGTAACTATCATGCATAATTTGTCAGGAAGTATGTAAGTTTCTCAACCTTTACTTTAAATGATGCATTTCAAGACTCAAAAGTAGATAAGAGTAGATATCTAATGGTTGTCTAAAAATACTTGTTATGTTGTCAAATTTTCCAATACTCATTAGTTCAATATATAATCATTTTAATATTTCAAAATGCTGAACTTTGTGAGTACTCCCTCCATCAAGCACAAAAACCTTCAATGATTGTAGTTTTTAGTATTATAACATATTATCAACTTGTGTTCTCTAGGTATGTATATAGATAGGAAACTAGAAAATTAAATAAATAAAAATAAAATAAAATAAAAAAAAAATAAAAATCTTAAATTTGGTGAATCTTGTGATAAAGTCAAGAAATCTCCCAGGGAGCTGCATCATTTAAGAGGTCATAATTTACTGTCATAAGATATAATAAGTGTTATTCCTTGTGACTTTGAGGCAAAAGAACAAGTGTTTCAGTGCAGTAACTACATAAGCCATGGCCATGAAAAAATAAGCATCCACATGATATTTTAATGTTAAGTGCTCGTCAACATTAGAAGTAAATTTATACCTTGATGAATCTAAACATGTACCGAACATAACAAAAGAAGACGAGTTCTAGAAAATGGAGTTATATTTAATGGGGAAAAATATTCCTATTATCAGCAACATAACAAGTAAAATTGGCAAACCTTTGAGATGGATGCTTTGACATGTAGAATTCAGAGGCTTGCATATGATAAGGTCTTTGCGAGATACCAGCTGACAAGGAGCTACCAAGTGTAGCTTGCATCAGGCTACTAGGAGGGAAGTGGTGAGTAACAAATAGAATATGAAGGGGTTCCTCCAACTTGTACCAAATACAAGTGCTTTAGGCATATATCTCAATATTCTCCTCTCCCACATGTCTGGGTTGGGAAAACTGTTTCAAAACAAAGGCTACATCAGAGTGCACAAGTTCACCTGGAGATGACTTATATCAAGTAGACATTAAAACTTTTGTCAGACAAGTAGAGGAGAACACCCCATCTAACGTGGCAAGAAATGAAGGCAACATGGCATAAGGGCTTCAGGATCCTGCTAGGCATGATGTAGATACAGGGAAGGTTCCGATAGAAGGACTCTAGCAAAGGCATACACGAGTAACACAATAAGAGATGTACTCATCTTCCAAAATATATGATCTTCATAATAAAGAATTTGATGAGGGAGAAGTAACATATGCTCACATCCAGGAAAGACCCTAGGGGTTTGCAAACTCAAGTCATCACTACAGTGGACCAAGTCTCTAGCATATTGCCTGGCACAGAGAAGGATAATAGAGAACCAGGTACCAATAGTAGCATTGATCCTTCACAAGGCTCTATAGAGCAACAACAACATCCACAAGAGAAAGGTAATCAGTCTACAAAGGTGGACAACCGTTGTGGTGGATTAAGGAGAGAGGAGGGAAGTAATCTTAGTTTGACCATGTCTAACAAGTAGTGGGCCCTTTAGATAGAAGAAGCCATAAAGGCCAAAGAATCAAAGAACCAGGCAAAGTTTAGAGAGGCTAAACTTGCAGCCATGATGCGGTTGAAGATTGATACCAAATATAAAGAACAGTCACAATGAATCTTATGATTTGGAATATGAGAGGCATGAATTCAGTGGTAAGAATGAGAGAGGCAAAGGATTTAATTAAGCTACATAATTTATCTATTTTAGGCCTTACAAAAAGGAAGCATAGATAGCAAAAACATGCATCTGGACTTCCAAAACACTGGAGTCACTATTGCTGTTACAATAGTCAGGGAGTGGGGAGAATAAGGTTATGATGGCACCATTATATAGGGGGATGCAGTGGTTATTCATGCTTCCTGCAACTTGTAACAATAGAAATGGCTAACAGGGGGTTGGGGGTTCTTTTTGCATCTCATTTGTGTATGGATCAAATCTAGCACAAGAGAGATTAGATCTCTGGCAAGATATTGTAATGCTGGCACAAGTAGTTCATACCCCTTGGCTCATAGGAGAGGATCTTAATAGTGTCAGGTTTTATTTAGAGAAGATTGGTGGTAATCATATCACTGATAGATGTCTTGAGGAGTTTAATTTCTGTAGACTCTTCGGGGTTAACAAAGCTTCATGCTGTAGAAATATTTGGTCTTGGAAAAAAAGAGCATCAACTTATCAAAGGATATGGTACAAATTAGACATATGTGCTTTGATAATAAATGTTAGATATTTTAATTTTCATACATTGTATTATCACATCAAAATGTCCAATGATCATAGCCGTATGTTATGTAAATTGGTTCCAGAGGATAGCAGTGTCAAAAAAACACATCGTTTTAGAATGCTAATCTTTGGACTATGAAGCCAGGCTATGAGGAAAATATCATTGATGCACTTAAGAATATGCAGCCAGGCTATAAGGAAAACATCATTGATAATAACTTTACTAATTTCCTTTCTCTAAACCTCGTTAGAGCCAAACGGAGCTTCTATTAACTTTGAGCCTAACATAACTCATAAAGAACTCTGAATCAAGATATAACATCTATAGGACCGTTGAATACCTTTAAAGGGGTGAATAGAGTGTGTGCGTGCAGAGAAATAAATATCATAATTTAAAAATTATGTAATATAGCTAGTAGGAGCTAATCAATAATAGTATAAGAGTTGCAGAAAAAGTAAAGAGTTAAGAAGATTCAAACTCAGTGACATAATGATATATACTGGTTTTTCTTGTGGAGGACTAGTCTAGTCTTGAGTACCCCTCCTCGATGTTAATCCACTATGGCACAAGCTTTAACTGAGTGCTTGTATCTCTTATAATCCAGTGCTTGGGGACAAGTGCATGACCAACTTCAACAACACCATGCTTGGCGACGAGTGCACGACCAACTCCAGAAGGCAATTAAAAACTGAAATGTTTTCTGAGCTTCCGATACAACTCTTCAAAACCAAACTCTAGATTGAACTGACTAATACTGGCTAGGCTAAGTGTAGTATAGGATTTGTATTGAAGTGTATAGCTCGTAGAAAACACTTAAAGAATAGAGAGAAGAGAAAGTGAATGAGATATTTGAAATGTGAAAGTTTTTCTCTATTTATATCATTTTTATGGACCGAATTTGGTCAGAGTTTGGATGCAAAAATTTCAGATTCGAACGTTGGATACAGATATCTAGAAAATTCAAAAATAATTTAAAACTAACTTGACCAAAATTGGGCCGAATTCTGGCCGAGTTTTGCCAGGGTTAGAACAGAACTGTTTGGGCCAATTTTATTGGATTTTGGGCTTTTTAATATGTGGACTTTGGGATAGAAATTTGTGGATAAAAATGCTATATATTGTGGACTGAGAACAGCTACGCCAGTACCGTTCTGACCAATCTTACATATTTTCCTAGTCTCAAATAAAATAAAAATACAGAAAAAAATGTAAAAGTCTTATTCTTGATTCCATCATTTTTGGTTCTTGATGACGACGAGACGTTTGTAGCTTGTAGCAGTAGGTGCAGATATTCTAACTTGAAACCTGTAGCGATATATAAATATATTTTACGTATCGACCAAAGTTGACACTGATTATCAAAATCAAGTATGATCATGACCAGTGGGCCAACAATCTCCCCAATTTTGATAATTGACATGCATTGAGTCTTTACCAAAATATTTGTGAGCCTCCTGGATTTTTAGAGTTATTTTTTATTGATTTTTTAATATAGTTATTAATAGATATTTTTTTCCTACTATTACTTTTGATATTTAAACATACTTTTTCGTATCTTTGATTTTTGGAGCACAAAAAAATACCAAACTCTAGAAACCATGAGTTTTGACCTAGACAAGTTTATTTTTGATTTGGTATATCATCTCCCACTCAAAAATGTCTTTTTATATTCTATTTTCTTCACACAACTTCGGGGTCAAATTAGGCCAAGAAGTAATCTATCGCGAGACTTGTCGTAACTTTCAACCTAAATTCTGGACACATTGATCCAACCTAAGCGACCCAATATATGATCACAATATTTTTGATCCTACTACACACGTTCCTAGGGTGTCCCACTCAATCGAGATCCCATGTGCTATTTAAATTCAAATGGCACATAAGACCCCTTATGTGACTTTTAATGCCTATTTCCAATTCGAGTAATTTTTATTGAACCTAAACTTGTCCAACAATGTGTAGAGGAGTTGTTAGGGTCATTTCCATGTAGAAGGACGATCCTAGATATCTATTTCTGATTTATCGAGTATTTATTTGGGTTAAACCTAACAAGGAATCTCTACAAACAAACATTTCATAAATTAGGAAACTTTAGATGCATGTACCCAATCCACTACCCAATTAGACTCCAAAACCCATTGGAACTCACCCAAAATTGCACTTAAATAGCCTACCGGACCTCCCTACATAACCCTAGCCTATATATATCATAACCAACCCCCTCACCCTTTTCAAACCCTAAAACCTAATACTATTCGACCGCCAACTACTGTTGTTGTTCACCTTTTTCTTGCTGCTGTCCCGACCATTGTTGACCACCTTTAGCCCAACCACCTTAGTCCCAACATGCCCAAGACCCCCTCTACCTTCCCAAGGTCAGCCACCACCTGGAACCACTCCTACAAGCAGCGACATCTGCCCAAAGTTGACCCCAACTTGCTGTTCGAAAACATAGCAGGTATGCCCATCTTATAACAGTGTTTTCTTCACTTCTAGACATCAAAACATTATGGAATAAAAAATGCTAGGTCCCCTATATGTCTACTACCTTATATAAAATTTTATGTCAAAATCCTTTCTAGATATTTTGGGGCACACGTTTTACCAAAGTATGTCCAAAATTGGCACTATTTGGTATATGTAGGTTTGATCTAGTTAGAATAACTTTTACTATTGATATTATATATGAAAATGACCATCATTCAATTATCTATAATTTCTTTTAATTACTTTTTCATAATTTTTCTATTTTGACATATAAATCTTTCTATCTTTGAAGAACAAATTCTTCCGTAAAACGAACTATCGAAATTATCATCTTGTGATTTCCAATTTTGTGTGTGTGCATTCAATGCTCCATATTATTGATCCTCGATTTATGATCATGAATATTTGATAATTTAAATAATTATTTACCAGTTATTTCAAAATATTAGAGTTATTTTATTTATGGTTAAACAAGTTCTAATAATGTTAATTTATCAATATTGGTATTAGTTTGATCATGAGTTAATTTATAAATGGTTTTTATGCAATAATAATTATAGAAAATATATTTCTAGAATATTAAAAAAAATTATAATTAATACTGATTAAATTATACATATATTTTGTGAGATTTTGCTAGTCCTAGAAGGAACATTATGACTAGTTAGTTAATTATGACTAGTATATAGATTAGTTAACCCTATTACTTATAAATATATGTATATATGGTAGTAATAATGAAGGGTGGTTAGTAATGTTAGTTAGTATTATTATTGATAGGAGTTCGTGAGATCGAGACTGCAGAAGTTGGAACCGGATCCATAATCTACACTCCTGCGACGAATCCAGGCAAGATATCGTGCCACTGTGATCTTATTTTATTTTCCACTATACATGGATGTGTTGTGGTGTGTTAGGATTAGATGTGTTAGAAGAGCGTCCAAGTGTGACTTGGGTGCTGTCGATGATGCCATCGAAGACATATAGTGGGTGTGTGACCTAGCGTGCTAGTATACTTCCTCGTGTTGAAGTTATTTTTCAATGACTTCTATGACTTGGACACGACTCATGACACAACACTTAGTGAGAGTTACAATTGTATTGGCACGCACCATGTACTTGGCAAATACAAGGGATTCTTATGACGGATTATATACGACTAGTAGTGTTAGTTAGAGAACTTGCATATGAGATACGAGTTGTGCGAGTCATGGACATGATCTTGTACTACTCCTGGACGGGAAAGACTATTAGTAGGCATATGAGAGAGCCACCTTTTAGCCTCATAGTTGCCCGGTTTTGGGTTCATAGTTTTCTGGTTATGGTTGTATTACTAGAGTATATATCCGACAGCGGCCGCTGATCGTGCGTCAGAACACGGTCGGGAGGTATGCTAGTATATACATAAACCTCTAGCAGATGCCATGCTTTATTTCTTTACCTACTCATATGTACCGAAGCAGTCTTCAAGTGCATACCCTTAGATGTACAGTCTACCTTATTAGTTATATACATGTTCATGTATATTACTTTTACTATTCATATTGTGGCTAGTTGTTGTAACTCGTTATGTTCTTCTGAGGACCTGGTGATCTCTCCAGGTGTTAGTGGACTTCCGATATAAAGTTATGATGATGTGTTCTACAGGATTCAGGTACTGTTGGTAGTATTTCTTAATATCACTTTTGTGTCCCTTGCCTCGTGGAGGACTAGTCCAGTCTCTAGTACTCCTGTTCGATGTAATCCACTATGGCACAAGCTTTAACTGAGTACTTGCAATACTTATAATATCGTGCTTGGGGACAAGTGCACGACCAACTTCAACAACATCGTGCTTGGCGACGAGTGCACGACCGACTCCAGAAGGCGATTGAAAATTGGAATATTTTTTTGAGATAACCTCTGATACAACCCTTCAAAACTAAATTCTAGATTGAACTGACTGATACTTGCTTGGCTAAGAGTAGTATAGCCTTTGTATGAAATCATATAGCTCGTAGAAAATACTTAAGGAATAGAGAGAAGATAAAGTAAATGAGATATTTGAAATGTGAATTTTTTTCTCTATTTATAGTAATTTTATGGACCGAACTTGGGCAGTGTCTGGGAAGAATTCAGATGCAGAAATCTCGCATTCGAACGTTGGATACAGATATCCAAGGAACTCAAAAATAAGTTAAAACTAAGTTGACCGAACTCGGGCCCAACTCTGGTTGAGTTCTAGCCGAGTTCTACCATGGTCAGAATAGAACTGTTTGGGCCAATTTTGTTTGGTTTTGGACTTTGTAGTATGTGGACTTTTGGATAGAAATTTGTGGATATGAAGGCTATATATTGTGGACTGAGTATAGCTATGCCAGTACCGATCCAATAAATCTTACATATTTTTCTAGACTCAAACAAAATAAAAATACATAAGAAATATGTAAAAGTCTTGTTCTTAATTCTATCACTTTTGGTTCTTGATGACGACGAGATGTTTGTAGCTTATAGCAGTATATGCAGACATTCTGACTTAAAATCTGTAGTTGTATATATATTTTTACGTATCGACCAAAGTTGATATTGATTATCAAAATCAGGTATGATCATGACCAGTGGGCCAACAACATCATGACTATAATTTATTTCAAGGTTTCTTGACTTTTGATATATCAATGTTTGATTAGATTAAACATAATCTGCACAATAATGCTGGGACAAAAGGTTTTGATCTTATAAAATAGGGGATTTGCAAAAAATTTGCATAAAAGACAAGGTACTTCAAACTATAACCACTAAACATTGGCACTCACAAACTCTGCCACAGAAAATGCAACTCCAGCACCAACACCACAGACCACTTGCTGCTTGGGCGATAGGCTGGCACTGGGTTCAAACCTAAATAGTGACTCCATTTGCCCCTTGGTCTTTCACCAGCAAGTGTTTGCTTTACTAAGAAACTTCTCAATCATCTTTATGATAAATTGCATATTAAATATTGTAATTATCACGTTGTAATTTCATGAAAGTCATGCAAGCAAGCAGTTATTCATGGAAACCATGTACATACATAAGCAATTACATTTGGACTTCAATCTTTCTTCATATAGTTTAAAGAAAATTAACATTAAAAATGTTTTATAGAGTAAGAAAGCAACTTGAATCCAGAACTTAGTAATTGTCACTAATCAGCATCCATACTCAAAGGGTAAAAATCTGAAACCATGTTTTTAAACCTTGCCAGTATGCCTTATTGGTAGCGGAGACTAGTGCAATGTGGTGTGACCTGTTGATAGAATAGACTACTGGAAATTGTTGAGAAACCCAATTTCAGGATGGGCTTTTATGAAATGCCCACCCGCTGGATGAGTTTTATGAAATGCCCAGAATTAAGTATTTTCACGTTAAATATTCCAATATTCCCTTTTAGATGCCACCCGCTGGGAAACTGCTATTTTTATAATATCGAAACTACCCCTCCGCGCGAATTGGTCATCTATATGTATTTGAATTCAAAAAACTCAGATCTGGATTGCGATTTTCTTCTTCTTCTTCTTCTTCTTCACGAAAAATCTGAATTCCATTGCTCTCATCTTCAGCAGAGATCGTAAAGATCGTTCGTAGTTCGGTGTGCTTTTCTTCGGTCGAACTCAGATCATCGCTCGTCATCATCATCACCATCATTATCATCTTCATCGACGTCAATTGTGGAGAGAAGATCTTTCTTCTTTTTTTCCATAAGAATTATCATCGCTTTGAAAGAAGAACGAAACTCTTTATTCCTGAAAAAACTAAATTACACGGAGAATGGCCATTCTCCTACGTTTTAACACTGGAAATGACCATTCTCCGTGTTAGAAACACGGAGAATGCCATTCTCCGTTTTATTTTAAAACGGAGAATGGCATTCTCCGTGTTTCTAACACGGAGAATGGCCATTCTCCTGCGTTTTAACACTGAAATGACCATTCTCCGTGCTAAATTACACGGAGAATGACCATTCTCCGTTTTATTTAACACGGAGAATAACAATTCTCCGTGTAAATTAACACGGAGAATGACATTCTCCGTTTTATTTAAAACGGAGAATGACATTCTCCGTGTTTCTAACACGGAGAATGGCCATTCTCCTGCGTTTTAACACTGAAATGACCATTCTCCGTGCTAAATTACACGGAGAATGACCATTCTCCGTTTTATTTAACACGGATAACGTCATTCTCCGTTTTATAAAAAACGGAGAATGCCATTCTCCTGCGTTTTAACACTGAAATAACCATTCTCCGTGCTAAATTATACGGAGAATGCTATTCTATGTTTTATTTAACACGGAGAATAACATTCTCCGTTTTATTTAACACGGAGAATGGCATTCTCCGTGTTTCTAACACGGAGAATGGTCATTCTCCTGTGTTTTAACACTGGAATGACCATTCTCCGTGATAAACTACATGGAGAATGCCTAAATTAAGACGGAGAATAGTCATTCTCCGTGTAATTTAGCACGGAGAATGGTCATTCTCCGTGTAAATTAAGACGGAGAATGACATTCTCCGTGTTACTAACACGGAGAATGACCACCCTCATGTGAAATTAACATTTTTCGTGTTCTAACACGGAGAATGACCATTCTCCTGCATTTTATGGTCAGTTGAAACTTTGGAGAGCCATAACTTTTGACTGGGAGGTCGAAACGAGGTCCCGTTTGTCGCAAAATGAGCGTATCATCGAGGAGACTGAAAGTAACTGCTTCACGGTTAGACGACCTTCCGAAATTTTAGAATCACAAAAAAATGATGTTTGGACCTCCGTTTTAGCACTTTTGCCGTTTGTCCCGGTCTTTCCGAAATTTTTCGACGAGTTTTTGAAGATTTTTGAGGAGAAAACCTAGATTCGAAAGTGAGCAGCGTATGGAAGAAGATGAAGTATCGAAACGTTTTTTTAAGAGCAGTTTCGTGGGTGTTTTCAATAAAGGAAGGGCAAAATGGTCATTTGGAACCCGCTTTGGATAAGTTTCTCTAATTCTGGGCACGCGATGAAAGTTTTTTTAGCAGTGGATTTTACATAAAACTTTTTTAGTTTTTGGGCATTTCATAAATCCTCCCAATAGACTAAGTCAGCAAAGTGGAAAAGGTAAATACTAGCGAGGTTAGACAAGTGCTGTAACACAAGTACATGTCATCATTGTAAACACTTGCAGTAACACATTTATTATTGTCACCATAGTGTACACTTTATATGTTTGATGGAAAATCAATTGTCACGAATATTTTTTTTTTGTCATTGTCATTATACATTAAAAACACAAGAACACAATGTAATATCACACAATTCTTGTAGAAGAGGGTATGCATGATTGTGCTCATCTTCCAAGAACACCCCCATCGACTTTCCAATGTAAACCACAACTAACCTTCACAAATTCTAAAAAGCCATTATATAGGCGACTAACTCTAAAGTAATTATAGACGACAACAACATGAAAAATAATTATAGCAATTCTCAAAAAGTAATTATATTGCTCCACAAAATTCAGTACAAATAACATGAAGAGAAGTAATATTGGTACTTATAAAATAAAGAGTATCCAAAGTAGCTGGTACATAAAACCTAGAGTAATCTATAAATATAAATTGATGATCAATTGCATATGCAGCTCCTGTCTTGGTGATGATCAATCTTTAATGACCTGTATAAATTAATAAAGAGATTGTTTAGAATATTACGTAAGCATATATGTATAAGAAAAAAATTGTCAAGAATTTCTACAATAGAAGCAATGAGAATAGAGTACCGCAATGTCTATGAAATAGCTTAAAAGAACCAACAAGTGCTAAGAACTATTTTATGAATTATATCTACTAAACTTCATTAAGTTGTGAAATTGCACCTGTAATTTAAGATGCACACTGTGCAAGGTTGTTCTCCTCGAATGCCCTCTTTTATCTATAAAAAAAATACACAAAATAGCAATATGATCTTGCAGTGCACGCCAGATAAGTTTTAGCATCATCACATGCCTACCTGGAATAAGACCTCACCATCGGTAGCAGGTCCACTTAAAAATCTACAATTTTGTCCCAGAACTTCATTCCTAGAGTAACCTGTGAAAGAAATTTGAGTACTTTGTTCAATAACAGTCCAGACATTTAGGAAGAAAAAAGAAGGAAAAGTCAAATTTGGTAATTAAATCTCGATTAAAATACTAGTCCGACTCATGATGTGGAACATAATTTGGTTTCACAGAGTACCGGATAGCACAGGAATAATGTATAAAAGAACAAAAAAAATTTATTATCTAAGAAGATTTTTCACATGATTGTTACTTCAAATGTTTGATAAAAGTATGACAAAGAAAAGAAACAAATTCAGAAAGGCTTAGCAAATTAGATGGGGATAAAATTATCAATAAACACATGCACCCTACCTCCCTTCTTGATGATAGATATCAACCATTAATCTGTGAGCACCCTCCTCGCTGGCAAGTCAGACAACAAGTAAGATCACTCCCGTCTCTCCAAAATTCGAATTTGCCTTAGAAATGACGGATATTGACCACTAGTTCGTAGGCACACCTCTGCTAGCAAGTAAGGCAACATGACACAACTAAGATAAGCTGGAAGCACCAAAAGCAATAGCTGCTACCAAGTTCTGTGCAACCTGCCAATGGATTGTCACTCCGGGCAAGTATGAGAAAAGAGAGAGAGAGAGAGAGAGAGAGAGAGGGGAGGGGATGGCTTTGGGGTGGGAAGGCAGGCAGAGATGCTGATGAGCACAGACTGCGAAAGGAGAAGAAGGAAGTGAGGGCTTTTGCACAAAGTTGCCTTACTTTCTAGTTGTATTATAGTTCTTTACAAGTATTGATGGTTATTTTTGACATTTATGTATAATTATTGATTAGGAAGGATGCAAAAGAAGATACCAGGTTCAATATTTTACTGAGAAGTGGAGTGGTTTTTTATTGTTAAGAGTATTGTTTGTCAAACTCTATTTAATGTAAATGCAACATTATATGGACGATTTTGGATTTCTTTACACAACATCAGCAGTTCAGTTCTTGCCTTTCTGCCAAATTTCTTTACACAACATCAACATTATATGGACGATTGCCAATGTGATGCTCCATATGACTTTAATTTTACTCCGCACTGCTTGATTGGATTCATCCAACGGTCAAAGTACTCAATGCCTTAGGAATGCAGGTAAGATTTTACTCCGCACGTACCCTAATTCTCTTTCACTACAGTTTAGAATCCTTGCGGGGAATCACACAAAATTACTGTTCCATTTGCCAAATTTTTTTCTTCTTTGTTGAAAGCACCAGGTTTTGTAACAAATTATCACAAACATATAGTATGGAAATGTACAAAACAAATATACCAACCTACTGGTTTGGTGTTATATTCCAAAAGGAAAAAAATACTTAGAATGGTGCTATTTCAAAAGCAGTAAAAACTTAACAGGGGATTTGTATTGTGATTTTTCTAATCTGGAAAAGTTCTAATTGTGAATCTTCCATAAACTCAAACCAGTTGCCAATTGCCAAGCTTGAGTGCTTTTATATTTATAGAAGTGTTTGGACTAAGGGTGTAAACAAGGAGGAATTGCCTTGTTCAAATCTTATTTTGTAGCCTTAATTTAACCAATATGGATCCTTTGGCTTAAAGAGTCACTGGCTACCTTTGTGGATAAGCAAGTTTCACAAGACGTAGAGAATGTTGGTTTACCTTCAGGAAGAAAAAAGGCTTCGGCAGTGCAAGAATGAAAGAAACTTCTAATGGGGTTATATTGGTTTATGAAGAAAAAAGACCTTCTGAAGTACAAAGATGACCTCTAATTCTAGACTAGTCAAGATCACTCCCTTATTAGTTCATGCCAAACAAACTTCTCTAAAGAAATAATAATTATATGCTTGAAAGTGCCATCCCTTCTTCATGCCAAGTAAACTTCTCACATAGGCAAGAACTGATAGAAAACTTGAGTATGCTTCCATATAATGTGTTAGAGAAAAAGTACAAGTACTACAAAGGTCTCCAGATATCCCTGCTAGATACCTTCAACTGAGCATCCAACTAATTGCTGAGCATGTTCTATTGTTTGGAAAAGGGAAACGGTTAATACTTGAAGCTACAAGGAAGTGTAACATTACCTTCTTCATAGAAGGACAGTCAGCCAAAGACTCAAAAATGTCATAGTGTCACACTGAAGAATTAGATTATCACCTACTTTTGGTCAAGAAGATCGTACACTTTCACCAAGCTGAATTAGCTTACCACCTTCTGTTTGTTAAAATGATCATACAGTCTCCGTCCGACGCCATGAGGCCTCAGCCTAGCGCCGGCTGGTTTTCCTTCTCGTCCGAGGAGGATGCGAAGGGCTGTCGGTAGACCGTAGAGGACGACATGTACAACATTTTGAGAGGCAAGCTTAGTAGAGTATACGCAGCACCTCCGGAGGAGAGAACCAAGCGCATTTTCTTGTGTTCTTATGTGGTTAGAACTTAGATGGCTTGATGCATAGACACTCGAATAGGGTGTGTATCAGCCTATCAGGTAGCAATTCTTATTGGACACTCACAGGACATATCGATTTAGAAAAATAGAAGTTTTCTGGATGCAACAGTGATATTTTTGGTGGTTACCCTGCTGGTATAAATAGTGCTTGCATCATAGCCTTTGAGGTACGGATTCTTCAAACCCTGATACACACTCCAATAGGCTGTGTATCATCCTATCAGGTACCAATTCTCATTGGATATTTACAGGACATATCGATTTAGAAATGTAAAAGTTTTCTGGAAACAACAATGATATTGTTGGTGGTTACCCTGTTGGGATAAATGATGCTTGCATCATGGCCTTTGAGGCACATATTCTTCAAACCCCGATACACACTCGAATAGGGTGTGTATCAGCAACTTATTGGATAACAGACAATATTCTCTATATTTTATGGTCCTAAAATGAAGATTGACCAGTATTGAGAAGTGTTTAGGACAATTGACTAATGCAAGAAATCCAAAATCAAAATTTTAGATGGTGAATAATGTCCAGATGAGCTTATTAAGATTCACAACCTACAAATTATCATCCATAAGATCTTGGGACTATGTTGCATCAAGACCAATATATAAACCACAAAAATTAAAAAACCTAGGATTCCAGATAAGAAACAACAATATAACATGTATGAGAGAAATATACATGTTCCTTGGAGAATCCTACAAGAATCCATAGTAGTGCCAAGAATTGTATGGTACTAAAACTTCAATGGTTCAACCTCCAATTCACCTTATTAAAGCAAAATTGTTCAATCATACTAAAGCAAATTTTAATATTGTCAGTACATTCAAAAGACTTGAAAACAGTACCTTAGCTTTTCTAGCAGATCCTTAAGGTTCAACTTCCTATTTTTCTCATGAGATTCCAAGAATGACAACCTTTCGCAGTTCAACGCACGCCACAGGAATGTAAAATGATATTTATATCATGTAGCTTGAAAATCGAGTTCCTACTACTGAACTACTTGGAGGTCCGTATGTAGTTTTTGAAACACAAAATTAATGCCAATGGCAAACAGAAAAATATAAAAAACTACAGATGTCAAATGTACACATTTACTTCAGATTAGTTTACCTTTATAGCTCTATCAAGAAAAATCCCTTTCGGAATGAGATTTGTATAATCAAGTAGCCGCCTCACATTTTCAATATCACTTTCAATTCTGTCAGCTACACCAGGGTATTGTATTTTCACTGCAACTTCTAAACCATCTTTCATGACAGCTCGGTGGACCTATCGAAAAGGTAAGATGACCTTTAATTATATACAGCTAAAAGAAATCAAGACAGCTCAGGAGAATTAGAAAGATTTACAGAAAACATTAAGGATGACATTTAATCGAAACATCTATTTGAGACACTAAAAGAACAACTATAACATGGTCCAAAGTTCCATCTTCATGCTATGTAAGCTATTATCTATCAAACAACACTCTAGATTAAGAGACTCCACAGAAAAGGTTAGCCTAACTTACGAGTGATTTTCAACCTCGCAATTCAACCTGCTTAGCACCGCCACAAATCTGGTCAAGAAAACTTTGGGTAGGAGATCTTTCTATACATATTGGAAAAATAGAAATATGTAATCCTCAACTCTCAACACAAACCTGGAGTTTTGGTGTAAAGGCAGGGCCTTTAACATGGTACCGGAGCAGCCTATGTTTAAATCTTGTCTGACATGACAATTTAAGCAGATTATATAGAAAATTATACCATTGGGTTAATCCAGCTCTGAACCCAAAATGGACTTTCGATTGCAGGGGCATATTTGAACAATTTAAACATTTTACCCTCAACTCTCTAGTTTTGGTGTAATGGTAGGACTTTAACATCAGACAAGGCAAGTCGGCATGTATTTGTTGATCATGTAGAGTAAAGAGAAAGGTCAAGGGAAAAAAAAGACCTCCTAAACTAAGCAAGAATATAGATAACCAGGGGAAATGGAAAATTTAGAAAGAGGCTTTGAATATTTGTCTCCAAGCATGATAATAGCTGGTCCAACGAAGTGTTGTCTGGATCGTGGTTCGCTTAAGAGGGTTGTGTGTATTGTGTCTCCTATGAAAGATTTCATAACGAATACTACAATGACCGACTACTATATGCTTTATTTTAACAATTAGCACCACATAAAATTATATACGGACGTGAAATTTGAAGAAGGTTAACTTTAATCCAGTGCGATCAGGTGAATCTGGATTTATAAGTCCATTGCTTTCAATACGAGCCATCTATGATACCTACTACACTAACTGGTAGAAAACCCTATAATGGTAAGTTTGCAAGCAGATCCGGAGTAAAGTAAATCCAATAACCTATATATGTTTATTAATTAGCTACCCGGAGGGTATAAGCACAGCATACATGCATGCTTCTACATCCTTCTCATTGAATCTATTATTATGCAAATGGTCTAATTAATACAGAAGCAATATTTTATGATCCTTTTAATGAAGTGTAGATCCCCCAAACTATGAGGATAGCTCGTTCAGTTATTCAAGCATGTCAAAAGGTCCATACTATGAACTGAGCCTTACGAATACATGAAAATCCCGATACCGAAAACATTTTCCTTCCCCTATTTGCGAAGCACTTCCACAATTTAAGAAAGCCATGATGAGATAAGCTTTAAGTGTACAGCATATCCTACTTTCAGGAAATAACCTCTGAACACCATAGAAAAAAAAATATAGAATTGAGGGAGAAGCCATACCTTCTTCTTCAATCGGACTTTTTGGGGGGATGAGATTTTTTTGGGGACATTGCTACTTTTAAAAGCAAGGCGCGCGGTTCTTCCTGTGAAAAAAGGGGGAATCAGTTTTTTCCGTGGACAAAAGGGGGGAAATATGCAATTTAGTTTTAAGAGCACGGCGCATTGTTTTATTATTATTATTATTATTATTATTATTATTATTATTATTATCAAAGAACTCATAATTTGCATTGTCATAAAGTGAACCAACAAAACAAATTGCTACCATGATCTCTACAAGCATGCATCATCAGAGGCATTCTTCTCCAAGTTAAGCATCAAGAGCATCAATCATTCATATCTATACAACAAACTTAAGAGCTACAAAATGAATCAATTTCAGTCAAGATCCAGCATTTGTACCGTGGACGGCTTTGAAGTCAGGGTGCAGCAGCCCGAGCTCGTCCCGGGCCTCCAGCGGGCTGCTCGTCTCGTTCCGGATGTGCCTCACCCGTCGGCTCGCCAGCGACCTGTGCTCGAACCCGTACATCTGCAGGACCTGGTTGTCCCCGAAGTTGAACGAGCGGTCCATCTGCTTCAGGCACCTTTCGACGGGGTAGTCCCCGAACTTGCCGCACGGCGTATTGTTGATTTCGTGGAGAAAAGGGGAGGGCTCCTATCGGATGTTTTATTTCTATGGGAAAGGGGTTGGGGGTGATTGTATTTATGGAGAATTTGGTTTTCAAATCCTGTTAGGACTTGGTAAGTATTGACCTAAAATTTTGCTATACTTAATTAACAGTAAGGACTAGGTCAATATTTGACACACAAAAAAATACTCAAAACCCGTTATGCAATGCAATCAGAATATTTGACGTTATTTATATTAAAAATATCCGGTTATGCAATGCAATGCAATCAGAATTTTATACTAAAAAAATTTTATACTCAAATTTTCTGCCAAATGCAATCAGAATTTTCTGCCTAATGCAATCAGAATATTTAGGATTTTTAGGATTTATTTTATATTTTTTTAATTAACAGTAAGGACTAGGTCAATATTTTAAGAAAATATTTTGTACCGTGGACGGCTTTGAAGTCGGGGTGCACAAAATCAGTTAGGATTGTGATATTTGATGTGAAAATTTTTGGTATAGTCAAATCTTGTTACAATTTAAATGGTAATGTCAAAATAGTATCAAAATATGATATATTTTTATTTAACTTTTTTAAATTTATTTAAAGTTTTTGTTACAAGAAATAAATTTCTACTTTGTGACTAATACTTTTGTGTGACGTAAAATTATTTGGTAACTAAAAGAAACTTTTAAGTGACAAGAATAAAATTTTAATCTTGTGGCTAATACTTTTATGTGACAATAATATTTTCTTGTAACTACAACAAAAAAATTTAGTGACAACTATTTCCCTTATCAAACATAACTTGTCTCTAAAATCATAATTTAATTTCAGTAACCACATTAAGTGACGACCAATAAAAACATGGTCACTAAATGTTTTAATTGTGTGACGGACAATAACAGTTGTCACAGAAACAAATTATGAGTGACAACAAAAATTATTTGTCACAAAAATGTCCCTTTCAGTGACAAGTTTTACACTTGTCACAGATTACTTGTCACGGAAACCCGGATTTCTTGTAGTGACCCTCTATATTTCTCTTGATCTACCGTCATCCGCTGCTCCTTGAGGTATTTGACACCTGCAAAATTTGGATTGGGAAATTTTTGTCATTAGGGCTCTCGCTAAAACCCTAATTTCTTTCGACACAAAAAACACAATCTCTTCCCGTACAAAAAAATCAATTTCTCGCAACCAAGGGGCTTGTACATGGGAGCACCACTTGCCACAGTTGAAGTGTAGAGAAGAAATCAAAGATATCATACCTCCTTCTTCGAATAGTGAAGATCGACATTATCGTATGAAGAAGACTGAAGGCGGCGGGGTCTCGTAGGCTCTGTCACGACCCGGACCCGCTTTTCGGACGCGAGCTCGTGAGCAAGCCAACTACTTATCGAGCGGACTCCAGCCCGACTCGAATACATAAACGTTGTCTGGACTGTGTTATTGTGCCTAATCATGGCAAGGCAAACTATATCTCAATCCATAATAAGATTATAAAGCATGAATGAAGAATTATGGGTCATGGTATGCAGCCCACTAGCATACATGTCCGATAAGACTCCAAGGGAAAAATAATAGGAATCTATAAACTAGGCTAATAAACAGGATATCTCATGATAAGGAATGAAAGCACGAGAAGACAATAAACGTAATATCAATACCTAAATCCTGCAAGTGCATCATAGTCATCTACCATCCTGCTCTGTTAACTAACTCCATGTAATCGCTAAACCTGAAGATATCATCGGGTCCTCAGGGGACATAGCAAGATATATATAAACATGCCTATCTAACAGTTCTATCTTTCATAAGAATATAAATAGGAAACTAGACAGAAACTGACATGTTTCTACTGACAGGTGACTATGAACACGATACGGGATCAACTACGCATAAATGAACGGATGGAAGAACAATTAAATAAGAGATCAATGGAATACCAAACCGTCATTCCGAGTGTAGACTCGATAGTTTGTACTAATCACTAACCCTCGCCCCGAGTGTGGACTCGCAGGTTAGTTCAAGACAAGGCACCCTCGCCCCGAGTGTGGACTCGCAGGTGTAAACGAATCACTAACCCTCGTCCCGAGCGTGGACTAGCAGGTTAGTTCAAGACTATCACCCTCGTCCCGAATGTGGACTCGCAGGTGCAATCAATCAAGACAAATACCCTCGTCCCGAGTGTGGACTCAGTCAAGATACAGGTGATGACACGGTACAACTCAGTCATGACACAGGTAAGGACAGCTCTAGTATGGACTATAATATGAACAAGCCTGGTATATCTACACTACCAAGTCATGGAAGAATGATATACAAGCAAGACGATAAACTGGTAACCATCGTATGAAGAAAACATATAAATCCATATAAACTAGAGTAACTAAATGATCACGTAATAAAAAGCAGAAGAACTATAAGCATGAAAATGAACTGTAGAGGGAGGCAAGGTATCTTACCTGGTGGTAGCACGAAGAACCAATAATATACCGTCAACTGGTTAGCCATAAAGTCCAAAGCTCACAAACTGAAACAGACATTGTCAACATTCTCAAAATAGTCAAATTAGCTAAGATTGCCTGTCCATAAGTCAAATTTTGGACATAGGGGCAAAACGGTCATTTTGGGTCAAAACGGTGTCCACCGTTGGACCCACTTTGTACCAAAAAGTGTGCCAGAGTCAATGGTCTCTAAAGTCGTCAAACTATATGTCTACGGATTCATTTTGATGATACAAACCCAACGGTATATCCAATTTTGGATTCTCATATGCATATCACTTAGATTGGTTACAGTAGATGCCCTTTATTCATTTAATTTTTATTATAACTTGGCATGTTTTTCTATACCTTGCTAGGCCCTTAAGGACCTGGTGATCTCTCCAGGTAGTAGTCATGCAGAGCAGGTCTGCTGATTATAGGGCTATTGCTATGACTGAATCAGGTATTTTATCATGCTTCCATATTGTTTTCATTATTTATACTCTGCTTTTAGCTTAGTTTTATAGACCTATGTCATTCTTCGGGTCTAATCGAACATATATGTTATTGGACTACAGACCATAATATATATTGTTCATTTCTAATTTACTTATTCTGTGGATTGAGGTATATAGATTTATATCTGTTTGATAAATAAATTAGAACACCAAGACAGCTTATACGTATTCGAATTGGGATGGAGTCCTCTTGATACGTAGCTGGCATATACACGGTCTTCTAGTCCTACGTATTTTGGTACTAGGGCGTTACAATGATAGTTGTATATACACAAGTGTAGTAAGTCAATGACCAAGCCATGTGACAACATCATCGTCGTGAGTTACTCGTCCTTACCTCAACCTTAGATCTACTACCATTACCCTCTGTAATGCCCTGAATCCGTTGCGGAGCACGGTGCGGGCTAGCGGCCGAATGGCCGAGTCGGATGAGAATTGGGGAAACTTTACCAGGATCGCGGGATAATAAATTGAGATCCTTTCCTCGTTATGGATTGGACTCTTTTGAAATGATGCCCAAGATGCAGTGGCGCGCGTCTTGGGGGAAGAGTTCTATATAAGAGTCGCTTGCCCCGAGACCGTTGTCCTGCTGGTTTTCGATGTCGCTTTTGCTGTTGGCTTTTGTGTGCGTTTTCGTGATTGTTTTCGATGAATGTTTTCATGGATTTACTTTCACCGTCTACGCATTTCATATCGAATAACTGAGAGAAAGAGAAGAAGTATGCTGACCAAACGTTGGTGCCAATGCAGGTGCTAACGCGGTGAACCTCGGGTGACGTTGCGTGGAAGACCTCTTTCTCTCGGCAATTCACCAACACGTGAGTGGCTTTGATCCTTCGACGATCCTTGATCTTCGCGCATAACAATGGTAGACTTGTTATTGCGTTCGGTGCTTAATAAAAGATGCCTAGTAATAATATGGGAAAGATAATGAAAGATAAATTATCACATGGCTAGGCTTATGTTGTAAATCGAATGATGCTCGTATGCTATATGAATTATTTAACAGGTGATGCAAAGACCCAAGTATTGGGCGGTAAGTATATCGGACTTCGGTTCGAAAGAATGAGTTAAACATGAATAGTCCCTTGGTTGGATGAACGAATATACGAGCCTATGGCTCAAAGTAAGATGGGAAAATGGCAAGATGAAATGAGAACTATGAATATGTGTGGAAGATGCTATTATCATGCATGTCGTGTCTCTTATTAGTTAAGTTGCATTGCATGCATGGTCATGGACAACTTGTATACAAGGTAGTTCCTCGAACGGTACTCCGAGGCCACGGAACCGATTCGGCCTAGGAGGAACGCCGTGCTGAAGTAGTAGCACAGTGCTGAAGTAGTAGCACGGTCTTTCGGGAACCTTCCGGATGGGCTAGCTACCCACCGATGAAGGGGAGCCGTCCGACCAAGATGTCCCAGATGGCGTGTAGTCAGTGACCTTCATATAGACAGGTGGCATAGCTAACATTGTCTTATGCAGGCAGAGTAAGTGGTATTCATAAATATGTACAGGGATGGCTATCGACCGTGGGTAAGATTCACCAAATGGGTGATCAATATGAACTGCTTATGTTAGATCAACATGAATTGCTTATGTTTCTAACATCACTGTATGCTCCTTATATTTCTCATCAAATATATGAATTGTTAATGGACCCTAAGGCAAGATAGAAAGAATACAAATCAATAGTGAACATTCATGTAATTTTACTACTGTTGATTTATGGTGAGATTGGTTACGGCCGCTCACCAGTACATATGTGGCAATGTACTGACCCTCGTCTCCACAGGTGCCGGGAACCTAGTGGATAATCATAGACGCTGAAGGCTTGCTGTCCGACTCTTTAGAAGCTTCGTACATCTTGAAGTTTCCACTTGAAGAAGAAGGCATTTTGCTGAAGGTGGTTATTGCTGCATTATTAATAAAGGGATATGATGTATGGAACAAGTTGTATCTCATTTCAATATTTCTGCAATGTTGTAGCCAAGTTTGGCCTTTCATCTCGGCTGTTTGAGAGCCTTATGTTTATGCAATGTAATTTCAAAGATATCAATAAAGAACTTATTTCAGATCATATCTGTGTTGCCAAAACTTCTCTATCATCCGCTGCGAATCTCTATTCAAAATGTCTCTTTTATAAAAGGAACACGAGCACGCCTTGTACAAGTGCAATTCCAGACTTGTACGGCATCACGCCTTAGCGAGGACGAACGATTCGGCGTGAATCTAAGCGGAGGCGAACGATTCCCGAATCGGGGCGTGACAGTTTGGTATCAGAGCACGGCTTTACATCCTTGGGAATTTCTTGGTTTTAAAGATTTCGAAAATGACACAAGCTTTATTGCTTCTCGAACAACTTTGGTTTTAAATGTCCCGAAATGAGATGTTCCATACAATAAGTCCATAAATATATTATGAGACTAACAAGCTCCTCTGTTTTGCAGAGATGACAAAGGCGGGTGCGACAAACAACGCGAGTAGCTCAAGGGTGGTAGCCTCAACTGACCCTATGGAGAGGATGCTGGCTATGATGGAGAGCCAGCAGAGGCAGAACGCGAAGCAATTCGAGGCCCAACAAAAGCAGCTAGATACCCTGCAACAGTTGGTCCGAACAGTGGTGAACAATGGGGCTCAAGGCACTCCAGTCTCCCGAGAGAGCGAACTAGTGGAGGCAGAGGAACCCCCGGCGGCTAAGAAAACCACTGCTGTGGCCGACATTACAAAGTTTAAGAAGATCTGTAACAAAGAATTCAAAGGGACAGAAGAAGCCACCATTGCTATGGATTGGCTAGTTGAAGTGGAAGATCACCTGGAAGCTTTGGGTATTGTTGGATCCAAGAGGGTCTCGTGTGTGAAACTACTGCTGGTTTCCAACGCACACTACTGGTGGCAAAGTCAGAAAAGAATTCTAGCGGGAGTGAATGGAACAACGAAAATCACTTGGCTGATGTTCCGCGAGGCATTTCTGGCTCAGTACTTCTCTTCGACTGAGCAGCGAGCTAAGGAATTGGAGTTCCAGAAGCTCGAACAGGGGAACATGACGGTGAAGGAGTATGAGGCAGAGTTTTCTAGACTGTCTCAGTATGCGATCACGAAGTTTACTGACGAAGCATCTAAGGCTCGTCGGTTTGAGCAGGGCTTGAGGCCTGCTCTGAAGGCTCAAGTTGTGGTTCAGAAATATAAGACTTTTCAGGAGTCTTATGAGCACGCGAAGGAATTGGACCCACACTATCCTGCAACGGCGCCAGTGCAAGCGTCGGTGCAGAATCTGCATAACAAGAGACCGAACAACGGGGGCAGATATGAGGCGCCTAAGCGTCAGAACCACGGTGGCTTTCAACGACCCAACCAGGGTGGACCATTCTGCAACAAGTGCCGCAACAAAGGGCACTTTGCTAACGAATGTCAGGTGCTAGAGGGTGGATGCTTCAAATGTGGTCGCATGGGCCACGGATTCAGAGACTGTCCAGGGAGGGGCCACCAGAACCCTCCGAGGCAGCAGCATCACCAACAATATCAACAAAATCGTGGACAGGCACCACGACCTCCTCAGCCACAACAGAATCAGAGGCCCGGTGCCCAGGGCCGAGTCTTTGCATTGACTCAGGAGGAAGCATCATTTGCATCAGATACTGTCGTGACAGGTATATTGTTATTTAATGGCATTCCTGCACGTACTTTATTTGATTCTGGTGCTTCACATAGTTTTATATCTAAAGACTATGTTAAGGAACATGAAATAAAAATGACAATGTTGGATATGTACCTTAGTGTTAGTACTCCATCAGGAGTGGAGATGCCTACTAACATGATGTGTAGGGATGGTTACATATGTATCGGGAAGAGAAGGCTACCATTAGATGTAGTCGAGCTAGATATGAAAGATTTTGATATCATTCTGGGAATGGATTGGTTAAGTGCATGTTGTGCGACGATTGACTGTGCGAAGAAGCGAGTTATGTTTCGCCTACCTGGAGGAACAGAATTCTCTTACTCGGCCAGTTCATCGACGAAGGCTTCGATGGTGATTTCAGCTACTACGGCCCGGCGATTGCTTCATTCTGGCTGCGAAGGGTACCTTGCTTCTGTTCGAGACACACGCAAGAATGGTGCAGACTCAGCTAACACTGAAGTCGTGGCAGAGTTTCCTGATGTGTTTCCTGACGAGATACCCGGAATGCCTCCGGACCGAGAGATTGAATTCACTATCGATACATTTCCAGATACTCGTCCGATCTCAAGGGCACCATACAGGATGGCGCCTGCTGAATTGAAGGAACTCAAAGTGCAACTACAGGAATTATTAGACAAGGGATACATCAGACCCAGTGTTTCACCATGGGGTGCTCCGGTGCTATTTGTGAAAAAGAAAGATGGATCGATGCGGCTGTGCATCGACTACCGTGAGCTAAACAAAGTTACAATTCGGAACCAGTATCCGTTGCCTCGAATAGACGACCTCTTCGATCAGTTGCAAGGGGCGTCTGTGTTTTCAAAGATTGATCTTCGCTCAGGCTACCATCAGTTAAAGATCAAACCAGATGACATTTCTAAGTCCGCATTCCGAACCAGATACGGACACTATGAATTCTTGGTCATGCCCTTCGGACTGACCAACGCCCCTGCCGCTTTCATGGATATGATGAACAGAGTCTTCCGGCCCTTTTTGGATAAATTTGCGGTCGTGTTCATCGACGACATCTTAATCTACTCGAAGAACAGAGAAGACCATGCAGAACATTTGAGGACAGTGTTACAGACTCTACGGGACAATCAGCTCTATGCCAAGCTGAGCAAATGTGAGTTTTGGATGAGTAGCGTGTCGTTCCTAGGGCACGTTATCTCGGCGGAAGGTGTGTCCGTTGACCCAAAGAAAATTGAAGCCGTAGTGGATTGGAAGCAACCCACGTCGGCGAGCGAGATTCGAAGTTTCCTCGGCTTGGCAGGCTACTACAGGAAGTTTGTCAAGGATTTTTCAAAAGTGGCAGCGCCTCTAACTCGACTAACCCAGAAGGGAGTTGCATTCGATTGGACTGATGAGTGCGAGGCTTGCTTTCAAAATCTGAAGCAACGTCTCGTATCAGCTCCAATCCTTACACTTCCAGACGGCGTCGAGGGATTCCAGATATACAGCGATGCGTCCGGATTGGGTTTGGGATGTGTGTTGACTCAGAGAGGGAAAGTGATATCTTATGCCTCGAGACAGCTTAAGCCGCACGAGAAAAATTATCCAACGCATGATTTGGAATTGGCAGCGATAGTGTTTGCATTGAAATTGTGGAGGCACTACTTATATGGAGTGGCTTGCGAGATTTTCACCGATCATAAAAGCCTGAAGTACATCTTTACTCAAAAAGATTTAAATTTGCGGCAAAGACGTTGGTTGGAGCTTATAAAAGATTATGACTTGACGATCGCGTACACCCCAGGAAAAGGCAATGTGGTGGCGGACGCGTTGAGTCGAAACTTTGTGGGATCACTCAGTGTTGACAAACGAATATTGGAGGAATTGGAAAGTATGGGAATTGAGCTCCAGATTCGTGGCCGAAATGCACAATTGGCTCAACTTCAACTTGAGCCGAGTTTGTTAGAAAAGATAAAGACGGCACAGAGGACAGATGAGTTCTTGATTAAGATTGGGAGAATAGTGGAAAAGGGTGAAGCCAGCGACTTCACCAGGCACGAGGATGGATCATTGCGACTCAAGGGGAGGCTATGTGTCCCGAAGGATGAAGAACTCCGGAAAGAAATCTTGACAGAGGCCCATTATGCCAAGTATTCTTTGCATCCGGGAAGTACAAAAATGTATAAAGATTTGCGCACGACCTTCTGGTGGCACGGCATGAAACGAGATGTGGCCCTCTTTGTCTCGCGATGCTTAGCGTGTCAACGAGTCAAGGTGGAACACCAGAGGCCCGGCGGGGAGATGCAGAACCTCGCGATCCCAGAATAGAAATGGGATCATATAACCATGGATTTTATAGTTGGCTTGCCGAAGACGCAGCGGGGGAATGATGCAATTTGGGTCATCGTTGATCGATTAACCAAATCTGCACATTTTCTCGCAATGAAGACGACATGGAGCGTCGACCGGTTGGCTCAGCTATACTTGGATGAAATTGTCCGACTGCATGGAGTGCCGGCATCAATAGTGTCGGATCGGGATGGGCGATTTGTATCGCGTTTCTGGGTCAGTTTGCATGCTGCCATGGGAACACAATTGAAATTTAGTTCTGCATACCATCCTCAAACCGATGGCCAGACCGAGAGGGTAAATCAGATACTTGAAGACATGCTTCGGCTTTGTGCTATTGATCTGAAGACTAGTTGGGATACTCACTTGCCGCTAGCAGAATTTGCCTACAATAACAGTTACCAGTCAAGTATAGAAATGGCCCCGTATGAAGCACTGTACGGGAGAAGGTGTCGGTCTCCGATTTGTTGGGATGAAGTCGGTGAACGACAGGTACTTGGTCCGGAGATGGTGGAACAGGCCGTCGAGAAGGTCCGCATGATTCGGGAGAAGTTACGTGTGGCGCAAAGTCGGCAGAAGAGTTATGCGGATACTCATCGACGACCATTGGAATTTATGGTGGGCGATCACATATTTCTGAAGGTGTCACCGATGCGCGGAGTTATGCGATTCGGTGCGAAGGGGAAGCTAAGTCCGAGATTTGTTGGCCCGTTTGAAATTCTTAAGCGAGTCGGCCCTGTTGCCTATCAGATCGCGCTGCCACCGGCATTGGATGGAGTGCACGATATCTTCCATGTTTCCCAACTACGGAAGTATGTACATGATCCAAGCCACGTGGTAGACTTCGGTCCGTTAGGGCTAAAAGCTGACTTGTCTTATGTGGAGGAACCCGTGCAGATCTTGGATAGGAAAGATAAAATCTTGCGGAACCGAGTTGTTTCTTTGGTTCGAGTGCTTTGGCGAAATCATTCCGTCGAAGAGTCGACATGGGAACTTGAGGCAGAGGTGAAGGAAAAGTTTCCTTCGTTGTTTGACCTAGGTGGGTTTGTGTTTAAGTTTCGAGGACGAAACTTTTTGTTAGTGTATTAATATGTAATGCCCTGAATCCGTTGCGGAGCACGGTGCGGGCTAGCGGCCGAATGGCCGAGTCGGATGAGAATTGGGGAAACTTTACCAGGATCGCGGGATAATAAATTGAGATCCTTTCCTCGTTATGGATTGGACTCTTTTGAAATGATGCCCAAGATGCAGTGGCGCGCGTCTTGGGGGAAGAGTTCTATATAAGAGTCGCTTGCCCCGAGACCGTTGCCCTGCTGGTTTTCGATGTCGCTTTTGCTGTTGGCTTTTGTGTGCGTTTTCGTGATTGTTTTCGATGAATGTTTTCATGGATTTACTTTCACCGTCTACGCATTTCATATCGAATAACTGAGAGAAAGAGAAGAAGTATGCTGACCAAACGTTGGTGCCAATGCAGGTGCTAACGCGGTGAACCTCGGGTGACGTTGCGTGGAAGACCTCTTTCTCTCGGCAATTCACCAACACGTGAGTGGCTTTGATCCTTCGACGATCCTTGATCTTCGCGCATAACAATGGTAGACTTGTTATTGCGTTCGGTGCTTAATAAAAGATGCCTAGTAATAATATGGGAAAGATAATGAAAGATAAATTATCACATGGCTAGGCTTATGTTGTAAATCGAATGATGCTCGTATGCTATATGAATTATTTAACAGGTGATGCAAAGACCCAAGTATTGGGCGGTAAGTATATCGGACTTCGGTTCGAAAGAATGAGTTAAACATGAATAGTCCCTTGGTTGGATGAACGAATATACGAGCCTATGGCTCAAAGTAAGATGGGAAAATGGCAAGATGAAATGAGAACTATGAATATGTGTGGAAGATGCTATTATCATGCATGTCGTGTCTCTTATTAGTTAAGTTGCATTGCATGCATGGTCATGGACAACTTGTATACAAGGTAGTTCCTCGAACGGTACTCCGAGGCCACGGAACCGATTCGGCCTAGGAGGAACGCCGTGCTGAAGTAGTAGCACAGTGCTGAAGTAGTAGCACGGTCTTTCGGGAACCTTCCGGATGGGCTAGCTACCCACCGATGAAGGGGAGCCGTCCGACCAAGATGTCCCAGATGGCGTGTAGTCAGTGACCTTCATATAGACAGGTGGCATAGCTAACATTGTCTTATGCAGGCAGAGTAAGTGGTATTCATAAATATGTACAGGGATGGCTATCGACCGTGGGTAAGATTCACCAAATGGGTGATCAATATGAACTGCTTATGTTAGATCAACATGAATTGCTTATGTTTCTAACATCACTGTATGCTCCTTATATTTCTCATCAAATATATGAATTGTTAATGTACCCTAAGGCAAGATAGAAAGAATACAAATCAATAGTGAACATTCATGTAATTTTACTACTGTTGATTTATGGTGAGATTGGTTACGGCCGCTCACCAGTACATATGTGGCAATGTACTGACCCTCGTCTCCACAGGTGCCGGGAACCTAG
The DNA here is from genome assembly GCA_029216955.1 of Iris pallida. Taxonomy (NCBI): domain Eukaryota; kingdom Viridiplantae; phylum Streptophyta; class Magnoliopsida; order Asparagales; family Iridaceae; genus Iris; species Iris pallida. The sequence goes on along the minus strand of JANAVB010021595.1, from coordinate 6,677,386 downwards.
TGGATAATCATAGACGCTGAAGGCTTGCTGTCCGACTCTTTAGAAGCTTCGTACATCTTGAAGTTTCCACTTGAAGAAGAAGGCATTTTGCTGAAGGTGGTTATTGCTGCATTATTAATAAAGGGATATGATGTATGGAACAAGTTGTATCTCATTTCAATATTTCTGCAATGTTGTAGCCAAGTTTGGCCTTTCATCTCGGCTGTTTGAGAGCCTTATGTTTATGCAATGTAATTTCAAAGATATCAATAAAGAACTTATTTCAGATCATATCTGTGTTGCCAAAACTTCTCTATCATCCGCTGCGAATCTCTATTCAAAATGTCTCTTTTATAAAAGGAACACGAGCACGCCTTGTACAAGTGCAATTCCAGACTTGTACGGCATCACGCCTTAGCGAGGACGAACGATTCGGCGTGAATCTAAGCGGAGGCGAACGATTCCCGAATCGGGGCGTGACACCCTCTAGTCATTTAGAACTTATGAATGACTAGAATTGTTCACTTTATCGTACTCCACCTAGGAGACTATCGCTCTTAAGGAGCCACATCTCATGAGTCTCTACTTATTCATCTCTTGATTTACTAAATCCTTAATCTTTTATTTTATACGTTAATTAGCAACCCTCATCATTACCCAAACCATACCATGATATTGAACCTAACCTTATTTCTTTCCCCAAATGATTTGCCCATAAAACTCTTCTATGTTTTGAGCGACCTTGTTTTTATAATGTTTCCCTTGTGTCATGATGGGAATCGTATTGTGACACCCTTCAGTTATAAGGGGCTGTATTAGAAAACTCTATAGAGGA
>JANAVB010021595.1:6511572-6671572 GCA_029216955.1 Iris pallida | reverse complement strand
AGACCATTTCTATTAGGTTAGGATAACCTAAAATAGGTTCCAATTCAAGTGGTTAGGCTAATTGTCAGTCGGGTTGGTTAACTAGGCTCATAAAGTCCAAAAATGTACCTTCTGTAATTTTTGTGTTTAAGTAGCACAAGAAGACTCAATTGAGTGGCACACTAGTGCTTGTGCATAGTGGGCTTCGAGTATATCACAACAATATATTGGGTCAAAAGGTTTGAGTCGAAGTTGAGCCTCAAATTGAAATCGAAAAGTATATTAGTATTACGGTAAGAGTTATAGTTAGTCTTTTTGGCCTAAAAATTGCATCATAAAAAATAGAGTACAAGGGGACATGTTTTAGTGGGACATAATATATCTACATGAAAGTGGACTCGTCTAGGTCTTGCATATATATTTTGTTGGAAGGTAACAACTAGTATTACTATCACGCCCCAGAACCAGAATACTGGCAGGTGGGGATGGACAAGGCTAGCTACGTAATACCAAAGTACTCCAGTACTCTGAAATCACGTATAAGCTGTCAAGACATGGGGGCTACTTCTACAAGCCAACAGTCGATCCTAGGTCAAGCAATCCTAGGTATCTCAATCATAGGCAATTATACAACACTACAAGAAAAATGACGATTCTTGACGCTTTATAAGTTGACGGTCGTGAAAAGCCGTCGAGAAAAGGGGTTATCTTGACGGTTTTAGCCTTACGTCAATAAATTATCCTTTTTTTGAGTATTGTTGACGGTTTTTAAGTAACCGACAAGTAAACCTGTATTATTATTGACGATTTTAGAGGAACCGTCAATAAAATCTTTATTTTTATTGATGGTTTTTTCATAAGTGACATGTATTGTAATGCGGTAAAATTCTCGCCTATATTTTTGTATGCCATTTTGGTAATTTTGATATAACTATAGGACCGTTGAGCACCTCTAGAGGGGGGTGAATAGAGTGAGTGCGAGTGCAGCAGAAAACAATCACCAATTTTAAAAATTATAAACAGATAACTATGGCAGTAAATAAGAGACAATAAATAAATATAGCAAGAGATAGAGAAATCAAACTCAGTGACACAACGATGTATACTGGTATCCCTCTAAGAGGACTAATCCACTCTAGAGTACTCTTGGTCGATATTAATCCACTAAGGCACAAGCTAATTGAGAGCTTGCAGTCTCTTACAATACCGTGCTTGGTGACAAGTGCACGACCAACTTCACAACACAGTGCTTGGTGACGAGCGCACGACCGGCTCCATAACAGAGATAGTTTCCGTACCTTGAACAACCTCTTTACAACTCTTGAGAACCAAAAGACTCTGGATAGAAATAGATATTACTGCTTTTGGCTAAGAGGAGTGTAGGTGAGATATGAAAGATTTTGATCAGATGGAAACACTTATTGAATAGAGAAGAGAAGATGAAATTGATTGAGTGATTTGGAATAAGAAATTCTCTTCTATTTATAGGTGTTTTCTGGGACCCAACTCCGGCAAAGTTTTGGCAGAGTTCTGATGCAAAGATTTCTCATATGAACGTTGCATGCAGATTTGAAGGCAACAAATATTTAAATTTGAACTGACCGAACTCGGGCAGAGTTCGGACCGAACTTGATTTGAGTTCTCTCTAGGTAAATATGTTAAACATTTGTAAAATATTGTTGCAGAATAGAATATAACTTTTTGGTAGATGGAATATGGATATGTAGGCTGTATAGAAAGTGGACTATGATTAACCTTAGCCAGTATTACCCAGTCGATCTTACAATTTATATCCTAGACTCAATAAAGATAAAATATATAATAAACAGTAAAATAACTCAGACTAGATTCCAATGAAAGTAAGCTTCAGACTGATGATTTACGTGCTTGATGATGCAGTAGTATGCTTGTTGATATTGATTTTTTAAGACCTGAAATGATTAGCAGCAGTTCGTATATTTTGTGTATTGACTTAAGTTTATGTCGATTATTAAAATCGGGTGTGACCATGGAATGTGCCAACAATCTTCTCCATTTTGATAATTGACAAACTTGAGTATATACCAAAATATATATAAAATAGAACAAATGAAATTACCTAAAAAAAATGCTGTTGGTAGTCTTTCTTTGAATGTTGATATTTGAATGTTGATTTTGGTATTGAGCTCTTTCTTCCCCTTTGTCAATGAAAAATGGTTTTTTCTCCGCTGTAATGTGTGAAGTCAACAATGTTCATCAAACAGACAAAGTAATACTAGAGAGATAACCAAAGAACAACATTGCGTAAAAGAAATAACTAGTAGTGAAATACTGAAAATGTCATGCATAATAAAAAGATACAACCACCACCATCATCATAAAATACTAATAAATGTCTAACTGTAAAGTGTAGAAAAAAATACATCATAGATCATCATCTATCAGCCCTATCTAAAATTCACTAGCTCAAGTCCTCATTAAATTGGAGTGTCGTCACCTCATCGTCGAACCTGGGTCCAGGGAAGCTGGGGTGAGGAAGTATGGTAACTGGATGTGATGGGTCATGAGAGAGACTCCAGAAGATCAGCAATACTGTTCTGCAACACCTGAGCCTGGATGATATGGCGGAACTCTGGTTCAAGATAGCCCTGATGTTGTTGCGCAGTGAGGGCAACGAAATCATCAAAACGCTGATAGAAGCCAGGGTCAAAACCTGGAACAGGGGATTGAGCAGAAGTAGCAGAAGGAGCCTCGGGGTCAGCATCTGGAACAGGCTCAGCACCAGGAGGCAGAGGAGGAGTAGGGTATAACCTAGACCTACTAAGCTCTATGGCAGTGGAGGAGTAAGAATAGGTTTGAAGATCGATTTCAAACCTTCTAAAGATAGATGCCAAATGCATGAGATATATGAGGTTGCATCCTGCATTTTTGCAGTTGAGCATCCAAGCCATCATAGTCTTGGGAACAGAGAATGGAATGCCAAAGTGAATGTGGTACATGGCTGAAAATTCTAGGAAGGTAATCTCATCAGAGGATCCCTTCTTTGGAAGAAGAACAGAGAATACAAACCTATGGAGTTCATAGAAATTTTGGTTGAGATGCTTGGAGTAAACTCTTCTAGGAACAGGTTTGGGATGACACAAAAGTTCTTTAAAGGAATCAAGAGTGACACCTTCAGGGAATTGAATGTGATGAATATCCACTAAAGCTTCACCTACATCAGGAACATGGAAGCATTCACTGATGTCGGTGGCACTGAATTCTAGTTCTTGCCCAGTAATGCAAGAATAGAAATTTTTGTTATCTTTTACTTGCAGGTTGCAGTAAAACATACGAACAACATTATCATAAATATTCTCAGCTACTTCAAAAAAGTCACGAAAGATAAGACGGTCGAAAGTGGGAGCATATTCAGAAAAGATAGTAAAGTTTACATGTGCTCCAGCACAAATTCTACGACCAAAAAAAGAGTCAAACCAAAGGTCCAAAAATTCCTTGTCAGGAAAGAGACCGGAATCTTAATCATCGGATCCCATAGGTCTAACTGGACTAAAAATATTAGTGGGAACATAGTCAGAGGAGGAGGATCCTGCATGTGAGGAATCGACCTTTCTTTTTTGGTTCTTGGGTGCTATAGATGAGAAAAAGAGGATAATGGAATACCTTCGAGAGGAGGAAGAAGATGAAGAAGAATGGCCCACTAGACTCCTGAGAAGCTTGAAAGGAAGGATGAGGAAGAGCTCTTGAGAGTGTTTGAGGGTTATTCTCGGTTGAAGGATGAGAAAAAATGGAAGGAAGAAGAGGTATAAATAGAGCTAGGGCCGGCTGTTCGGTTCTGGAATCTGAACAGCGCCGACCGAACTCGGACCGACCTCGGTCAGAGTTCGGTCCGAATTCGGCTGCTTGTATTTCCAATGCCATAAATGCAGTATTTGTTTAAAAATTTAAATTTATAACTGTTGACTTCTTCATTTAATAACTTCTATTACATTGGGTTAGCTGTAGGGGCCGGATCCCAGCTAGCGGTAGTCCGAAGACTAGTGCACCGTATCGCTTCAGGCTATTTATACCTGTATGACAGAAGGACCCTTTCGGCTTGTACCTAAAATAATTTTCGTTAAATAAATTATAAAATTTCGAGTTATAAAAAATAAATTTAATAAACATACTATATTATGAATCTGAAAATTCAAGTATGCCGAGCTCTCGCCTCATAATGTTAAATCGGTCTTCAGCCAGTAGTTTTGTAAAAATGTCTGCTAGTTGATGATCTGTGTCAATAAACTCTAGGCAGATGTCCCCGTGTTGTTGGTGATCACGTAAAAAGTGATGACGAATCTCAATGTATTTTGTACGTGAGTGACATACAGGGTTCTTAGTCAGGTTAATAGTGCTTGTGTTATCACAATAAATGGGAATCTTAGTGTAGTGCAGATTGTAGTCTTCTAGGGTTTGCTTCATCCACAAAATTTGAGCACAACAACGTCCTGCGGCGATATACTCAGCCTCAGTAGTTGATAATGCTACAGAATTTTGTTTCTTGCTAAACCATGAGACTAAGGCCTTTCCTAAGAAATGACACATACCGCTGGTACTTTTACGGTCTACTTTGCATCCTACAAAATCTACATCCGAGTAACCTATCAGGTCAAAGGATTTGGTTTTAGGATACCACAAGCCGACTGTAGAAGTTCTCTTAAGGTATTGAAAGATACGCTTAACGGCACTTAGGTGTGATTCCTTAGGATTTGCTTGGTATCGTGCACAAATACAAATATTGAACATAATATCAGGCTGACTAGCAGTTAAATATAATAAGCTACCAATCATACCTCGATACTTACGCTGGTCGACAGGTTTGCCACTTTTATCAGTGTCAAGCTTTATAGAAGTAGCCATTGGAGTTCCGATTGGCTTTACATTATCGAAGTCGTACTTTTTCAGTATATCCTTCGTCTATTTGGCTTGATTGATGAATATTCCCTTTGAGTATTATTTGATCTGGAGTCCTAGGAAGAAGTTCAGCTCTCCCATCATACTCATCTCAAATTCACTCTACAGACACTTAGAAAACTCTTGACAAAGTTTTTCATTAGTAGAACCGAATATAATGTCATCAATGTATATTTGCACAAGAAGAATGTCATCATCTAAAGATTTAATAAACAAAGTTGTATCAACTCTTTTTTTTGAAAAACCATTATAAAGTAAGAAGGCACTTAGACATTCATACCAAGCACAAGGTGCCTGTTTGAGTCCATAGAGTGCTTTCTTAAGCTTGAAGACGTGATCAGGGTTTTAAAAATGTTCAAAGCCAGGGGATTGTTTCACAAAAACTTCTTCTTTTAGAAATTCATTCAAAAATGCACTTTTACGTCCATTTGAAATAATTTAAAATCATTAAAACATGCAAATGCATAAAACATGCGGATAACTTCTAGTCTAGCAACAAGAGCATATGTCTCGTCATAATCAATACCTTCTTCTTTATTATAACCTTGTGCCACTAGACGTACTTTGTTGCGTAAAACTTGTCCATCTTCACTAAGTTTATTTCGAAACATCCATTTGGTACCAATTATCGATTGACCAATAGGTTGAGGAACAAGTTCCCAAACTTGGTTTCTCTCAAATTGATTAAGTTTCACTTGCATGGCATTAATCCAAAATTCATCAGTAAAGGAATCTTCTATATTCTTAGGTTCTATTTGAGAAATGAAAGCTACATTTGCTGCTATTTCAGAATCTCTAAGAGAGGAGCGTGTACTTACACCTTTTGATACATCACCTATAATAAGTATCTGGATGATCTGGTAAAAACTTTAATGATTCATATTTATGAGTCAGATCTTCCATAGGACTCTTATCGATTTTTGCTTGTACACCTTCATCATCACTGTCACTAGATCTGTGACTATTGAGCTCATCAAAAGTAACGTTAATAGATTCTTCAACAATCATAGACCTTTTATTAAAAATTCTATATCCCTTACTCTTAGCAGCATATCCGAAAAATATTCCTTCATTTGCTTTAGAGTCGAACTTACCCAAGTTGTCCTTGGTGTTCAGGATAATACATCGACATCCAAAAACTTTAAAATAAGAAATGTTTGGAATCCTTCCAAACCAAAGTTCATAAGGTGTTTTCTTCGAGATGGGTCGAATTAACACCCTATTTAAAATATGACAGGCTGTGCTAACAGCTTCTGCCCAAAAATATTTAGGAAGATTATGATGATTTAGCATGACTTTAGCCATCTCGCTTAGAGTACGGTTCTTCCGCTCCACAACACCATTCTATTGAGGAGTTCTAGGACAAAAAAATTCATGGTAGTACCCACTATTATCACAAAACTTTTTGAAATCAGTATTTACGAATTTGCCACCATGATCACTTCGGATACAAGTAATCATGAAGCCTTTTTTGTTTTGTACCTTTTTACAAAATAATTGAAATTCAAAAATAGCATCACTTTTGTTTGATAAAAAGTAAACCCAAGTTAAACGAGAGAAATAATCAACAATAACAAAAGCGTAGAGCTTACCGCCAAGACTAGCGACTCTACTAGGACCAAATAAATCTATATGTATCAACTGCAAAGGTTTAGAAGTACTTACAACGTTGATAGATTTAAATGTAGACCTATGTGCTTTGTTTTTTCACAGTCCGCACATACCATATCTCTCTTGAATGGAATCTCGGGGAGTCCTTTTACCAACTTCTTAGTGCTCAGTCGTCAGATAGTGTCCATATTTGCATGTCCTAGTCTCATATGCCATAGCCAGCTTTCATCTAGATTAGCTACTAGGTATCTTCCTATATTATTAGTAGTCTCCAGAAAGAAAACATAAATTTTGTCTTCTCTAACCCCTTCATATACTGGATTACCAGATGACATATCATATATGGTATATTTGTTTTTTTACAAAGTTGATACCATAACCATTATCAGACAAATGACTTATGCTTAGTAGGTTATGTTTCAATTCTGTAACTAGACAAACGTCTTTTATTACAGGATAAGGAGATATACCAATAGTGCCATTGCCAATGATATCGCCTCTTAGATTATTTCTGAAGGAGACATATCCTTCTTTCTTCATCGATAGCATGGCGAACCAAGATGCATCACCAGTCATGTGTCGCAAACATCCGCTATCGAGGATCCACTTGCTTTTAGCATGAGAGGGTTGAGGGTCCACCTACAAAATAAGTAGATAAATCCTTTGGTACCTATTTACTGAAGGGTTCATATTGATTAGTCTTAGGTCTCCAAAATAAAGTGCGATTGTCAACAAGTTTTCTTGCTAAACAATACTATGATATGTGTCCATGAGTACCACAATATGTGCAAGTGAGTTTAAAAATAGTGGTAGTTGAAATTGTGTTGACATGCCTATTTGGTTTCTTTGAAAACCTATAAGTGAAAGCATGATGATAATCGTATTTCTTTCGTGCTTTTTGAGTTTTAGTCCTCTTAGTTGTATGTTTAGCATTAGGAATAAACTTATGCTGTGTCACAGGCATTGCCTGTTTGTCTAACTTGATTTCTAACTTTTTAGAAACTGCAAAAGACTCTTCATATTTAGCAGTCATATTTGAGAGTCTTTGTTCTGTGACTAAGTACTTCTTCTTCTTTATGTCATATAACTCTTGTATTTTGACATAGTCTCTTTCTTTCTTATCAACTTTGAGGATAGCCTTATGATAGTCTACTTTGAGTTTGGCTATCTCTTCCGTGTTACCGGTAGTAGACGTCACTTTAATGTCTTCAATAAGACTAGACAGTCTTGCTATCTCGATTGTGTATGCCTTAATCTCTTTTCGAGATTGCTTATACTTGTCAAGCACATTTTTGTGTTCTTCAAGTAGTTCGCTAAAGGCATTTTCTAATTCATCGAAAGTAAAGTCGTCATACAAAGGGTTTGAGGATACCTTATCAAAAGCCATAAGACAGACATTGGCATTTCTGCAGGGTCTATCTTCTTCCTCTGTATCACTCGCATCACTTTCATGCCAGATACTTGTGTTAGCATACTTTCGACTGGTTGTTGCTTTTCTGCTTGACCTTGATCTATCGTATGGACTGCTTTTCTTTGAAGTTGGACAGTCCTTCTTCATGTGCCCATATTTCTTGCATCTAAAGCATATTGTTTCATCTTCATTGCTTTCTTGGATATCTCTCTTCCTTCTGTTTGATTTCTTAAACTTTAGAAATTTTATGAAGTTCTTTACTAGTAGGGCTTGTTCATCACCACTTGATGATTCTTCCCCAGAACCATTGTATGTAGATTTTCTGGCTTGAGCTTTGAAGGCGATAGACTTTTCTTTTGGGGTTGCTTCTTTAAACTCTTGTAGATCAAGCTCATGGGTCATGAGCTTGCCCATCAGTATTTCTAGAGACATGGTGGTGAGATCGTTTCCTTCAATTATTGCTGTTGCCTTTGGGTTCCAGTTCTTGGTTAGAGCCCGTAGCACTTTTCTGATCTTCTCATGATTACTGTAATCCTTACCAAGAGATTGCAAAGGATTAGTAATATCAAGGAAAAGTGTGAACATCTATGTAATTGACTCACCAGATTTCATCATAAAAGATTTATACTCCTGTACTAGTCTACTGATTTTGGATTCCTTCACTTGGAAAGTACCTTCATGAGTTACCTCAAGAAGTTTCCAAATCTCACAAGACGTTTTACCGGTTGAAACTCTGTTGAATTTCATTTTGTCAATTGCATAGAACAGTACATTGATGGCACGAGCATCTAGACTAGCCTTTATTTTTTCAGCCTCTGTATATTTGTCATAAGGCTTGTCTACAAGCAGGCCATCAACTACTGTAGGTGTCGGTTTCTTATAACCGTCAACAACTATAGACCAAAGATCAAAGTCAAGAGACTTTAAGAAGAAAGTCATCCATGTTTTCCAGTAGGTATAATTAGTACCATCAAATAGTGGGGGTCTATTTGTGGATTGCCCTTTACCGTTTAATATTGATTTCATGGCTGCCATATATATTTTCTAAGGTTTATTATATTAGAATATAACCTGCTCTGATACCAATTATAGGACCGTTGAGCACCTCTAGAGGGGGGGTAAATAGAGTGAGTTCGAGTGTAGTGGAAAATAATCACCAATTTTAAAAATTATAAACAGATAACTATGACAGTAAATAAAAGACATTAAATAAATATAGCAAGAGATAGAGAGATCAAACTCAGTGACACAATGATGTATACTGGTATCCCTCTGAGAGGACTAATCCAGTCTCGAGTACTCTTGTTCGATGTTAATCCACTAAGGCACAAGCTAATTGAGAGCTTGTAGTCTCTTACAACACCGTGCTTGGTGACAAGTGCACGACCAACTTCACAACACCGTACTTAGTGGCGAGCGCACGACCAGCTCTACAACAGAGATAGTTTCTGTACTTTGAACAACCTTTTTACAACTTTTGAGAATGAAGAAACTCTAGATCGAAATAGATATTACTGGCTTTTGGCTAAGAGGAGTGTAGGTGAGATATGAAAGATTTTGATCGCATGAAAACATGTATTGAATAGAGAAGAGAAGATAAAATTGATTGAGTGATTTGGAATGAGAAATTTTCTTCTATTTATAGGTGTTTTCTGGGACCGAACTTGGGCAGAGTTCTGATGCAAAGATTTTGTATATGAATGTTGCATGCAGATTTGGAGACAACAAATATTTAAATTAAAACTGACCGAACTCGGGCATAGTTCGGACCGAACTCGGGCCGAACTCGATTTGAGTTCTGTCTAGGTAAAAATGTTAAACATTTGTAAAATATTGTTGCAGAATGGAATAGAACTTTTTGGTAGATGGAATATGGATAGGTAGGCTGTATAGAAAGTGGACTATGATTAACCTACGCCAGTATTACCCAGTCGATCTTACAATTTATATCCTAGACTCAATAAAAATAAAATACATAATAAATTGTAAAATGACTCAGACTAGATTCCAATGAAAGTAAGCTTCAGACTGATGATTTACGTGCTTGATGATACAGTAGTACGCTTGTTGATATTAATTTCACAAGATCTAAAATGATTAACAGCAGTTCGTATATTTTGCGTATTGACTTACGTTTATGTCGATTATTAAAATCAGGTGTGACCATGTAATAGGCCAACAATAACTTGCTTTTCTTATATCCCCGAGCCCTAGCCCCTCTTCATTTCCATCTCTATTCCTCCATACTCTCTAATCCAAGCCATCCCCTCATTCTCACCCTTGAATCCCTCCTCATCCTCTTTTATCCAAACCCTAACCCCAACTCTCAAACCCTAACCCCGAATGTGGGCAGAGGCGGAAGAACGGGGGCGGCGGCGACGACATAGTGGTGGCATCAGCCGCGCCTGTTTGCCATTAATTGTAAAAGTACAGAACAGTTTTATGGAGGACTGAACTTAGACTCACAATACAAACTCGCTTGTACAAAGAAAGCCTAGGAATAAAAACCCAGGTACAGTAATCTAAGTACAATTATTTATTTTTGATTCTGGGAGGTGACGGTAGAGGCTCAGAAAAGTGACGGCAGCTCTGCCTTACTCCTTGGACGATCGGACGTAGCCTTGGCTCTGATGAATAAATGCTCTCAGAATGTGTGGGGAGACTCTTCTGCGCGAGCCTTTGTCTCTCTGTATATCCAGCCGGGGGTCTCCAGGTCTTTAGGTATCTCCAGGTCTTCAGGTATCTCCCCGTACTTTGCAAAGGAATGGTACCTTGCTATTTATAGAGGTGGGGGTTTGATCATTAGGGTTTACAATGATTCCCTCCTTAAAAAGTTGGCGGCCAATCATCTGGACCATTAATTTTGATTGCAACGCATCTGTACAATTAATGTGGATTTTACCAAATCTTATGGGCAATTAATGTTGATTGTCATGAATTTTGATAAGCTCGGATCTCCTGCCACGTGTTCGATTTGTCTGATCTGATTTAATTTAGGGTAATTATGATGATTGTAACAAATCTGAGTTTGTTATGATTTACTAGCAGCCATAATTCCGAGGGGGATAAGAACGCCACGTGTCTCAGCTGCTGCGAGGACCGCCACATGTCTCAACTATCTTGAGTGGAATGTACTGACAGAGCCGCATGAGTACGGTTTCTAAGTGAACCGTATACGGGTGGCCTCTACGATCCTAGCCGCATGAAGGTAGCAGCCGCATGAGGGTAGCAGCCACATGAAGGAGACAGCTGCATGAAGGATACAGCCGCATGAAGAGGACGGTCGCATAAAGGATGCAACTGCATGAAGAGGACAACCGTATGAAGGATGCAGCCGCATGAAGAGGACAGCCGCATGCAGCCGTATGAAGAGGACAGCCGCATGCAGCCGTATGAAGAGGACAGCCGCATGAAGGATGCAGCAGCATAGGGGTGCTTGGGACTTGACGGATCCTGTCAGTTATAGAAGATTTTCTTCTTTTCCCAAGGGGTATGCCATCATTATTTCAGCTTTATGGCACAGCTGTCATTCATTGCGTCAGAGCTGTCATTCATTGTGTCAGAGCTATCATCAGAGCAATTAATTGGGAGACTGCTTTATGGCCAGCTGTAGAAGCGGACAGCGTATGGCCACGTGTCTTTGCCTGAGCCGTATAGAGCTGTTGGGGAGTTCCGAGCTGCATAAAGTTCTGAAGGGTTCCTGAGCCGTATAAGGCTCCTTCTGTTTGGATCCGCATAGACTTTTCTTGTCTTTTTCTATGCTTCTACAAGACCCCCTTCAAAGTTTTTAATTTGTAAAATTGAAATACTTTGAAATAAGAAGCATGGCTGTGTATAAGCTTTTCTGGCCGCAGAGGATATTCTGACCGCATGGACTTCCTAGCCGCATGGACATCCTAGCCGCATGAACTGCTCTGGCCGTATGGATCATTTCTGGCCGCATACTGTTCTCTCTGCCACGTAGGCGACATTAATTGCTCTTGATTCGTTATGATTTGGAGCCGTCTTTAGGGGGAATCCCAAGAGTCGGTTCATTAAATATTTAGATTTCGTGCTTTGATGAATCTCCTTTATGAGAGGGAACGAAATCCTAAGAGTCGGTTTTGCCTGCAGCATGAGACTCAGAGCGTTCATCAATCCACGTGTCTCCTCCTTGGCTACCTATAAATAAGAGTAATTTAGAGAGAGAAACTCTTTACTCCCCTTCCCAATTTAAGCACTTCTTGCCCTAACTGTCATCCTCTTCTTCTTCGATCAACAATGGCCCCCAAGTCTTCCAAGGCTGCCTCTGCTGCGGCGAAGGGTAAGAAAGTAGCTTCCTCGTCGGCCACGGTGCCTGAAGTGCACCCCGACGTCCACCCCACCATTGTTGGTAAGGATGAACTCAGAACTATGGCTATGTCGCATATTTATGCACGGGCCTTCTTCGTCTTCATATACTGTGCTGCGTGTGCCTCCCGAGCCGTATGGGGGTATACCCTATGCCCGAGCCGCATGAGGGTTGCATAAGCACTTTATGAACTGAACCGCATAAGGACTTTCTGAATTGAACCGCATGAAGCCTTCTCAAACAAGACCGCATAAGCCCCGTTTTGGACTGTGCCGCATAAGGCTGTGCTGAACTGAGCCGCGTAAGCTCGTCTGCTAAGCAGAACCGCATAAGGCTGCGCTAAACTGAACCGCATAAGCCCCTCTGACTTGGGCCGCATAAGGCTGTACTAAACCGAACCGCATAAGCTCCTCTGACTTAGGCCGCATAAGGCTGCACTAAACCGAACCGCATAAGCTCCTCTGACTTAGGCCGCATAATGCTCCGCTAATCAGGACCGCATAAGCCTACACTAATTAGTGCCGCATAAGCTTATGCTCAAATAGAGCCGCATGAGCGCAGAGCTGCATAAGCTCGTGTTTGAACAAAGTCGCATGAGCTTATGTGGACTGGACCTCATGAGCCTAAAATTACTAAGTGGTTTTATTTAACCATCTTTTAATCTGTCTCTTTCTTTGCTTCTTCAGTGAATCTGCCAGTTAATGTAGCAGGAGAGCCTCTGGTGGGTTGCGCACAATCGGCTTTGGGCTATCTATATGACCACATAGTCGAGTATGTGACGAACCAGCTTCCAAAAGAGCCTTTGGAGAGGCTGAATGCTATCAAGAAACAGTTCTTCCACTTTCTTTGCGCCATGATGAACTCGGGGCAATTGGAAGGGGAATACCTGAAGCCCGCGTTCCTCTTTGGGGATGCTTTATCTGTAAAGAACATCCGGGTTCTGGATATATCGGAGAGCTGGGACTTTGTTCTTGACGGGGTGGAGATCCATATCCCTCCGATAGAGCATCATTTTCCTCTCTCGTGGTTCAACATGTTACCACAAGACAAAAAGATGGTAGACTCTTTGAACCCAAGCAAGTCAGGGACGTTCGTGGGAAACATCCATTACAATAGGAATCTGGGGTCAGCATATGCTGGGAGGGAACCGGTCAGTAAGTATGTGATGGAACTGGCTCCGGGGACCTTTATAAATGTAACGGGTCCCAACTTCACATTCTCTCAGGCTGATACCTTTTTGAACCAGCTTGCTCGCAAAGGGTCGTATCCCGTCGGCCGGTTGGCGTTGCTAAACTGGATAAACCCTATCCCTGCATGGGCCAATTTGACCACATGGATTCTGCAGAAGTATGCGACTTCCCTGTATGAGATTGGCCTCTATCACGCCATTCGGGGCACCTGTCATGGTCTGTCCATAAATAAGCCGTTGTTCATGGCTCTTTTGGAGATATACAACCGGCAGACGGGAACCTTTTTCATACTGGTAGGGGAGCTGGGACTTGCTCTCTATGAGATGTATGTTATCTCCAAGCTGCCCTGGGGAGAAGAAGTTTTTGAAGTGTACACCCCTACGAGCGAAGAGCTCGAAGATTTGGACCGGCAGTTCCCAGGCTTCGTCGCCGTGTATCGGGAATTGTTATGTCATCACAGCACTTGTCATCAGATGGCCATCATGAAGGATGGCAGCTCGGAGGGGAGCACTCCTCACACTAGGTCCTGGGTTTCATACATCTTTATCCTTGGTGCCTCAGGTCGGGTTTCTTTCCGAGATTCGTAAACCCCAGAGGAGATACAACACCAGGCGTCGACTGCCAGGTGGTCGAGGTCCACGGGCGACATTTTTGGGAGTCGAACTGACTCTTTCAGCTATTTTTATCATGGTACTCAGCCACTGTCAGAGAAGGGGCTTTTGGCGGGATTCCTGATGGTGTGGCTACGGAACTGCGTAGTCTCCGAAAGGACAGGTTCTATTGAGAGGATCAGCCGCCACTTCATCCTCCCCGCCGTAAAGTTGGTCTTCGGGGTCAAGCTGGCTCTTCTTCCGGCTATGGTGTGCAGCATACACCATGGCCTTCGTGCCTTTTCTTCCAAGGTCATCGCCCGTGACACGGCGATGGATTTTGAACGTATAGAGCTGCCATACCATTATCTAATGGGGTGGCTGTTAATGCACAACAGGTCTCTGATGAGGCCTGGAGCAGAAGATGACGTTACAGTTGATGACACTTTCATTTTCTGATTCCACCATCAGCTCTGGAAATGCAGCACCATGCCAGCCTGCCGGAGAGCGCTGGCAAGAGTGGACGGATACGACTTTTTTGTGTCCGTACCTCATTTTCCTGCTAAACAAGTGAGGAGTGTACATGTTGATGGTACCGAACCTCCTCTCCTCTTACCTGAGAAATTACTCCTTTGGCTGCGTAATATCCGTCCAGCGCACCTGGTGTATCGTAGTCGCAACCTCGTCTTCCTGGAGCCTGACTTGCCCAGCAGGTTTGCCCGCCAGTTCGGGTATAGCCAGTTGTTCTTTGACAGTCCCAGCTCTTGCCTGGGCTTTGAAGGTAGCGTGCTGGATGGTATCAGGACATGGCATTATTATGACACGGTTCATACCCGAACCACCTTTTCAGTCCCTGACAGTGGGGTACCAGGAGACATTTTGTACATGGCGGCCTTATATCATATTACGGCGCGCAAGTCTCCCGTTAATTTTGACCCGATTACCAGCTTTATTATGGGTACCGGCTTGGCGGAAAAGCCTAAGGGGTTTAAGACGAGGAAGAGACGGGCGAATGCGGTTCCTGTGCCCGACTCAGAGTCCACAACCGCGGATGAAGAGAATAACAAGCAGGAGGAAGATAACTCTTCCTTTTCGGTAGAAGATGCTGGGGCGGATCAGCCGCCTGTTGTGCCAGATGAGACGGTAGTGAATCAGCCGCCCGTCGCGCCCGATGAGATGGTGGCAGATCAGCCGCCCGTCGCGCCTGGTCTTTTGCGCAAGCGGGGAAGGCACGTGTCCACTGATGGTGGCAGAACCTACTCTACGAAGCGGGCTGGTAAGACGCCACGTGCTGTTCATTAAAGAGAGAGGTGGAGGTGATGATGCTGCTTCGGAGGTGAATTGAACTACAGCCATCTTTTCCTTTGGTCCTTCTTTTCTCTGAATTGTTGCTTAATCATTTTCTTCTTCTCTCTGTAGGCGTCAAAAGAAAGGGATTTCCCAGAGCCCGCTGATGTTCCTGAAGCTGATCCGGTCATAGCCACTTTGGTTAGGGACCTGTGTACCGAGATCGTTACTGCCGGGGTTCTCCCGACGACGGCTGAAGTTCCTCCCATCGTGGAGGATTCTATTCAGGGTGATGTGGACCCTTCTGAGCCAATCTTCGAAGGTGCTGGATTCCAGCCGGGTGATGTGGACCCCACTGTATCTACCTCCGGGACTGCTGGAGCGGAGGAACCCACGGCATTCGTCTCAGATGTCGCCGGTGAGGAAGGCACGATCACTGAGATCGAGCCTCAACTTCCGTAACCCTCCCCTAGTAAGCTAAGTCAGATCTTGACCAGTGAGGAGGTTTATTCGCTCTATCATCACATTCTTCGGGTTAAGATGATTGATAGTTGCTCTGGACATACAGGTCCTGCCTCTTCGCTGCCCATGACGAATATTGTCAGGAAAGGCTCTGCTACCGGAGATCTGGTGGAAGGGAGCGTGCCTTCTCCTCTCCCGATTTATCTCGAGAGGCCTCCCACCGAATCGAGTTCGGGAGATCAGATGGTGGCACAGCCTGGACAGGGAGTAATGGTCCCTTCATCCTCCTCTGCTCGTATGACTTCGGGGGTTGACCTCTCAGCATTATCGAGTATCCAAGTTCTTCGGGCCACGGAGAAAGAATTAGCCGCCGTTTAAGCGTCCTTTCGTTCAGAATTTATCTCCCTTATGGCAGGGGCAGCAAAGTTCTGTTGTGTCTTCTTCGACACTGCCAGCCACACTTCCTTTGACGCCATCCTCTACGGAAGTTCTGGATGAGGTATCACAGGATATGGTCGACAGCTTTTACTGCAGTCTGAAAAGAGGAGTCGATGCTGCTGTAGAGCGGGGGACCCCCTTTACCCTGGTCAGACAATGCGCTCACGGGCAGATTGAGATTCTTAAAACCCTTCATGGCGGGGAAGGAATGGCTGCGCTTATGGAGCCCAAGTTATTAGAGGCTGATCAGCTTGTGGCCCAATTTCGAATGCTGAGGCAAGCTGATCTGTCTGCAGCAATAGATCAGGAGCGGGGCTTCCTCACCACTGCCTTGGAGAAGATAAGGCTTGCGCGAGATACGTCCAAGCAAGTCATAATAAAGGACCTTGGTGGCCTATCTCTTATGTACGACCAACTGAGTCGTCGGAGCGAGGTTTGCAGAGCTCGGGAAGCGGCCGCTTTTCGTGGAGTAACCGATACAAGGGAGCAGATCTTCGAACTTCAGAAGAAGTTGGCCTTCTTAGAGTTTGAGCTTGAAGCTTCCCGTGTGGATAACGAGTTGATCATTCAGGACGCTGAAAGGGTTTCTCGAGCTTCTGCCAACCTTGAGCGTGCTCTGAAGAAGTTTGAGGATGGCTGGCGAGCTCATGCGCCCCTGGAAGATGTGGTACTGCTGAATCAGGAGGCCGAGCGTCGGGCCAAACAGAGGTTTGAGCGGTCGACTACCCTGTTAAGAGACCGTCTCATGGCATTATGTATCGCCGAACAATAGTCGGCTCTTTTTTTTTTCTTTTTTATGATCTTTTTTCTTTCTTTTTCTATCTTGTAATAGGGATATAGTCCCAGATGATGTAGTACCTTGGATTCTGAATAAATGAGCATGTTTTGACTCATCCTTCATTTCTTGTACTTGTTGTTTTGTAGCACTTTGTTCCACTGGGGGACTATTTGTGGACCTGTTACCCTGGGCATACCTTGGTTTTAGGTACGGATAACAAGTTTGAGAGGGATACCTAGAATAACTTTGTGATGAGGGCGTTATGGAAGTTCTTGGTATTGAAAGAATGCCAGGGAGCAGCTGGGCTCCCAAGACATGATAAGAAAAGTGTAGCATGTACTAGAAAGCTTAGTACAGCATTTGTGGTCGACTACGAACATTTGTGGTCAACAGAGGACATTTGCGGTCGGCAGAGGACATTTGTGGTCGTCGGAAGACATTTGTGGACCTATTATCCTTGGCGTACCCTGGGTTTTTTTTTTAGTACAGATAATAAGTCGAGAGAGAACCAGCATACTTACTCAGAGGTAATGAGGACGTGGTAAATATTTGGGTTTCTTCGATGGAGCCTTTCCACTCAGAGGTAATGAGGACATGGCAGGAGTAGGCTCCATGAAGGGGTACATAAAACAACTCAGAGGTAATGAGGACATAGAAGTTCTATGTGAGGGGGTGATTTGTTTTTGGCGGAAGTGAAACAACTTAGAGGTAACATCGACGTGGTTGTTTTGGAAAATTTGTGGATCTGTTACCCTTTTTTGTGCACTGAAAGTACGGGTAGTGGATCATGAGGAAGGAGCTCCTTTTAGGAAAAAAGTTCAGATGTATGATCATACGTGACTTACTACCCAAAAAAGGCGATATAGATTGACCAGGATGGGAGTTCAGCGGTACCTGGAGATATATAACTCGACAATCTGGAAGATTTGGAGGCAGAATGTGAGTTCAACGGTACCGGAGGGTACATAAATCTACAATCTAGAATATTTGGAGGATGAATGTAGGTGAGTTCAGTAGTACCAAGGGGTACATGACCCGATAATCTTTGGTGAATGTGAGTTCAGCGGTACCGGGGGGTACATAACTCAATAATCTGAGATTTTTTGAGGCAGATCGTGGGTTCAGAGGTACCAAGGGGTATATGACCCGATAATCCGAGATGTTTGGAGGTCGAATGTGAGTTCAGCGTACCGGTGGGTACATAACTCAACAATCTGAGATATTTGGAGGTAGACTGTGGGTTCAGCGGTACCAGGGGGTACATAACTCAACAGTCCGAGATATTTGCGGTATGTCATTTCAGATATAATACTTCTTTTGGAACTTGCCGTTGATGGGCAACATGAGCAAGTCTCCATTTTATTTTGTGAGACGGTAAGCTCTATTGGAGAATACAACATCGATGATGAATGGGCCTTCCCATTTTGGTTGAAACTTGCCGGCGGTCTTGTGAGTCATGACCATCGGCCTCCGAATTGCCAAAACAAGATCGCCTACTTGAAATGTTCTGATTTTGACCTTCTTGTTGAAAGCTCCGGAGATTCGGGCTTGATACAGCTCAATTCGTTGTTGAGCTAATAGGCGCTTCTCATCTAGGGCCTCCAACTCTTGTAGTCGGCGATAGTAATTATCGTCTGTTGTCAATCGGTAGGTGAGGGCGACGCAGAGTGAGAGGATTTGGGTCTCCAAGGGGAGAACTGCCTCACTCCCGTATACCAAGGAGAATGGTGTGTTTTCGGTGGCCGTCCGTACTGTAGTACGGTACGCCCATAAGCATTCACCGAGCTTCTCATTTCAGTTGCGTTTGTTGGAAGACACGAACTTCTTGAGCAACTTGATGATGGTTTTGTTGAATGCTTCTGCCAACCCGTTTGCTGCTGGATTATATGGCGTTGAAGAAACATTCTGGATTCGGTGTTTGTCGCAGAACCGATAGAAAGCGTGGCTTACGAACTGTGGACCATTATCATGGATGATCCTTCGGGGCAGTCCAAAGCGATAAATTACGTGATGCTTGAGGAAGCTGATCACGTTTGAAGTCTTGACTTCTGCCAGCGGAATAGCCTCCGTCCACTTGGAGAAGTAATCAGTGATTGCGAGTATAAAGCGGTGTCCCCTAGACGAAGGTGGAGTGATCGGGCCAATGATGTCCATTCTCCATGCTTCGAATGGCTAGGATGCCACTGTCGGATGTAGAAACTTGGATGGCTGATGGATGAAATCTGCATGGACTTGAAAGTCTTTGTACTTTCTTGTATAGTCTATCGCATCTGCTACCATCGTGGGCCAGTAATAGTCCATCCGACGAAGACGGTCTTATAATTTCGGACCAGGCTGATGGGCCCGCAGACACCGTCATGAGCTTCGCGTATGGCTTCTTTGGTTTCTGTATTTGATAGACACCAAAGTAGTAATCCATCGTAGGATCGTCAATACAGCATCTTCATCTCTTTATCGTAGAAGAATCTGAGGGAACGCCTTCTGATAGAGGTGGCCTCCTTTGGGTTTTCGGGCAGGATGCCATAGACTACAAAGTCTATGAATGGCTATCTCCAATCTGGTGTTTCGTCAACCGTCTGAGTAGAATGACTCGCCATAAACTGAATGTTATTCTTGGGACAGACCAATTCGTGGCCTATCACATCCACCGATTGATGAGCATAGTTCAGAACTGCTAGGGAAGCGGCAAGGCCAGCTAAGGCATCGGCTTCGATATTTTGGAGTCTGGAAACGTATTCTATGAAGAACCCTTCGAACGACAAAATGATGCTGATCGCCGTTTGGTGATAGGGGATCATGTCTTCATGGCGGACTTCATATGAACCCCGAATCTGATTGACGATTAACTGCGAGTCGCCGTATGCTTCAAGGTATTCTACCTCCAGTTCCTTCACAAGTCGGAGGCCAATGACCAAAGCATTGTACTCGGCCACATTGTTTGAACAGGGCTTCGTGAGGGAATAGGCCCGATTGATCACCAATTCGGAGGAAAAAATCAGCACCACTCCGACTCCAACGACGATATTGCCCTTGGGCCCAGTTCTGTAAGCGCCGTCGAAGAATATTTGCCATATGGTATCATGAGAGGCCACATTTGAGTCGACAACCTCATCTGGAATCTCTTCGTATACCCGGGTTGACTCCGAACCTGGATGGGCTGCTAAAAAGTCTGCCAGAGCTTGACCTTTAATAGCCTTTTGTGGGACGAAGATCATGTGGTAGGGAGACAACAATATCGCCCATGTAGCGAGGCGAGAGCTGAGTGCCCCTGGCTTGGTCATGAGGGCCCCGAGGGGGTTGACTCGTGAGATCACATGTATAGTTTGTCCCGTGACATAGTGTCGTATCTTCTGAATGGCGAATACCAGGGCGAGGTATTCCTTCTCCACGACGGTATATCGGTGTTTCGGCCCCATCATCATTCGACTGAGGTAATATATGGCCTGCTCATGGCCTGCATCATTGTTTTGTGCTAGCAGAGCGCCGGAAGAATGCTCCATCGCTCGTACATAGAGCATGAATGGTTTTCCAGCAACTGGGGCCACTAAGACTGGAGGGTTTGACAGATATTCTTTGATGTTGTCGAAGGCACGTTGGTATTTTTCATCCCATACGAATGAGATGCCCTTCTTCATGAGGTGAGTGAATGGCTGACATCGTCCGGAGAGGTTGGAAATGAACCTCCTGATGTAAGCTAGCCTCCCTTGAAGGCCTTGGAGTTCACAGAGATTTCTCGGGGGACCTATCTCCATGATTGTCTTTGTCTTCTCCGGATCTATATGAATCCCCTGGGCAGTAATGATAAAACCCAGGAATTTTCTACTGGATACGCCCAAGAAGGATTTGGTAGGATTCATCTTCAAGTTGTGCGCTCGCATCAGGTCGAACACTGTCCTTAAATCCTGCAGATGATCTTCCTTAGAGCGGCTTTTGACGGCGATGTCGTTGACGTAGCATTCTACTGTCTTGCGCAGATGGTCTCTAAAGATGATGCTCATAGCTCTTTGATAGGTGGTGCCAGCGTTCTTTAAACCAAAAGACATGACTGTGTAGCGGTATGTGCCAATCGGTGTTCGGAATAATGTGTGCTTTTCGTCGTCGGGAGACATCTTGATTTGGTTGTATCCCGAGAAACCATCCATGAATGACATACGCTCGAAGCTGCAGGTGTTGTCAATCATGATGTCAGTGATAGGGAGGGGAAACTCATCTTTAGGACACGCCTCGTTCAGATTGTGGAAGTCGATACAGATTCGAATCTTCCCATTTTTCTTGAGGACCGGTACTATGTTGGCGACCCAGTCCGGATGTTGTTCCTCACGAATGAAGCCGCTGGCTACCAGTTTGTTGACTTCGGCTTCGATCGCATTCATAATGTCCGGGCGAAAGCGTCGCTGTTGTTGCTTGACCGGTTTTGCGTCCGGCCGGATGTTGAGCTTGTGAAGTACAACCTCGGGGTTCAGTCCTGGCATATCTTTCGTAGCTCCAGGCAAACACGTCGATGTATTCTCTGACAAGTTGTAGTAGTGATTCTCGCTCTTCGTCCGTCAGATTTTTGCTGACGAAGATGGGCTTTGGAGAGGACTCATCACCGAGATCGACTTGTACAACCTCATTCTCGGTAGGAGGCTCTCTTTGTTTGAACCGCTTCTCCCATTGTGCACCTATTTGTTGGGCCCACGGCTCTAATTCAAGAAGTTCGAGAATGTCTTCTTCTTCTTCGTAAGCGTCGACGAATGCCATATTGACAGACAAGACTTGTCTGAATATGTCCCCGATGCTGATATCTGAATCAGAAGTTGGTAATCCGGCTGAGTGTGAATGCCAGTCGCATTCCTTATCTGAGCTTTCAGGGGTCGTTGTAGGCGTAACATACCCCAGTCTATATCGGGTCTTGTTGTAGTAATCCCATAGTTTTCCGGCAGGGACTGGCAACTGTAAAGGTAACCGTCGACCAGTGCCATAGTTCAAGCCTTATGTAGTCTCCAGATCATACCCTTGTCTTTACATGAGGTACTTGGATTGGGAGCTATACAGATAAAGGGGCAGTCTCCCGGCGTCCGATTCGAGATTGACATCCTCTATTGCGAAGGGCTGTGGATTATTCTTCTGGCCGAAGATGATTGGATGGTCTTCTCCTTCGACTATGAAGTAGGTGCCTTCCACAGGAGTAAGTTGATTTGCGATGTAAATATTTGTCACTTGCGTGTGTAGGTAAGTGCCTATACCGTGTTCCATAGTATACATTGTACAAAGCTTATCAAGCTGGAGGTAGTTCAAAGATAGTCCTTTATTGATAAAGTAAGGTATCTTTTCTAGTGGGATTACATCATCTGCGGATGGAACATCAGTATAAGCAGCCACATATTTGGCCAATTCTGGTTCTTGTTCGGCTACCCCCTGTATAAATGAAGACTGAGAGGATGACTTGGGCAGCTTAATCATCAAGGGTTCCGCTGGTGGGGCAGAACGTGGAGCTGTTGGCGAACTAGCGACCCCTTATTTGGTGCTTGATGCTAGGCGGGGAGTTGTTGGCTCGCTAGGAGTCCCCGACTTCGCATTGGGCTGACGATTCATCTTGGGAAGATGTATCGTTATTGGCTTGTCAGAAGGTTTGAGCTTCTCTATTTATGGCTGGCCGGCTCTTGGCAGCCTGATTGTCAGTGGCTCCGTTGCGGGTTTTGGCGCTTGGCCAGACCTTGGCAGTCGGATTATCATTTGCCCCTCTTGTGCCGAGAGACTGATTGCATCCTTACACAGAGCGGCCGTAAGGGGTGCGGTCGGGTTTGCGAGCTTGAAGGTGGATCGTCAGAGGTTCTTCTGATCCCGTTGTTGTCTCAATTTGAGCTAGCATATCTCCTGCGACAAGATGCCTCTTCGACTTTTCATACAAGCAGGAGTCAGAGTAGTAAGACTTGACCCCTTTAAAGGGATTGATGTCGACAAATTCTGTCCTCACGAAGCCGTGCTTGTCGACATACTTGAAGCACTGGTGTAGTGTGGAAGGCACGATCATGTAATCGTGTATCCAAGGACGCCCCAGGAGAATATTGTAGGAAGTGTCCGCATCTATGACATAACAAGTCACCTCCGACTGCAGATCGCCGATTTGGCACTTCAAACGAATCTTCCCGATCGGGTAGCTCCTGCCCGAATTGAAACCGCTGATGGCGGTGCTTGTCAGCATCAGGCGATGTATGGGGATGCGAAAATGGTGCAACAGACTCTTCGGGATGATGCTTATGGAAGAACCGGGATCAATGTGCATCCGATCCACCTTTACGTCACCGATGTATCCAGTGTAGTACAACGGACGATCGTGCAGGTTGGTTTTAATGAGCATATCCTACGGAGTGAAGACGATGTTGGGCATTGCACCTGTGCAAGCGCTGTTCTGGAGATTTACAGGCGGGCTCTCTCCCGTGAGGTTGACCTGAGCCAGATATGCATCGACATTCTGGAGTGCATCACTCAGTGCCATGCGAACATCTTTGGAGAGTCTCAGGAGCTCGTATAATGACAATTTGGCCGGTGTGTTGGCCAATTGTGCCAAGATGTCAAAGTTGCAGGGCCTCTCCAGCCCATGAGGTGCCTCTTTTCGGAGGGATTTATCAAAGCGAGTTTCCTTCGGCCTAGGCTTATCGGTCATTGAAGTTTGAGAAGGTCCTGGAGCGTCAGCAGTAGCCGGATGATGATTTTCAGCCGAGTTATCCGGTGTAGGTTAGGATTGCGCACTCGACCGGGTGATAACAGCTGTGGCTTCTTCGACATCTGTCAAGATTGAATGATAGGACCTGACCTTTCTACCCTTCTTCCTACCAGTAGAGGGTGGTGTGGGTTGAGTCACTTCAAGTACCAGGTTCGGATGGACCCATATGACCTCCCTTCGTGATGTGGTGAGGGGCACTAGACCAGCAGCCTGATCTCGAGGAGGTGAAAGATTAGCAATCTACATTATTGCCCGAGGGATGGGAACTATACCGTCTTGAGTCTCTGTCGGAGGGAAGCTGCCGAACTGTACTGACACCATGTTGGCTGCCACGGTTACCTCCTCAAAATCAATGGCCAGAGCCTTTGAATCGATGAGATGCTGAATATATCTCTTCAATTGGAAGCATTCCTGCGTGGCGTGGTGGACGTAACGATGGTAATGGCAGTACTTAGGGCTTTCCATCTCGGCCGACCGAGGTTTCCGTCTAGGTGGAGGGAGCTGGATTCTATCTCCTTGTATGAGTATGTCCAAGATGGGCTTGACATGACCGTCCTCGAAGGAGTAAGTCATCTGCGGCCACTGCTTTTCAGCTGGCTTTGATTCCGGCTTCTGGGTTGCATCGGCCACCATAGCCTGTTTGCCCTTGTTGTCTCGGTTATTGGAGAAGTTACCCCCGTTGTTAGTGTTGGCATTAGGGCATTTGCCCTTGTCCTCTCCCTCCGAGATGTGTAATCCCAGTTGGCGAGCCTTCTTCAACTTATCTACGGCGCTAGTGGCACTGATGATAAACGTCTTCCAGTCCTTAAATTGACTTTCACCCATCCAGAGGCTGATTGTTGGGAGCAGTCTCTTTTGGCAAATTTCAATTAAGGAGGAATCCGGATTTCCAGACGGCAACTTCATTGCGGTTTGGCGAAACTGCTCAATATAGTTCCTTGTCATCTCTTTCTTTCCTTGAATAACATCCATGAGGGTGGACATCGTCACGTCTTGTCCTACTTTGTAGAACCTCTCCAAGAACATGCGCTTGAAGCTAGCAAAGGAATGGATGCAGTTGTCTAGCAGGTTGCGATACCAGTCGAAGGTGACCCCTTCCAACGCCCCGATGAATAATCGTGTAAGGATGGCATCGTCATGGGACCGATGGTCGGTTGTTACCTCGAAGTATGTTATGTACCGACTTGCGGAAGTCTTGCCATCATAGGGATTGATGCTGAACGACTTATATCTTGGTGGGAAAGGGACATTCCTCCATGCAGCAGGGTATGGTTGCCGTATTCTGAGGTCTTGGGAGGTTTTCCGGGCGTGAAACATGGCCCGGAGCTCCTGGACCTCTCTTTTTGCCTCCCTGGCCTCATCAGCAGCGGTGGGAGCCGATATTTCAGGAGGCTTGTCGCTCGGGTTTGGTGCCGCTGAGTTCGAGTCTGCATTGACCGCGGGACCCAAGCTTGTTTGGCTAGGCGTCCTTCCTTGCAGAGTTGGAAGAGCCGCTTTAATTTCGTCCACAGATTTAACCAAGGTACGCAGTATGGCCTCCAGAGTGTCGATGTATTAGCGATCACTGGAACCGTCTTGATCGTCGTTTGTCATGAATGCCGTCCTTACACGAGCCGAAGTGGAAGGAACGGTGGACGACGTGCCCTCTGAATCATACCCCTGTATAGAAAAGTCGTCGGGGTATGTGGAAATGTTTTCCTCTGGTTCGGACTCAGAAGGAATAGCACCCCCAGCTTCAGAGCTTGTCTCGTCTTGAGAGTCGCGAACATCCTCGGAGACGTCGGCACCGGCTGTATCTGTTGGGAGAGTCGTTTCCCCGGGCTCATCTTCTTGGAATACCGAATTGTCGGGGATGTTTTGGAGAAATGCTACCCCCGGTTCCAGCGACCCCAGTGATGTGGATGATGAATCTCCCCATGTAGTAGATTTTGTCTTTGAACGGGTACCTTAGAAAACTTCGATGGTAGGAAACCGCTTAGATGATAGTTTCTTGGTCACAGTAGTTGAAATCTTTGGGCTGGAGATATTTGTTTTCCTTCCTTTCCCGCTGGCAGGGATTCTCTGAGCAGAGTTACAAAAGACGACAGAAAGCGCCTCATCCTCTGAACTTGGTTGTTGAAGTCTTTGGAAGACGGACCGTCGGTCTTCCCATACTGTCGCGTTGTTGCAGCAGCAGATGACAATGACTTGGGTGCAGTGATGTCCGTAGGAGGACTCTTTGCACACCGAGTCCCCTTCTCTTTCCTTGCGTTTGTGAAGGATCACGTCACGCAAGTCAGATGGGTCTCGAGCAACCACGTTTGCTCCCTGGTTGCGAGAAGACTTTTGGGAACCACTCTGTCCGTTTGCCGCAGGGGGCTGGACTCGAGTGGTTCTGTATAACTTCCCATCAGAGGCCTGCATAATAGTAATCGAAGTGCTCGGACGGTCAGAGGTTGGGACAGCCGACTGAGTTTGTCGAGCTCGCGCTGCCCTAGACTTCTTCACTTTAGCGCCTGAGGGCATATAGTAGGAAGAGTCTAAGTGGTGCTGCAGAGAATCAGACACATTTTCTTGGGAGCATGGAAGACCAGGGCCATAGGAGAGGCGGTCGAAGACAGAGCCCGAGCTGCATGGAGTGGATAATATGCGGCTGGAATCAGCAGTCTTCATGCGGCGGGCAGTCGTGGCCGCATAGGCCTTCTTCATGCGGCTGGAAGTCTCGGCCGCATGAGTCTCCTCCATGCGGCTGGAAGTCTTGGCTGCATGGGCCTTCTGTATGCGGCTGGCAGTTTTGGCCGCATGAGCATCATGCATGCGGCTGGCAATCTTGGCCGCATGAGCATCATGCATGCCGCTGACAGTTTTGGCCGCATGAGCATCATGCACGCGGCTGGCAATTTTGGCCGCATGAGCATCATGCATGCCGCTGGTGCCTTTATTCGGCTTCTTCTTAGACCACATAGAGTCCCTCTTTGCCCCTGTAAGTCCAACATCGTAGTGTTTTCCTCTGCCGGACTTGGGGACAACACAGTCCTCTATGGCCTGAAGTGGAGCCGTATGAGAGTCACCTTTGCCGTCTTGGGCAGCAGAGAGTACTTCGTCCAGAGCTTGGAGAGGAGAAAATGACTTGGGCTTCCACTTCCTGCGAGCCTCCTTCATGCGGGCTCGCTTCTGGATCGGGTCAGCGCTCCCTTCGGAGAGCATTTCTTCAAACGCCTGTTGGTCGAAGCGGACGACCAGCCGAGTTTGGCTGCATCCGATTGCGTTACCAACTTCTCAGCCGTGGAGAAGTTTATCCCTAGCAGAGTTGCCATCGTGTTTGCCATTAATTGTAAAAGTACAGAACAGTTTTATGGGAGGACTGAACTTAGACTCATAATACAAACTCGCTTGTACAAAGAAAGCCTAGGAATGAAAACCCAGGTACAGCAATCTAAGTACAATTATTTATTTTTGATTCTGGGAGGTGACGGTAGAGGCTCGGGAAAGCGACGGCAGCTCTGCCTTACTCCTTGGACGATCGGACGTAGCCTTGGCTCTGATAAAGAAATGCTCTCAGAATATGTGGGGAGACTCTTCTGCGCGTGCCTTTGTCTCTTTGTGTATCCAACCGGGGGTCTCCAGGTCTTCAGGTATCTCCAGGTCTTCAGGTATCTTCCCGTACTTTGTAAGGGAATGGCACCTTGCTATTTATAGAGGTAGGGGTGTGATCATTAGGGTTTGCAATGATTCCCTCCTTAAAAAGTCGACGGCCAATCATCTGGACCATTAATTTTGATTGCAACGTATCTGGGCAATTAATGTGGATTGCACCAAATCTTATGGGCAATTAATGTTGATTGCCATAAATTTTGATAAGCTCAGATCTCCTGCCACGTGTTCGATTTGTCTGATCTGATTTGATTTAGGGTAATTATGATGATTGTAACAAATCTGAGTTTGTTATGATTTTCTAGCAGCCATAATTCCGAGGGGGATAAGAACACCACGTGTCTCAGCTATTGCGAGGACCGCCACATGTCTCAACTGTCTTGAGTGGAATATACTGACAGAGCCGCATGAGTGCGGTTTCTAAGTGAACCGCATACAGGTGGCCCCTACGATCCTAGCCGCATGAAGGTAGCAGCCGCATGAGTGTAGCAGCCGCATGAAGGAGACAGCCGCATGAAGGATGCAGCCGCATGAAGAGGACAGTCGCATGAAGGATGCAGCCGCATAAAGAGGACAGTCGCATGAAGGATGCAGTCGCATGAAGAGGACAGCCGCATGCAGCCGCATGAAGAGGACAGCCGCATGAAGGATGCAACCGCATAGGGGTACTTGGGACTTGACGGATCCTGTCAGTTATAGAAGATTTTCTTCTTTTCCCAAGGGGCACCCCATTATTATTTCAGCTTTATGGCAGAGCTGTCATTCATTGCGTCAGAGCTATCATTCATTGTGTCAAAGCTGTCATCAAAGCAATTAATTGGGAGACTGTTTTATGGCCAGCTATAGAAGCGGACAGCGTATGGCCACATGTCTTTGCCTGAGCCGCATGGAGCTGTTGGGGAGTTCCGAGCCGCATAAAGTTCTGAAGGGTTCCTAAGCCGCATAAGGCTCCTTCTGTTTGGAGCCGCATGGGCTTTTCTTGTCCTTTTCCATGCTTCTACAGTGCCGCCCCCGAACCCGTTGGTCCAACTCCAGCTCCGATTCAAGGAGGTGGAGGCTTGCTTTCGATCGTGGCTGGCTAAGCAGCCAGTGGCGGTCGAGGTAGAAGTCGTCACGGCCACCGGCACAACCCGGGGAGCCACCATCGGCGGTCTTATGGGGACACTCATCGTCGACGTGGCCGTCTCTTCCCGCACCGGAGCCCTCAACCCCCTGGCCATGGCCTCCCTCAACCAAGCCCAGGTCCACTTCTTCTTTCATGATTGTTCTCTTTCTAGAACGAAGTAGCAGCCGAGTTTGAAACCCTAGCCAATACCGATTCTCCCTGGGTACTTTCTATCTCTCTTTGTTCATGACGATTTCTCGACGAATATGTCTTCCGATCCTCAATCCGAGCTCGGTTAGTGTTATTCCTATTATTCCCGATTTGTTCTAATTTTTTTGATTTTGTTTTTGAGTTAAGAGGAATGCTGATCGGAGGAGTACTGTTCAGGAAGTACCGATCGGTGTCCGATTTGAACTAATTTTTTAGGGTTTTCTATCCGGTGACCAACTATGTGAGAGAAATCATAGACTGTATTTCTTTGTGTTGTTTCGGTTTCTGCAATACCATAATAAACAAATAGCTAACACTAGATCAGTTATAGTCTAAAGTTGGCTGCGAGCTTAGCTAACACTAACAAATAGCAAACACTATAGTTGGGGAACTAAAGTTTTTGTGATCAGTTTACAAGGGACTAAAGTTAGTTGCTAACAGTGAACCAACCCAAAAAGCCAGTCGGTCCAATTTTTGAAAGACGACTAATAGAATCTATGTTGATTTTGATTTTTTTTAAATTTTTGTACGACGTATTGTTTCAAAATTATTTTGGTACAAACAAATTTTCTAAAATTAGAGAAGAATCTTTGTTTGGATTATTCGGTCATCTGTAGCATGTGAATTCTATAACTCGAACAAAACAAAAGCTGCATCATTTGGGAGGAATCTTCTAATATATGTTTATTTTGAGATGAATATGTCTTGTTGTAACTGGATTCACTTGTGGCAATGCAAACACAAATGTAACATCATTTTCCTTCTGCGTGACTGAGAGCTATTTTTTCTTGGCTTTAAACACTGAGATAAATATGTTATGTTTCGGTTTACGCAATACCATCTTATTTGTTGGCTTGGAACACTTAACAATATTTGGAACTGAGAGCTATTTGTCCTTATAAGCCTTAGTGTTGCACTAGCCTTAGTTTTATTTATACTACTATCACTCAATTAGTCAATCAGAAACTCAAAGAATGGAATTGGAAGTTCCAAATATGAGTGCAGGGGCAATACAACAAATACAATCTGTTTCTGCACGCGTAGAGATATAAATTTCTAGGTAATCAACATGTTTACTTGATATTCCATAAAAATTTTCATTGCTTAGTTCTTATTATTTATGTTCTGAAAAGATCATGTTGGACTTAAGCTACATGCTCCACCTTTTTTTATTATTAAGTCACTTCAGTCCTACTTAAATTCTTTTCCAGTATCTAATCTAATTTTCTTATATTGTTCGAATTGTCTTCAGGTCAATTTGACAGTTGAGAGCTCACAACTGTGATCACTTCATGTCAGTTTCTAGAAAAACTCACCACACATGATGATAAAGGTTTACTTGTTTCTAAACTATTCTTTATATTTAATTTTAAAACTGTATATTTTGTGTGAAAGCTACTCGACTGCATAATACATAATATATTATTTTGTCCATCTAATATTTCATGGTTATGCTTGCTTGGTCTTACTTACATGACCTAAGGTTTTTCTTTTGTGATATCCTTTTTCTTTTTTTTTCTGCTCAAGAAGCTACATGTATGTCCATTTCAGTAACAAGGTTTCCTGATTTTGGTGCTAACAATAATGTGTTACTTATATCACCTTAGGTTGGACCAATAGACCATTTCTCATTGATATGCATCTTTAAAAACATTTCTCATTTATTTCTAATTAAAATTAAGTGCATATTTGGGGGAACGTAAATGAAACCTGCATAATTTGTGTTATGCAATAGGATTTTGATATCGTTCTGTTTTTGCTGCTTTACTTCACGCGGTTAGATTTGGAATATAGGTTCAAGATTTTGAATGTTTCAGCTTGAACTCTTCTAGAAGGCATTTTTTAGAGAAATTGTTTCCTTACTGCAGCTATTGTTATGGGTCTCAAGTTCTCAACATGTTTATACTTATGAATTTACCATGCACTTGCATAAAAATACATGGGACACTAGTGAGAGAGATACAAATACATGTTAGACAGGACCAAAAAAATTGCGAACTCTGTATTTCTAACTATTTTAATTTCATGCCTATGGAAAATATTATTTTTTTTGTTAGGACTGTTTACATCAATGCTTAAGCTTTAATTCCCAAAGCTTTTATAAGCTTGAGTTTGAAAGGAAAACTAATCAATCCATTGAGTTCTTTATTTGAAAAAGTGAAAGTAAAAATGTTTTTTAGGGAATATTTTTTTCTTCCCAAAACTAAAAAGGAAAATGAGGGAGAAAGAAGGAGAAGATGAAAAAGATGAAGAAGAATGAGGTTGCTGGTGTGCGGTGTCTAATTAGAAAAAAAAAGGAGCTGCAACTGCTGCTGCCAGAGTGCCACGTCTCCCAACTGCTACCGCTATGATATATAGGATTCTAGATGGAGAAGAAAAATGGGCATAAATAAGTTATAAGAAGAAGATATTGCAAAAGGCACAGGTAATTTACGTGTTAATTTTCTCAATCTAAGCCTGAATTGCAGTTTATTAATTTGCTGTCATGTCTCTCCATTACAAAAGGCACAAGTAATCTTAATCAAACATTTCATAATGGGTGCAATCTTATAAGAACCTTTTAATTACTGTAACACAAAGTGGTGGTCGGGATATGTAGCTCATTAGATTATTCCTTCAAGTTTATTGAGTCATTTCATCTCTCTAGAGCATTCAAAGAACTTAAAGGTAGCATGAAATATTTTTATTACATCATGTCTAAGTTACATAAAATACCTCCACAATTTTCACTCTTCCTCTAGATAAATACCCCCATATTATTCAGTTTTATTTTATGCTACACTGGTGTCACTCCCGTTTCCCGTTATATGTATTTTTCAGGATACATATACGAATTTCTGACAATTGTCAGGTGACCCGTAGTTAGACTTGTCTTGTTTAGCCTATTCTTGGTTTTGTTGTCCTGGATTTATTTTGGTTCGGCTTGTCTTGGCTTGGCTTGGTTTATTTGGGTTTGGTTCATCATGAGAAGAGTTGATATATAAGTCAACTACCCTCTCTTTCTCCTCCATAACTCTTCTTTATTTACTTCTTCTTCTTCTCCATTACTCCTCCTACCCACCAAATAAACCCTAGGCAAGTGCAACTTGCTTCATGATAGATCTCCCATTTTATTTTTCCATTATCTTCTCCACTTGATGCTAGGCCTCTTTAGAACTTGGCATTTTTGGTTTTGATGGATGTTTGCCATTGATTATCAATACAAGAACTACAGAGGAACTATATATTGATTGCAAACTTTGAAAGTACAAAAAAGAGCCTAGAAAGAAATCCTAGGAAACAATCTAAGTAAAATTTGTTTTGATTCTGGGGGTGACAGTGGAGGCTCGGGAGAAGTGTAGGAACTCTGCCTTACTCTTTGGACTATCAGACACTGTCCTTGCTCTTGAGAAAATTTCCAGCCTCTAGCAAGGATGTGGTACCCTGCTATTTATAGTGATTTCTGAATGAAACATATTTTGGGCCGCATAGATGGCTACGTGGCTGTAACAGCACATGCGAACTCGGTCTTTGGCTGCCAGCTTGTGGATTTGTTGAGATTTCTTTGTTGCAGCAAATCTGGGTGGTTGAGACTTGGCCAACTTGCCTTGTGTCCTCCCACAGAGTAGAGCCTGAATCGTTTTGGCCGCATAGTGGCCTTAGGAGCCTTTCTTCTGCGGCTCGGCTCCACTTGGCCGTATGGGATATTCGGGAACATTCCTTCTGCGGCTTGGTTTTACTTGGCCGCATGGGATCTTCGAGAGCCTTGCTTCTGCGGCTCGAGTCCACTTAGCCGTATGAGGTCTCCAAGAGCCTTGCTTTTGTGGCTCGGCTCCACTTGGCCGTATGGTATCTTCGGGAGCATTCCTTCTGCAGCTCGAGTCCACTTAGCCGCATGAGGTCTCTAGGATCCTTGCTTCTACGGCTCGAGTCTACTTGGCCGTATGGGGTCTCCAAGAACCTTGTTTCTGCGGCTCGAGGCCACTTGGTCGCATGGGGTCTTCGAGAGCCTCGCTTTTGTGGCTCGAGTCCACTTGGCCGCATGGGGTCTCCAGGAGCCTTGCTTTTGCGGCTCGAGTCTACTTGGTCGCATGGGGTCTCCAGGAGCCTTGCTTCTGCGGCTCGAGTCCACTTGGCCGCATGGGGTCTCCAGGAGCCTTGCTTCTGCGGCCTAGATCAAATTAGCCGCATAAAGCTCATGCGGCTCTTCTTTCTGCGGCCTGGATCAACTTGGCCGCATAACGCCTATACGGTCAGCAACGATTTTTAGATAATTTCGTTTGTCTCTCTTTTGACTTCTCAATGAAGATGAATTTGACCGATCCTCCTCCTTGGAGAGTGCTGGTACTACGGATTATGGATCTCCTTGTTCGAAGAAGATTTGACGATGAACTCCCTAAAAAAGATTGTGATACACCGGGCTGAGATAATGCGCCTAACTGAGACATCTGAGTAATGCGTCTAGTTGAGAGTAGGCCGTTACGAAGTCTTTAATTGGCATCATGCTTTCGATATGATGTTGAAAAGGCTCAACAGGTTACGGTCGTTGGAACACAGACTGCCTTGGTGGTGGAGCCACTGTCTTGTGGCAGCAACAGTTGATGGCAACTTGGGTGCAGTGATGTCCGGGAAAGGGCTCATCGCACGCCAAGGTTGCTTCTCTCTTCTTATGTTTGTGAATGACCACCTCTCGTAAGGTAAGAGCAGATTGATCTACCTTTGCATCCGTTTTGTGGGCCCGGGTATCCCGAGCGCCCGGGTGCGTAGGCATCATATTTGCTCCCTGATCTGAGGCTAGTAAAAGCACTTGCTCTTGATCATTGTAGGGAGACTTTTGGGCATATTTGCTTCCTGATCTGAGGTTAGTAAAAGCACTTTCTCTCGATCGTTGTAGGGAGACTTTTGGGCATATTTGCTCCCTGATCTGAGGCTAATAAAAGCACTTGCTCTCGATCGTTGTAGGAAGACTTTTGGGACCTACCCTGTCCGTTTGTCGCAGAGGGCTGGACGCGGGAGGTTCTGTACAACTTTCCATCATGGGCCCGTGTAACAGTTAACGGTACCCGCTGACGGTCAGCAGATTGGACAGTTGACTGGGCTTGTTGAGCCCGCATTGCCCTAGACTTCTTCGACTTAGCACCCGAAGGTACGTAGTAAGAAAAGTCCAAGTTGCTTCCTTGGATTTCTTCGTACTAGCCTGTGAAGGCGCATAGTACTCAGGATCCAACTTTATCCTTGCCAAGATGGCAAGTGAAGAACTTGTAGTCGATCCTGAAGAAGAAGAAGCACTGTTGCAACTTTTTATGGCTCGAACGGGCTCCCTGGACACGGGCTCCCTTTTTTTCTTTTTTTTTAAAATTTTGGTGCCCTTTTCAAAGGAGGCAAGGGGGCTTTATATATAGAATGGAATGAGCCCTTTCTTCTTCTCCTTTCTGATGTGGAACTAAAAGTAATATCCTATTTTCTATTTATCTACAAGACCACCTTCAAAGTTTTCAAATTACAAATTTGGAATACTTTGAATAAGAAGCATGGGTAGTAGAGTTGTTTAGGTATGATAATCCTATCAGAGGTACCATGGACGTGATAGGTTTGGGTACTTTTGTTAGGGATTTTATGTGGACTTATCATCCTTGGCGTACCGTGGTTTTAGGTACAGATAATAAGTTGAGAGAGGGAACCAACATATTTACTCAGAGGTGATATGGACGTGGTAAATATGAGGCTGATGGTAGAGCTTTCCTACTCAGAGGTGATATGGACGTGGTAGGAGTGAACTCGATGATGATACACAGAACAACTCAGAGGTGATGTGGACACGATTGTTCTACTGCTGGGGAGTAAATGCAATGGAACAACTGGGCTCCAAAAGCATATGATTGTCAGGGAAGGGGTGCTTGTACTAGAGGACCTAATACAACATTTGTGATTGGCAGAGGACATCCCACTTGGGGGACTTTTTGTGGACCTATTACCCTTTTGTGCATCTGTGATGCGAGTAAATAGATTCAAACGATTTTTTATGGACCTATTACCCTTTTGCGTACCGGTAGTGCGAGTAATAGAGTGAACGATTTTTGTGGACCTATTACCCTTTTGCGCACCGGTAGTGCGAGTAATAGATTTGAACAATTTTTGGTGGACCTATTACCCTTTTGCCCACTGGTGGTACGAGTAATAGATTTTGAGACAAAACCCAACTGAGGTAATATGGATGTGATAGGTTCTGTGGTCTTAACACCATGACTTTATCCCAGATTGGGTACAGGTGTTAGATGAGGAGACTATCTATATCAGAGGTAATATGGACGTGACATACGATAATCCTGAATAATTTTTGGTGGACCTATTACTCTTTTGCGCACTGGTGATGCGAGTAATAGATTTTGAGACAAAACCCAACAGTGGTAATATGGACGTGATAGGTTCTGTGGTCTTAATACCATAACTTTATCCCAGATTGGGTACATATGTTAAGTCAGGAGACTATTGGTATCAGAGGTAATATGGACGTGATATACGATAATCAAGACCAGGAAGATTGCTCAGAGATGGCAATAAGCCTAGTAAACTCCGGCGGGGTGAAGCATTAGGGTGGAAGTTCAGAGATATTAGTATACATGACTTGTCACCCAGGGGAATGCAATGTGAATCCACTCGGAGCTAATAGAGTGTAAGTTTAGAGGTACTTGGTGGAAAATTTGGTGGTTTGAGGAAGTACCAGCATGTCCTTAGACATAATATTTCTCCAGGAACTTGCCGTTTCTGGGCATCATGAGCAAGTCACCACGGTGACATCTTTGAAATCTAGCGACAGAGCTTTGGAGTCGATAAGATTCTGGATGTGCCACTTTAATTAGAATCAGTCATGAGTGGAATGATGGACATAGCGGTAGAAGTAGCAATATTTTGGGTCCTCCATCTCTATCGCTCGAGGCTCGTACCTTGGTGGAGGGAGTTGGATCCATCCCTTTGTAAGAGCATGTCGAAGATAGGCTTGACATGACTATCTTCAAATGAGTAATTCACCTTGGGCCACTGAGCTTCTGCCTGCTTTGGTTCAGGCTTCTTGGTTGTATCAGCTACCATGGCCTGTTTGCCTTTGGCGTCCTGGTTATTGGTGGTACCGCCGCTATTATTGTTGTTGGAGTTGTTACTAGGGCATTTTACCTTGTCCTCTCCATCTGAGATGTGTAGTCCAAGGTGGCGAGACGAGCACTGAGTGCGCCTGGCTTAGTCATGAGGACCCTGAGGGGGTTAACTCATGAGACAACATGGATGGTCTGCCCTATCACATAGTGTCGTATTTTCTGAATGGCGAACACCAAGGCAAGGCATTCCTTCTTCACGGCAGTGTACCTATGTTTTGGCCCCACCATCATTCGACTGAGGTAATAGATGGCTTGTTCGTGCCCCGCATCATTGTTCTGCACTAGTAAGGTGCCGAAGGAGTGTTCTATTGCCCGTACATAGAGCATGAAGGGTTTTTCGGCGATCGGGGCTACCAGGACTGGCGGATGTCACGACCCGCACCCAGTATAAGGGTACGAGAAGTGGGTACGTCCAGCCAATGCCGCAGTATCGGCAGTAGAATACTGTCCTAGGTCACAATATCTAACAATATAGTCGTACCTATAAAATAATATACGCTCCAAAAGGAGGACAATATAAAGGTACAACTCAATCACAACATCTAAGGTGGAAATAAGGAATAAAGAGATAGATAAGATAAATGAGTAATCTCCAACAAGAGCTACAATGAGAGTAATATCTGAGTGTTCAAATAACACAATAACCAATATCTGAAAGTACATAAAATAAGACAACTAAAAGGGAAACCAGCCTAGAAATCTAATCTAGACAATAGGCAAGTCCTCAGCGACTGCTGGATACTCCTGAGGGTCCAAGTCACCGGTGTCGTCTAAGAATGTGCCATAATATATAGGGCAAAACTCCTCCTCATCACCTGTAATATTTTTAACAGTCCAATCAGGATGGGAACGAGCACAATACATCTCACACAGTTCATATCTTGACAGAAAATATAAAGCATGTGATAGGTTAAGATAAATAAAATACTGTAAGAAATATGCATGAAAAGAAAGAAAGAAACTGATAAACGAAACTATCTATATATCATAATAGAGAACTGTAAGTGACTATGTGATTTAGAGTACAAGATAGACATGTGAACGGCTTGATTTGTACATGATTACACTAAAGAGTTTGTACATGATTACACTACTTTGGAATTGTTCACATGACTATTTCTACTCCCCCATGCCCCAATCAATACACAAAGATTTAGACAGGTTATGTTATTGTACATGATAGTTTATACATGAAGCTCATGAGATCTTGAGAGTACATGAGAGCACATAAGTATACATGAATAATAAGAGTCTATAAAATATATGATGTTCGTGAAAAGCAAATGACATGATGTATTCGATGCACCCGAGGGGATAACATCTCATGTAAAGATCTATATAGTACTAATCCGTGATAATATCGTGTCAGCATCAAGTAATTAAACTATGACAAGAATATAATTCCTAACAAGTATGAAATGGTCAGAGAATGTACTCGCGTGATATCCCGACGGTCAGATGAGAATAAGAATCCGAACTGGAGTATCTGAGTCCTATTTAGAACAACCATAGGTTACAAAGTGTCTAATATGAAATAATAATAGCCTACAATTAATGCATTCTAGATGATTCTAGGTCCTTCTAGGTCAAAGTCAACCCTTGCTCAACTTTGGTCAAACCTGGTCAACTCTGGTCAAATCGGGTCAACCATAAGTCAACTAGTCTATCTACCAAATTTTAGGTCAAACACAAGTTATCTTGTTATTCCAAGTCCGTTTGAGTCGATTTGGAACAAGTTTGACTTAAAGTTGACTTTTGTCAACTTGGTCAACTTGCTAGTCAACTCGTCCAATTTAGGCTCATTGGGTCAATCCTAAACTTACTCACTAAACCATAGGCTATATATAATAGCAAAATCACAAAATATACATATATATTCATTCCTTCAATATATAATATATATATACACACAAATATACTAATATACCTATATGTATATATATAAGAAACAGAATAATACATGGCAAGTGTGTGTGGACTGGAAAAGAGATTTAGGAACCCAAACTCATGAAAACTGAGATCAAAATATATAACAATCTATATAAAAGAACGATATATATATATACACTACTGTATATAGAGATTACCTATAGGAAACTATATATAATTTGAAAATATATAAATATTTTTTTTTGAATATATATATATATATATATATATATATATATATATATATATATATATATATATATATATAAGCATAAATGATATCAAAAGAAAATAAAAGGAAAGAAAGGGAAGGTAATGGAAAGACTGATAATACAAACTAATAAGTAAACTAGAAGGGAAAGGTAAATGAAAACCCAAATGTCAACTTAAAACACGAGTCAAGGCTCACAGTCCAGAGCTCAAGACTAAAATCTGAAAACATTTTATAAGAAACCAAAACCAATATAGGAACACAATCCCATATCCCAATATACAAAGCCTAAGCTTCTTAGTTCAAAGTGAACTGAGAACCAAACAGTGTACAGAACATTAACCCAATATGAACTGAGATACAATCTCAAACCTGATATATCAAATCAAAACCAAAATGATTTACCAATACCTGGGTTCAACCAACAGAAACTGAGATACAACTCGAATGAAACAATGTAATTCAAAATCAACTTCAATGAACTAAACAAAATCCTGAACTAATTGAATCAAAACCAAAATATAAACCTAAAACCTATATTCAATATCCAAACCCTATTTCACTACACAACTCAAAATTGAAAACCCAAAATACATAACTAAACCATGTGTAAAGTGGAAAATAGGAAGGGGTATACGTGATTGTCATGCTCGTATCAAATTTGAGTCAAGTTCGTGTCCAGATTGTGTCCACGAAGTGCGTATCAGTACTGGGTCACACGCGTGTAGTGCAATCATTGTGGGGACGTGCACATCGATCTAGAACTCGACACAGGCCACGTCATGTCTCGTAATCGTGCAGAAGGTCGACCTAGCATAGGTCTAGGTGTCCAATACCCTGCCACACGATCATGTGTCTACATGTCGAAGAATCACACGCGTATCAGACACAATATTTCACGCGTTCAGTCTCTGTGAAAAACCAGTGCACATGGGATTTCGTGTCCGACATGACACGAGACACCTTAAAACTTGAAGGACACGTTTGCAGACATTGCCCCAACGTGTTACTTGAGTTTCATCGTATCTCGTCGTGTGTCGTGTCTGCTGTACGCCTCGAGCAGCAGGACACAGGCACGACTCGTGTGTGAGCGTGTTCGTGTCCAATTTGGAACGGATACAACCCGAAATTCACCTTAGTGTGACACAAAACCTTAAAAAAATATATAGATCTACAAATCTGTTTAAATACTTTTCAAAAATACGAACAAAAACCTCTTTGAGGCATTTCATCAAACACATATGCACAAAGACTTATACGTGTCCAATACGGACACCAAACCAATTCCAATTCCTACCAAACTACACCTACAGTTAGGGGGCACCTAGATGGATGCATCTATGGAAAGAATTCATATATTTGAAGGGATTTGAAGAGATTTACCTATTGAGGGTGAATCCCAATAAAAGCTCTAAAATGAATATCCTTCTTGCAACTCTAAAACTCTAATGCTCTCCAAAACTGAGATTGCTCACCACCAATAGTCCATAAACATGAATTAGAATCCAATGCAAAAGACTAGGATTAAAAAGGAAGAGAAATGAAGAAAATAGAAAGAAATGAGAAGGAGCATAAACCTAGGTCTTTGCCAGAATAGGATGGATGAAAAAAAGAAGGCAAGTGCTCAACAAGAGAGATTAAATAGGGGCTCCTGGACCTTACTTGGCCGGCTACCTATGAGATTGGGCTAGGGTTTCAAGATCCAAGGGCTAGGCTTCACTCTACAAGTTTAAATGAAACATTAAATCAATAGGTCTAACTAGCCTCTAATCAAAACTTGCTAATTAGCTTCTAACTTGAAACTAACTAGAATTGGATTACTAACACTAACTAACAATGCTAACTAAGTCACTAATTCATGGTGAGACACTAGGCTAGGTTCCACCAAGGCTATACTATCAAAAGGCCAAAAATCACAATACCAATAATATAATATATTTAAATAATAAAAAATTTACAATCACCAAAATACCCTCAAACTAGAAAAATGGATGTGACAAATCTACCATCCTTAAAAGAATTTTGTCCTCGAAATTAAAGACAAAACTGAACTGATGAGAAGGATAGAAAAATTATACCTCAAGGCTGAAAAAGATAAGGGTATCGCTCGTGCATCTCATCCTCCCTCTCCCAGGTAGACTCACCTGGAGAGTGGTGCCTCCAAGCTACGCAAACCAAGGGTATCGTCTAGTTCCTCAGCACCTTCTCCTGTCGATCTAGAATCTCCACAGGCTGTTCTGGATATTTAAGAGTAGGGCCCACCTTGATCTCGAAATGATCCAGTACATGGCTGGGATCTACCACATACCGTCTCAACTCCGATACGTAAAATATATTGTGGACTCTCTCTAATGCAGGAGGCAAGTCTAGTCTGTATGACACGTCATCGATTCTTCTGCTGATGATGAAAAGTCTGATGAAGCACAGACTAAGCTTTCCACCTCCACCAAAGCGAATAGTGCCACGCGTCAGAGATATCCTCCGGAACACCAGATCTCCAACCTAGCACAAACATGGTCTCAAACTTAACTATAACAATAACATGATCAAACAAAATCACAACACAAACAAAATCCTAATCCTAAGTCTAAGCTGTACCTCAAACTGTAAAGGTCTCGGTGTCTATCGGCCCAATGCCGTTGTATGTCCTGCGCAACGCGAAGTCGATCTCTGATGAGCTTCACCTTTTCGGCTGCGTCAACAACCATCTCAGGTCCCAATAAAGCTCGCTCTCTAATGTCATCCCAAGACAAGGGTGTACGACATCTACACCCGTATAGTGCCTCGAATGGTGACATCTCAATGCTGGCCTGAAAACTGTTGTTGTATGCAACTTCACTAAATGCAGATGATCCTCCCAGGATCCTCCAAAATCTAAGACACAAGTCTGTTTCATGTCCTCGAGTGTCTGAATAGTCCTTTCTGACTGTCCGTCCGTCTGAGGGTGGTATGCAGTACTGAACTTGAGTTGAGTGCCCAAACTAGTCTGTAGACTCCGCCAGAAATGAAAAGTAAAGTGATTATCCTGATCCGAGACAATGCTCATCGAAACTCCGTGTATCCTGACAATCTATCACATATACATCTCTGCTAGCCTCTCAGTAGACGTACCCACTTTAAACGGCAAAAAGTAGGCTGATTTGGTCAACCTGTCTATGATGACCCAAATTGTATCTTTCCTTCTTGGTGTACGCGGCAATCCAGAAACAAAGTCCATCGTGATGTGCTCCCACTTCTACTCCGGAATGGGCAATGGCTGTAACAGTCCTCCTGGCCTCTGTCTCTCTGTCTTATCCGGGTGACAGACTAAACATCTGGCTACGAAGCGTGCTACCTCCCGCTTTATCCCATACCACCATACATGCTCCTTCCGATCCATATATATCTTGTTGGCACCTAGATGCATAGAGTACTGAGAACGATGGGCCTCCTGCATAACCTGCTCTCGAAGCTCTCCGCTAGGCACACACAATCTGGAACCGTGCCTCAAAGTGCCATCCTCTGCAAGAATAAACTTCTTATCCACCAATCCTGTTCGAACCTGCTCTCAAATATACAGCAGAGCAACATCCTCGAACTGAGTCGACTTGATCCTCTCTATCAAGTCCGACTGAATCAGAAGGCCCCACATCTATATCTGAACTCCTGGTACAACCACCTCGATCCCTAGGCTCTCCAAATCTGCTAACAAGTGACGATCTATCGTCAAACACATAGCTATCGGATACCTACTCAAGGCATCGGCAACCATGTTGGTCTTTCCTGGGTGATACTGCAAGGAACTGTCGAAGTCCTTCATCAACTCCAACCATCTGTACTACCTCATGTTGACCTCCTTCTGTGTAAACACATACTTCAAGCTTTTGTGGTCTGTGAAGATCTCCACACGCTCTCTGTATAGATAGTGCTTCCACAACTTAAGAACAAAGATAACTTCCGCCAACTCCAAATCATAGGTAGGGTAGTTCTTCTCATGCGAACATAATTACCTGGATGCATAGGCAATCATCTTCCCATGCTGCTGCAAGACACAACCTAGACCCTTTCCTGAGGCGTCACTGTAGATAGTGAACCCGCTTGATCCTGATGGCAATATCAGAATCGGGGCTGTCGTTAGTCGTTTCTTCAACTCATCAAAAACAACCTGACATTCCTCTGACTAGATAAACTCTGCATCCTTCCAGGTCAGCCTAGTCAATGGCTCTGTAACCCGGAAGAAATCTTGAATGAACCTCCTGTAGTAGCTTGCTAATCCCAGAAAGCACCTGATCTCTGCAACTAAACTCGGTGCTGTCCACGCCTCAACTGTTTTGATCTTCTTCGGGTCGACTGAGATCCCATCTCCGGTCACAACATGACCTAGGAAATCAACTCGATCCAGGAAGAACTCATACTTCGAAAGCTTGCCATAAAGCTGCTCCTTCCTGAGA
This sequence comes from Iris pallida, assembly GCA_029216955.1. Lineage (NCBI taxonomy): Eukaryota > Viridiplantae > Streptophyta > Magnoliopsida > Asparagales > Iridaceae > Iris > Iris pallida. The sequence goes on along the minus strand of JANAVB010021595.1, from coordinate 6,629,207 downwards.
GTCTCCAAAACTACTCTCAAGTGCTCCTCGTGCTCCTCTGGGGTCTTCGAATACACCAAGATGTTGTCGATGAAAACCACCATGAACTTGTCTAAGTATTGGTGGAACACCTTGTTCATTAAGTTTATGAACACCGTCGGAGCGTTAGTTAACCCAAACGGCATCACCATGAACTCAAACTGGCCATACCGTGTCCTGAATGCTGTCTTCAGAATGTCCTCCTTCTTCACCTTCACTTGATGGTAACCTGACCTCAGATCAATTTTGGAGAATACCTTCGCTCCGCTCAACTGATCTAACAGATCATCGATCCTCGACAGTGGGTACTTGTTCTTGATCGTGAGGTTGTTGAGAGCCCTGTAGTCGATACACATCTGTACCGACCCATCCTTCTTCGGCAAAAAGAGTACTAGTGCACCCCATGGTGAAGAACTCGATCGTATGAAGCCTTTGTCCTGCAACTCATCTACCTGCTTCTTCAACTTCACTAGATCGTTGTTGTTCACTCTATAGACGTGCTGAGATATTGGCTCTGTGCTGGACAACAAATATATAGAGAACTCCATATCTCTGTCCGGAGGTAACCCTGGAAACTCCTCCGAAAATACATCTATGAACTCAGCTATCAATGGATGTGGCATGCTCTGCTCCTCTACTGAAACTCAGTAGAAGACGCCGTTGCTCTGCTCTGCCTCCTGTCTAGAGAACTCGAACTCTGGCTCTCCTGGCACTCTGAAAAGAACTCTACTACCACGATAATCTATACTGGCATGGTGCCTGCTCAACCAATCCATCCCGAGTACAATATTATAATTTGGTAATGGCATTACGAGGAGACTCACATCTAGTTCTCGGCCTCCCAAAACTACTCTTCGACAGGTAGAAGATTAGTAACCTCCATCGTTGCCCGGGGAACAGGTACTACCCCGTCTTGAGTTTTTGTTGGTGGAAGTCGCCGAATTGAACTGATATCATGTTCGCAGCCACGGTAACCTCTTCAAAATCTAGCGACAGAGCATTAGAGTTGATGAGGTTCTAGATGCACCGCTTTAATGTGAAGCACTCCTGCGTAGGGTGGTGGACATAGATGTGGAAGTGACAATACTTCGGATCCTCGATCTCCGCCAGTCGAGGCTTGTGCTCTACATCACGGAGTCGAATCCTTCTCTCCTTCAGGAGCAAGTCGAAGATAGGCTGACATGGCTATCTTCAAAAAAGTATGTCATCTCCTGGGACTTCGGAGCTTCTGCTTACTTTTGTTCAGACTTTTTGGTCGTACCAGCAACCATGGCCTGTTTGCCTTTGGTGTCCATGTTATTGGCGGTACCGCCACTGTTGTTGTTATTAGAGGTGGTATCGGGACGTTTGCCTTTGTCCTCTCCATCTGGGATGTGTAATCCTACCTGGCGATCCTTCTTTAACTTCGCCTCCGCATTTTTAGCGCTTATTATAAAGGTCGTCCAATCCCTGAATTTATCTTCGCCCATCCAGAGGCTGATTGTAGGAAACAACTTCTTTTGACAGATTTTGATCAAGGAGCTTTCAGGATTGTCTTAGGGTAATCTTATCGCGGTTTGGCGAAACCATTTAATGTAGTTTCTCGTCATCTCCCTTTTTCCCTGAACGACGTCCATGAGAGAAGACATTGTCATATCATGCCCCACTTTATAGAACCTTTCCAGGAACATGTATTTGAAGCCGTCGAATGATTGGATACAGTTGTCTGAGAGGTTACGGTACCAGTCGAATGCGATTCCCTCAAATGCTCCGATAAAAAATTGTGTGAGGATGGCATCACTATACGGCAAGTGGTCTGTTGTGACCTCAAAATAAGTCATATACCAGCTAGCAGAGGTCTTGCCGTCATATGAATCGATATGAAATGGTTTATACCACAGAGGAAAAGGAACATATCTCCATGCAGTGGGATACGGCTGTCGTATTCTGAGGATCCGGGAGGAGTCTCGGGCATTGAACATTGCCCGAAGCTCCTGGACTTCTCTTCTTGCCTCCCTGGCCTCGTCTGCAGCTGAAGGAGCGGATACTCCAGGAGGATTATCGTCCAGATGACGAGCGGTCGTGTTTGAGTCTGTATTGACTGCGGGGCCGAAACTTGTTTGTCCAGGTGTCCTTGCTGGTTGAGTCGACAAGGCAGCTTTGATCTCGTCTACTGACTTGACCAAGGTTAGGATCATAGCTTTAAGTGCTTCCAGACATTGTCGATTACTAGGCCTTTCGTGATCATCTTTTAAAACACTGTCCGTACGTGGGGAGAGACAGATGGGACCGTAGAGGATGTGTTTTCCATGTCGTACTCTCGTACAGAGAAATCATCAAGGAACGCCGAAATGTCCTCCTCCTCGGACTCGGAAGGGGTGCTCCCCCTGCGCAAGAAGCTGCTTCGTCTTGGCGAAGGCGGTCGCCCTCGGGGACGTCCAAGTCTGCTATATAATTCCAGTAGATTGCTACCCCCTACGCATCCTCTTAGAATACAGGATTGTTGCATATGTTCAGGGGACTACCACCTCCGACTTCGTTCACTCCCAGGAAACTCGAGGATGCACCCCCGGGTGTTGGAAGATTCTTTCTGGAATGGGTGCCTAGGTAGACACCCCCTGTGGTTGTTAGAGGCAATCCTCTAGATGAGAGTTTCTTTGCATTGCTGGGTGAGGTTGCCGAGCTAGACGAGCCTGTCTTCTTTTCTTCCTTATCGGCATGAACCTTCCGAGTTGAATTACAAGAGACGAAAGGAAATTCCTCGTCTTCCTAAATTTGTACCTGTTTTTTAAGTTGTCGTCGGGTAGGTGCTGGCTGGTGCAGTCATTGGAAGACGGACCACCGGTCATTAGGTGCTGCCGACATATCGCAGCAGCAGTTGATGATAACTTGGGTACAATGATGTCCTAGAGAGGGCTCACCGCATGCCAAGGTTTCCTCTCTCTCCTTGCGATTGTGGATGAGTACTTTTTGCAAGTCGAGGGCAGATTGATCTACCTTTGCATCCGTTTTGTAGGCTTGGGTATCCTGAGCGTATGGGTACATAGCTATCATATTTTCTCCCTGATCTGAGGCTAGTAAAAGCACTTGCTCTCAATCGTTGTAGGAAGACTTTTAGGGCTTGCCCTATCCGTTTGTCGTAGAGGGCTGGACACGGGAGGTTCTGTACAACTTTCCATCAAGGGCCCGTGTAACAGTTAACGGTACTCGCTGACGGTCAGCAGATTGGAGAGTTGACCGGACTTGTTGAGCCCGTACTGCCTTAGACTTCTTCGACTTAGCACCCGAAGGTGCGTAGTAGGAAGAGTCCAAGTTGGAAGCTTCAACATCCTCAATGGGCCGCATAGGGTCTGGTCCGCATGAGAGACGGTCAAAGACAGAGCTTCTGACAGGGCCGCATGGGGCATCCTACTTGCTGTCAGGATTGGCTGCCGCATAGGAACTCAGTCTGTGGCCAGGATTGACTGCTGCATAGGAAGTCTGCTTGTGGCTAGGATTGGCTGCCGCATGGGCAGTCTGCTTACGCCCAGGATTGGCTGTCGTATAGGCAGTCTGCCTGCGGCCACATTTCTTATGCGGCCTCTTCTTCGACTACATGAGTTTCCCTTGTGCCCCCAAACGTCCAGCATCGTAGTGTTTTTCTCTGCCAGATTTAGGGACAGCGGGGTCTTCTGTCGTTTTAAGTGAGGCCGCATAGGAGCTTTGGCCGTCGTCTTGAGTGGCGAGAGGAGTTTCTTCCAGAGCCTGGCGAAGGACAGTAGCCTTAGGCCTTCATGTCCTACGAGCTCTTTTTGGGTTGGCTCGCTTCTGTGCTGGACTGGTGCTCCCATCGGAGAGCATTTCTTTGAATGCTTGTTGATCGAAGCGAACAACAAGCATCTGCTGCGTAGAGCCGAGCTTGGACGTGTCGGATTGCGTCACCAATTTTTCATCAGTGGAGAAAAAGTCCCCAGCAAAGTCGCTAACGTGTTTGCCATTGATTATCAACACAAGAACTACAGAGGAACTATATATTGATTGCAAACTTTGAAAGTACAAAGAGAGCCTAGAAAGAAATCCTAGAAAACAATCTAAGTACAATTTGTTTTGATTTTGGAGGGTGACAGTGGAGGCTCGGGAGAAGTGTAGGAACTCTGCCTTACTCCTTGGACTATCAGACACTGTCCTTGCTCTTGAGAAAATTGCTAGCCTCTAGCAAGGATGTGGTACCCTGCGATTTATAGTAATTTCTGAAAGAAACATATTTTGGGCCGCCTAGATGGCCACGTGGCTGTAACAGCACACGAGGACTTGGTCTTTGGCTGTCAGCTTGTGGATTTGTTGAGATTTCTTTGTTGCAGCAAATCTGAGTGGTTGAGTGTAACCCCTCTTCCTAAAATTTTGAAAATATTTTTTTATTTATTGTTATTTATTCGAATTAAATGTCACTATTTTGGAATTTTATAAATATTTAATTTATATTTTGGTGTATAATTATTTCAGGATCAGTCTAATGAATTTATATAGTAATTGTTCGTATGAACGTTAAGCCACATATATTGGTAATTTTTCTATTGGGCTTTTAGATCTATATGCATGTAGTGGCATGTTGTTTCGACCTTAGGGCCTACCAAGACCAAACACCCAAACACATATTGGTCAAGTAAAAATTCATAATTCTCTAGTCTAAATTATAATCCTTCTAAACTAGCTAATAATAAGCATGGGCATGCACATATTAAAATAAATATATAGCTTATATGGATATAGCCCCTTCTTAGCCTATAACCCAAATAACAAGCAAATTCTTGACTATGGGCGGACCCAACTCATTTACCTCGTAGTTTTTCAAATATATATTATATAGTTATTGTTCTCTCTCAACATGAGCATGCTAACCCTAGCCGCATATAACTTCCCCCTCCTTCCTTTCTTCTTCTGTTTCATACTCTCCTTCTCCATGGCACTTTTTTCTTCCACCTCAACCTCTTCTTTCAAACAACCACAACCACATGCAAAATTAGGACGCGTCTGCTTCAACCTTCTCTTTTCATACACAGCCAAGCCCTTATCACGACCACGCTGCAACCGAGAAAACTCCATCACAACCTCCCTATGATGCGGTCGAACCGTAGCATATCGTTGAGCCATTCGACCTCTACCGAGCTTTTCTCTTCCTCCAATATGGCTCTCCGCACCCGCGACCAACTTCATCACCTGCCAACCGATCAGTCTTTCCAACCTTTGTCTACGTCAACGAAGTTGTACAACCCTTCTTCGCAACATCGCAGACCATACACAGTCTCCCGGAAGACCCCTCGTTGCGGCTCCGTGTGTGCAAAAGCCGTCGACTCGAGTTCCGTATCACCAGAAGAACCCCACAACTATGATCCTTGTTCTGCGTCGTACCAAGAAACTCCTAGGCGTCGAGTACTGCATGATCAAGATCCTAGCCTAGCCGTGACCGTACGGCCTCTGGTATTTTCGTCGACCTTGCCCATGCGAGGAGCACCGTGCAACTTGGCCGACGCTAGTGTGCAGAACCCTCTGTGCCTCCTCCAGTAGTGCCGAGCGACCACCTTTTCTGCGTGAATGTCGCAAAGCCGACCTTCTATGGAGGAAAGAAGCAAGCTTCTTTTCTTTTGCTATGGAAAGGAGCCATCAAGTAGAGAAAGAATTCTGTTGCTTTGGAAGGAGAAGTCAAATTGAGTAACTTCAGTAAAGGTGGGTCCCCATGACATGATGGCTGCTCTCTTCCAAAAGAATAGGTAATATATATTTTAAGCCCTCAACTCTTTCGATATTACAAATAAAACTCATATAATGATAACTTATGTTATAGATGAGATGATAGAGAAGAAGTCAAGCATGCTTTTCTTTAATATGTTAGTAAGTTTTACATTTAAGACCCCTCAACTTCAATAATTACAAATATGGCTATTTAGTATAAGTAAGTTAAGTTATAATATTATGTAAACATGGATTAAGTATATAGTTGAGTACATATATATAATAATTCTAGTAATAAATAAGAGATCTAGAATCATAGTAAATATGAATATATAAAGTATACTATTTAAATAGTAAATAAATATATACTTTACAAATTATAATAAGAAAGAAATTAAACTAAAAAAATATGTAATCAAGTTATTTTATCTTTTTTGGCTATATAGGCTTGGACCATACATGTACCATGTCCTCAGCGGAATTGGACGATCACCACAGGCAAGTATACTTTGCCTCCCTCTACAGTTTATTTACATGCTTATCGTCTTTTGTTTTACATGTCATCATTTAGTTCTCTAGTTGATTTCTGTCTATACGTTTTCTTCATACCATGTTTATCAGCTTATTAGTCTTGCTTGTATAGCACCATCTTTTCGTGACTTGATAGTGTAGTTATACTGTGCATGATTTCATTATAGATCATGCTAGGGTTGCCCTTACCTGTGTTATGACTGAGTAGTACCGTGAAGTCACCTGTATCTTGACTAAGTCGTGTCTACAAGTATGTATAATTAAACAGCTATTCCTGTATCATTTCCTCAACCTACGAGTCCACAATCGGGGCGTGGGTTAATCGTTTGCACCTGCGAGTCCATATTCGGGGCGAGGGTGTTTGTCTTGATCTGTTTGCACATGCGAGTCCACACTCGGGACGAGGGTATTTGTCGTGAACAAACCTGCGAGTCCACATTCGGGGCGAGGGTTAGTAATTAGTTCAAACCTGTATGTCCACTCAGGACGAGGGTTTGGTATTCCATTGATCTCTTATTTACTTGTTCTTCCAACAGTTCATTTATGCGTAGTTATTTCCGTATCCGTGTTCATAGTACTTGTTAGTTTCTGTCTCGTTCCTGGTTATTTCTTTATGCTTGATAAACTGTTAGATAGGCATGTTTTATGTATCTTGCTAGTCCCTTGAGAACCTGTTGATCTCTTCAGGTAGTTGATTGTGCGGAGTTGGTTAGCTGATCGGGATGCTAGTTATTTATATTGCAGGATCCAGGTATATTGATATTACGCTTATTTTCCATTCTGCTTTCATTCCTTATCATAATATATTCTGTTTGTTGGCTTACTTTATAGACTTATGTTAAATCTTGGAGTCTAATCGGACATGTATGCTATTGGGCTGCAGACCACGACCCATAGTGTTCATTCATGTTTCATATTCTTATTGTTGATTGAGATATAGATTTGCCTTGCCATGATTAGGCACGTGATACCATAGTCCAGACAACGTTTATGTATTCGAGATAGGCTGGAGTCCGCTCGATACCCTCCCAGTGGGTGTTGGTCATGACAAGATATGTTTAGGGGTTGAGATGACACAGTGCAACTCAACATACACATTCTCCTAGACTCAATAAATTGAAGATTACAGACTTGGAAAAAATAGAAAAACCAAGAGCCCTTTGATGACGCCTTTCTTCTGATACCAGGAACTGGCTGTTGAGGATGAGAGGTGGCAGACCCCTCTGCAGCGTCCCCGGTCCTGGGCGATGTGATCTCATCTCAACCATCCTGGAGACACATATCAAACAAGAAATCAATACTGAGATAGAAGCGATAAATCAAGGGAGGACAGTTAATTTCAAGGAAGGCAAATCAGCAAGATGTATAGATGGCATGAATTAAAGCAAAATTTTTCCTAACTGTGATTGAGTACCTCTCCGTTAAAGCCTATCCCTCAATCCTATCGCAGGCTCGCAGCAGTACAACTAAGTCACCGTACTACCACGATATCGCACTAATGCGACTCTCGACCTGTATGGGCCACCACTAAAAATGTGTTGTAGGAACCCTAGAGGGGGGGTGAATAGGGTCAAGCTAACTAATCAAGCACTTAGCACAAGCTAATTGGCAATTTAAAAATATAAGTGCAAGAGAAGAAGCAAACACAATACCGACACCCGATATATCCTGGTATCCTCCTAAGAGGCAGTCCAGTCCCGGAACTCTCTCCGGCTTTAATCCACTATTTGAGCAAATAGTTACACACGAGTTTGGATCCGAAGAACTCGCTAACTTCTTACACAAGAGCTTTAATCCGAAGGGCTCTCCGACTTCAACCGAGAGTTTGGATACGAAGACTCCCCAACTTCAACCGAGAGTTTGGATACGAAGACTCTCCAACTTCAACCTTTCACAATAGGTTTTGATTTCCTTATACAATAGGATGAAGATCTCACTTTTCAACTCAATAACTCTAACACAGTTTGTGAATGGCAAATGAAGGCTTTGTAGAGTTGTATGTGGATAAGCTTTGGTGGTTTGGAAATTTTTAGGCTCAAACATCAACCTTGAATGAAGGGGTTCAAGGCTATTTATAACCAAAGCTTGAAAAGAAGCCAAAGGCAACTTTTCAGTCACGAACCGGCATACCGTCGGTATGATCCGGCATACCGGCGGTATACCGGTCTGGAATGCAACGGCTAGAAATATAGCCGTTGGGATCATTTATTGCTCAGAATTCGACCGTTGGAATTTGAATATTACTGAATCGGTATACCGTCGGTATGGACCGGTATGCCGTCGGTATGCCGGTTTTGTAGACAGAAACTTTCTGTGAACAAAAACTGGTATACCGTCGGTATACACCGGTATACCGTCGGTATGCCGTTTTTCAGCAGAAAACGATCCTAGGCTTATTTATATCCACATTGATCTTGCTTATTGCTTTTCTTCATGTACATGTTAGACGAACAAAGCAATATACATAGTAGCAAGTATGATAATTATTATAGTACATTAGGACTATGCAAAGTTTAAGTATAAGTGCTAAGGTGTAAACCAATGGGCACATATCACCAAAGATATAAGTATAAGTGGAAATGCTATAGTGATAGTATGAAGATTAGTGATAATGAAATGCTAAACTTAACATATTAACCATATTCAAAAATATAATACAATCATTGGGCTAACATGTGTCACGACCCGTACCCACTGTGAGGGTACGAGTTCGTAACAACGCCCAGCCTAAGTCGTAGTGTCGACGGTTGAACGCTGTTCTAGGTCACTATCTAACCATCAACTCACGCAATTATATAATTTAACTGTTAAAATCTCAACTCCGAACGAAGGACATGTATAGATATAATATAATGTCAATCACAGTCTAAGCAAGATATGATAACACTGAAGATTTTAACTAAGACTGAATACAACAATAAAACCAATTACTAAAATGATATAATCTTCAACAATCTCAAAAAAACATATCACAACTTATTTACAATTCAAGTTCTAAGACATGAAAACTAAACCAAGTCAACTAGCTAGTCTTCCGATCACTCCTGAGTGTCGGGGCCAAAGGAAGCTAAGCCATCTCCTGGTCCATAGTAAGTAGGGCAAGTGTCCTCGGGGCATGCATCTGTAATATTTTCAATAGGTCCAGTCAGGACATGAACGAGTACAACGCATCAAGAAAACCAAAGTAAATGACAGGGAACTATAAAACAATTATAGACAATTTTATTGATGAACATGGTGGTTTATATTCAAGTGATGGTATAGAGAAACAGATAAGATACAAGAAAAGTAAAGTAACTAAAACAAGAGTAGAATCATGGCAATGAAGACTGTAAATAGAAACTAGCTGAACTAGAGTAACATGATATAAGTCCAGACAGTAAATATAAACAAGTGTAAATCCTATATAAATCCAGTACGGGACGAATCTAATACAAGATGAATCCAGTACAAGATGATTCTTGTCAGTGATCAAGAATCCATGTGAGACCATCTATATTCTAACAGTGTGTTTTAAAATACTGAGATCGACATGTAAACGGCTGTAGGTATCAGGCACATCTCTCACTGATCAGGCAAGAGATGGTTATGCTTCCAGTAGATTCCAGTAGAAAGATTCCAGATTTGGGGTATGTATACATGTCTTACTCAATATTTCCCCACCCTGTAATACAAGTGAATCCAGTACAAGACACAAGAATCGAGAAGTGTCCAGCCAAACATGATGATACTAGCAATGATTCTAGAATGATTCCAGTAATAGAGGCTAGACAATATAGTAAGTGTGTCGCATACATGAATCTAGAAATATCCATACGTGTGGTAACAGAGAATCACATAAAACTAACTAAAACTGAATTACAGTATCTGACAAATAAATAAAAGAACTATCAGAGAATGTACTCGCCTAATACTCTGAAAAGAGTAGTGTAATGTCAGATGTCTACACCGGAGTCACAATATCCTAAATAGAGCAGTACAGGTTATAATGTGTTTAAAATAAGGTAAATAAAGTTTATGATACAATCTACATGATTTCTAGGTCAATCTAGGTCAAAGTCAACTATAAGTCAAACCTGGTCAACTATCTAGGTCAAACTAGGTCAAACAAGTCAAACTAAGTCAACTCTGGGTCAGTCCTGGTCAACTCCTAGTCTACTCTAGGTCAACTAGGTCAATGGTTGACTTACAGTTAACTTTTGGTCAACTGGTCAACCATGGTCAAGTTTAGTCAATTCTAGGCTAAATATTGACTTTTGGTTGACTTTTAGTCAAAATAGTCAACTACGGTCAAACGGGGTCAACCCTAAGTCAAATACCCTATTCCTAACCATTACCAACCAAGCTATCCTAATTTTAGCTATATCTTATTATGTTATCTACAATATCTTAGTTATAAGGTATTATCTTAAACCTTACTTTAACCCACTTCATGAGACTCTGGTACCTTGCTAGGGTACTCTAACCACTTACCCTCGTATCTCGATACTGTAACTTGGTATCTTGATACCCCTCCTAGGTAATAAGGTAAACTATCTATTTACCTTGAAGGTAAAGGTAAATACACTATTACCTTATCATGATAACTTGGTATCATGAGATACCAAGAATCAAACTTCTAACTAAACCCATCTATACAATATCTAACTAAACATCTCAATACTCTAGCTCTAACTAGTACCTAACACTAACATATTAACATATAACCTCAACATATCCAGATACCTTACTAACATGGATTCAAACATGCACACTAACATGTCACAACATAAACTAACTTGACTCTAATTTATCACTCAACTCTCACTCTAATATGCTAGATACCAAACTCTAACCTAGACTAACATCTAACATATTAATATCCTAATATATACTTATTCCCTCTTTGAACCTCACTTTAAGACACCCCCCCACACACACATATAACCATATATACAGGGGTATATATAGGGGCGAATGGGGGTCAAGTGTGGGGCCAACATGGGGCTGCACAACAGCCCCCAAGCTGTTGCTATCAGCAACAGGCTGCTGCTGCCTGCTGTGGTCTCTACTTCTTCTACTCTATTCTATTCATCATCAATTCAATTCATCCACTCATAAATTCATTCATTCACTCATGAATCTATACATTCATTCATTTATCTATAAACCATTCATTCATTCATTTATGAATATATCTATTCATTTAATTCTTCCATCTTGACTATACACACATCCCTAAATAATTTATCTACAAACCCTATTGAGACCCCTGTCACTGCTGCTACTTCTATTTCCCACACAAACCTCTTCACCCCTGATACAAACCCCCATATCCTACTGCCTAATAAATCAACTGAGGACTGAACCCCACACAAATAGAGGGGATAACTCATAATATGTATACCTACATATATGCATACAAGTAACACATACATCCAAGTGTCAATCAAAACTGGCTGAACTGAAATGGAGAAAATCACAGGGTGGGAACAGGACAGGTGTATCAAGTGAGTAGTGAAACATGTGTCACATGGTGTCCAAGTGTCCAGAGAGGAGTGTCGAAGTGAGCAGTGAATGCAAGAATGTAGATGTGAGTGTTACAGTATATAAGTGTTCAGTTAACATATGAAATCGAACACAATTCAAACAGAAAAACCAAATAAACCCAGTAAATGCCAAATGTGAATGTGCCCAAATGAAGTATGTGTCAACGTGTGTCAAGGAAGTCATTCGGGCCCAGAAAATAGGACACGAGCGTGTCCAAAGGAGAAAAATCAAATATCAGAAAAACAGTGCACAACACTCCTCGTACAGAGGTACAGAGCGTCCCAGGGCACGACACACGACACTAGAGAGCTCGTGCTCGTGTCCTAGGGTTCGCCAAGGGTAGGTCTTCCTGTTCGAGTGTCTGCAACGTGTCTACAACACGCGTACATTCGAAATGGACACCGTATCAGAACCGAAATCCCGCCTGAAACAGTATAGTACAAGGATAGTGTGAGTCGATTTTCTTCGTGCACACTAAACAAAAACCTATAAAATTTTATGGGGGTGACATCAGTGGGTGCCTGCACGTCTCTACAAAATTTTATGGTGTCTCGTGCCGTATCGTGTCCGCTAGGACACTCGAATAGCAGGGGACTGCACGAGGTCTGTACGCGGTGTCGTACGTACGGTGCGTGTCCGATTTGGACACAAAAATCGACCCAAATCGTGCTCAATCTTTAACATATTTAATCTACGCATTAAGAGCTTCAAAAACATGTAATTAGTTTTAGAAAATACAAAAATACATTTCTGTGTGGCATTTCAAAAAATAGTTGTACATACACATAGACACATGCCCGATACAGACACCAAACGGACACGGTTTCCTACCAAACTTGAGGGACAGCAAGGGAACACCTAGATCTAGCCTAATATGCAAATAAATCACAATTAAAATGCAATTTGGAGAGTTTTACCTATAGGTGCAAAGATCAAGAAAAAGCCCCAAATCTGTTGATTCCCGATGCTAGCTAAATCCTCCAAATTGCTCTTAGACTGACATTACTCCTCAAAATTAGCAAGTAGAGGTGGATTACATTCATATGCAAAATATTTGGGTCAAAAAGGATTAAAAATGGATTTACTATGAATTTTGGAAAGTGGAAATTTATCTTTCCTTCTAAAAACTTGGTTAAGCACAAAAGAGGCAAGAACAAGAAGAGGGGGCTTTAAATAGGGGTAGGGATCTCTATATGGCTAGTTACTTAGGGTTTGGTTAGGGTTAGGGCTTCAAGTTATGGGCCTATGGACTTAATGTTGGCACATTTTATTTTGATATAATTAACAGCATCTTTGTAGTCTAGTTTTCTCTGTTTATCAGATTGGCATCAATTCAGAAGCTCTACTACATTAACTCTGTCCATTCAAGATTACCAACCTGTGCCTTGAAGAGTGAAGCAAAGACCGGCACTCCTTGAAATGATGGCTCTCTACCTTCAAGATTTTGAGTCTGTACAAGGTCTAGGTCTTTCCGTAAACACTTAAGGTTGGATGACAAAACTAAAAGCTTTCTATTCTTAAGTCAAAAATCAATTCCTTATAGAACGGCATACCGGCGGTATGCTCCGGCATACCGGCGGTATACCGTTTTGTTGACCATAAAACTTTCTGTGAGAAAATGTCGACATACCGGTGGTATGCTCCGGCATACCGGCGGTATACCATTTTATGGTCCACAATGTTCTATGACACACATCGGTATACCGCGGCATATCGACGGTATACCGAATTATAAAATTTGATTTTTGAATGGCAAAGACTAGCATTAATGGCAGCATTAAATGCTCCCAACGGATATTAATATGACCATTACTGTTCGACCGGTATACCGATGGTATGTCGGTCCATACCGACGGTATGCCGGTCAGGCTGTTTCTAGGAGCATTAAATGCTACCTACTCTTGGTTTCTCTATAAATGAAAGCCCTCTCTCTCTTGAAGGCTTTACCAACTCTTGCCATAAATTTTCCAAACAACTAAAAGCTCCACCATTAATACTCTACCAAGCTTTTAATTGTCATCCTCTCCCAAAGTGCTAGAGTATTTAAGAGTTGTAATTTTCGATCTTCAAGTGTTAGAAGATCAACAAGTTCTTTTCTCATTTCTTTGAAGTTGGCGAGCCTTCATAAGAAAACTCGTGTGTTGAAGTTGGCGAGTTCTTTGGATCCAAACTCGTGTTGAAGTTGGCGAGTTCTTTGGATCCAAACTCGTGTGTACTATTTTATTAAATAGTGGATTTAAGCCGGAAAGAGTTCCGAGACTGGATTGCCTCAAGCGAGGATACAAGGATACATCTTGTGTTTGATCTTCTTACTCTTATTTTTATTTGACGTATATTGCTTCTTGTGCTCAAGTTATTTTTTATTTTCCTATTCACCCCCCTAGGGTTCTACAATTGGTATCAGAGCTTTGTTCTCTTGATTTAGATTTACACCCTTTGAGTGATCCATAGCCACTAACCCTAGTATCAACACCTTCCACAATGAGAGACACTCCACAAATAGGCCTCCCCTATTTGATGGAACCAACTATAACTATTGGAAGATTAGGATGAGCATTTATCTGAAGTCCATAGATTTAAATTTATGGGATTGTGTGATAAATGTTCTCCCTACTCCTTCCAGAGTTATTGCGGATGTTGCATCTGACACCCTTAGGGACATACTTACTGAAAACACCAAGAAGCTTGCTAGTCGAGATGTCAAGGCTATGAACGCTCTTTATTGTGCTCTCGATAGTAGTGAATTCAATAGAATCTCTACTTGCAAGACTTCCAATGAGATTTGGAAGTTACTTGAAGTCATACACGAGGGTACATCACAAGTAAAGGAATCCAAGATTAGTAGACTCACGCAAGAATATGAGTCCTTTAAGATGAAACATGATGAGTCTATTACTTGCATGTTTACTCATTTTGGTGATATTATTAATCCTCTTTCTTCTCTTGGTAAGGAATATCCTGCTCATGAAAAGATCAGAAAAATTCTTAGAGGATTGACAAAAGGATGGAGTCCTAAAGCTACCGCAATCATTGAGGGAAACGACCTGACAGTCATGAACCTTGAGACCCTCATGGAGAAGCTTATGACTCATGAACTCGATATAAAAGATTAAGAGGAATCTTCCATACAAGAGAAGGAGAAAGAGAAGGCCAAAGATAAGGAGAAGTCTCTTGATCTCAAAGTTACAAAGTCCTACTCCAAGGATAGCTCCGACGACAACGAGTCGGACGATGATAAAGAAATAGCTCTCACAGCTAAGCACTTTCGAAAGTTCCTCGAATTCAACAAAACCAACCGCTTCAGACGGGACAATAAGGAAGATCCGGCGTGCTATCAATGCAGAAGAATCGGACACATCAAGAGGGACTGTCCCATGATAAGAAAAGACTTAAGCAAGTACGAGAAGCCTAGCAAAGGAAGTTCGTCCTCCAGGAAATTTGCCAACACAAGCATTTGGTATGAGAGTGACGCAAGCGACTCCGACAACGACAAAGAGTGCAAACACAATGCAAACGTTTGTCTCATGGCAACCGATGAGGTACTTGATGATCTCTCCTTAAATACTCTTACTTATGATGACTTGGAGAAAGCTATCTTTGAACTACATGAAGAGCACAAAGGTGTTAGGAATAAATACAAGAAATCTCTAGAAGTGGTTGATGCTCTTCAACTTGAAGTAGAGAGACTCTCAAGCATTATTATTGATGTAAAGGAGAAATCTTCTGCTTCTGAAACGGATGAAATAGAGTCTTTGCGACTCAAGTTTCAAGAATCCCTTATCACCATCAAGAAAAAGGATGATGAGATTCAATCCATGAGAAGAGCTTATGAATTTGCTATGCATAAAGTTCAAGATGCTAATAGAAGAGAATATGATACTTCTATTAAATATAATGATCTTCTTGTACAGAGTAAGAAACTAGGTAATAAGAACACTACTCACATACATACTCCAAGATACCTCCACACTCATCACAATGCTAGGCATACTTCTTACATGAACACTACACACAAGTCCTATTCTAACACAAGGAAAGGACCATTTGTTAAGAAAAACACTTCGCATCATGCTTTTTATTATCATCATCATAATACTAATGATAGAACTCCACGCACTAGAGATTCACATATGCATGATACTCACACGTCTTCTTCTAAATCCTCTATGATTTGCAACTACTGTGGCTTGCTTGGACATACGACCAATTATTGTCATACAAGGAAACTAGTTGATGAGAAAGTTTATAAGTGGGTTCCTATAACTAACACTCAAGGACCCATACGATCATGGTTACCAAAATGTTCATCTTCAACTTATGTTGTAGGTGAAGAGACCTTCTCATGCTAGAAGCAAGTAGATTCTCGATAGCGGTTGTTCACGGCACATGACCGGGGATGTTTCATTATTTTCAACGCTATCGATGAAGAAGAAAGGACACGTCTCCTTTTGTAACAATTTTAAAGGTCACATTATAGGAAATGGTAATATCGGTTCCCCTCCTTATCCTTGTATTAAGAATGTGTGTCTTGTTACTAATCTTAAACACAATCTTCTTAGTATTAGTCATCTTACCGATAATGGTTATGATATAAAGTTTGTTAAGCTTAAATGTTTCATTATCGATAGTTCAAGTGGATCTATTGTTTATAAAGGCATTAAAGAAAACAATATCTATGTTTTATATCTTGTCGAAGACACTAACAATGACAGGTGCTTAGCTGCTAAGAACGATGAAAGTTGGCTTTGGCACATGAGGCTTGGATACGCCAACATGGATACCATTTCTCGTCTTGCCACCAAGAAGCTCGTAAGAGGACTCCCAAGTATCCCTTTCAAAAAGGATATGGTGTGTGAAGAATGCGAGAAAAGTAAGTTGACCAAGTCATCCTTCAAATCCATCAACTCTGTGAGTACCTTTAGACCTCTTCAACTTATTCATATGGATCTTTTTGGTCCTAGTAGAGTTGCTAGTCTTGGAGGCAAGCTTTATGCTTTTGTTTTGGTTGATGATTTTTCGAGATTTACTTGGGTTATTTTTCTTGCTTGCAAAAGTGATACTTTTCGTGAATTTGTTGTTTTTTGTAAACGTGTTCAAAATGAGAAAGATTTTTCTATTAACAAGATTAGAAGTGATCATGGAGGAGAATTTGACAATGACGATTTCAAAAGATTTTGTCAAAAGAATGGTTTTGGACATGATTTTGCTTGTCCACGAACTCCTCAACAAAATGGTGTTGTGGAAAGAAAGAATAGAACCCTTGGTGATATGGTCCGGGTTATGTTAAACCAATATAAGCTCCCCCAATTTTTTTGGGCGAAAGCCGTTAACACGGCATGTCATGTTATAAATAGGGTCTTGATTAGACCTATTTCTAAAAGGACTCCTTATGAGCTTTGGTTTGACAAAATTTCCTCTATTGAATATTTTAAAGTTTTTGGATGTAACTGTTTTATTTTGAATACCAAGGATAACCTAGGCAAGTTTGAAGAAAAAGCCTATGAAGGAATATTCCTTGGATACTCTACTCATAGTAAAGGTTTTCGTATTTTTAATAAAAGAAGTCTTGTTGTCGAAGAGTCAATCAATGTCTCTTTTAATGAACTTAACTCTTCTACATTCTCCTCTTCCGATGATATTGATGACATCTCGTTTGGGTTGGAGAACTCCTCTATTGGAGATCGTCCTTCTTCATCTAACAATGAAGTTGTGACTCCTCCAACAAAAGAGTCTCCACCACTCGAGCCTCCTCAACTTCCAAAAGAATGGAGATTTGTTACCAATCATCCTAAGGAGCTTATCATTAGGGATCCTTCTTCCAGTGTAAGCACTAGATCCTCCACTTGTGATCTTTGTGCAAACATGGCTTTTATCGCTCAAATAGAGCCTAAGTCTATTAATGATGCTTTTTATGATGAATTTTGGATGATAGCGATGCAAGAAGAGCTAAATCAATTTGAGCGAAACAAGGTTTGGGAACTTGTCCCAAAACCTAGCAATCACCCCATTATTAGAACTAAATGGGTGTTTCGAAATAAACTTAATGAAGATGGGTTAGTAACTCGTGACAAAGCCCGATTGGTTGCTCAAGGCTATAACCAAGAGGAAGGCATTGACTACGACGAAACCTATGCTCCGGTTTGTTTTCCATAAATAAATTCCTTTATTTATTATGTATCTGGAAAAATTACAACTGTGGGAATCTGATCTAGAAGACGATCACTTTATCCCTTGGACTATACGAAGAAGAAAAGCTCTCAAAATTTTGACAGTAGATAACTATGTATCCCTTACAATGAATGAGAAAAAGAACTCTATTTATAGAGTCAAAAATAATAACTGAAAAGATAACTGTCTTCACAGCCTGTGCTTAGTTGAAAATCATGCAGGATTTAACATACGCAAGGTTGTGAGCAGTTACTGGATGTGGCCTGTAATTGTTGGACACATGGCAATCATGCATGAGTCGTGTGCAAGTCACAGGACACGCAGGCGAGAGATCAGTGGCATGGCCGCCACGTACTCCAATTTGATGAAATCCACGCAGACTTGTTGAAGACGAAATCCATGCAGACTCGGGATAGAAAGCTTCAAAATCCACGCAAACTTGGGGCAAGAAGCTTCAGAATCCACGCAGACTTGATGAAGACGAAATCTACGCAGACTCGGGGTAGAAAGCTTCAAAATCCACGCAAACTTGGGGCAAGAAGCTTCAGAATCTACGCAGACTTTGATGAAGAAAACTTCAGAATCCACGCAGACTTGGGATAGAACTGCCAGCTGTCTTGATTCAGCGTGCCTCGACTGACACAAAATCTCTGGTAGTGATTACTTTTGTCAGTCACATTAAATGACAAGAAGCTCTTTTGGTACGCCAACTTGACAAAGGTTGAGTCTTGCTGAAGAAGATTTCGAAAATCACGCAATAGACGGCTGTGATCTCTCGAATTCTGTGCATACGTGGCATACGAAGAGACATTCTTCGACTGTTGTGCTGTCAGTCATAATTACTCTCTGACAAATGATGAGCTGTCTCCCCAGCGTGATTTGTAAATATTGTCTGGATCAACTGAGCGTGACTTTTGACTCTGTCTTGATCAACTCAGCGTGACTGTCATTTTTTAAAGGCCTACAAGACCCCCTTCAAAGTTTTTGAAAAATTGAAAAGACTTCAAAATTTTTGAAATACTTTGAAAATAAGATGATAAAATAAAATCAGTCACGCTGTGATGACTTTAAGTTTTTCGGAAGTCGGAAAGACTTCGAAGTTCTTTGAGAATATCCAAATGAACTTATTAAATGTCATGATGACTCTTCATTTTCCGAGACTGATTTCATCCAGTTTATGGTGGAATATGAACCGCCGACGAGCTCTGTTATATAAACAGGGAGAGGATTCATTTAATCTTCATCTTACGTCAACATGACACAAAAAGAGAAAGCTGAGGAAGAAGCACGCAAGTTGGGCTTTTGTTCCCATGGTGACCCCACTTTTGGGGGTGAAGAGCCAGAGCCCCTTGTCTTCGAACTCAAAGATGATCCCTTGCAACTAGCCAAGAATTTCTTGAGCTATTTTGGCTTGGATGGCTTGTCCTCTTCTGGTGGGTGCAGCCTCATAGAGCAGCGTGAAGTGTTTAAGGCTCTGTTGCACCGTCTGGGAGTTAGGAGCGTAGAAGAACTAGGTACCAAGCTCAGTCGCTCTGGAAAATAGAGCGTGTCTTTTGTGCTTTTGTTGCACTCTTTTTGTTTTGTCTTTTGTAAGGCCATCAGTGCCTGTCTTGAAGAATGAAGTACAACTTCTGTGTTTAATCTGCGTGCATTAATGAAGAATATTAATTAGCACCCTTTGACTATTTCCAATGTTGCTCTGTCTTCCAAAGCATACGTAACGGTTTACGAGCGCTATTTATGCGGATCTTTTCCAAGAATAGACTTGTACTTTGCCCTTTAAATAGATAGAAGAGTTTCACAGATACTCATCTCCCATTCCTCTTCTCCTTCTCTGAGAATGAAATTTTTGGGAGATTTCACTCTCAAACAGGAAAGCAATGTTTTCTAATGTTCAACTTCTGCGCACTGTATTAAACATGAGTTTGCCAATCCTTAGCACCAAACGTGAAGGTAAGTCAGTGTAATACGTGTACTATTTTTGCTGTTTGAAGATAAGCTTTCTGTTTCTGATTTGAACAATACACGCATGTCTCTGTTTGATAAATGCACGCTGAATGATTTCTGTTGATACTTTCTGCAGAAACTTGGCTGAAAATTTTCTTCAGAACTGGCATTGGGGATGTGGATGTTGTGGAGAATATCATGCTGACATATCTACATCAGGGAGCTCATACGCTTTTGACGCGTAAATCAAACAACTCAGAACTCTTTGTGGGATAGAAGGGTCTTCCTCAGATGGTAGGAAGAGCCTCTATACACGAGAGTTGGATGGTGGAGTCAACTCTACCCTGAGAAATCGGGTAGTAGAGTTCCTTTCACGGGAGAACTAGGAATTGTATCCCAAGGTTTGGATACATTCCTGTCTTCCTTGAGAGGTTACCCCCAATCCACCAGTTGTATTGGCAGCACCACGACTTCGGGCTGCCATACTCTGTGGTTCTTCTCTCGTCTGAGAGAGAAGACCAGAGTTTGATTCCTGCTGATCTGGTCGTGACTGGGACCCAGACAGTCAGGAACTGCTACCAACAACGAACCTGACAGAGAAGGTCCGACGAAGAAGATCCAAAGAAGAAGATGGATCTCTATTAGGTTATTGTTGTGGTGTAGAATGAAAATCCAAGATTTGTAATAGATTTCCATTATGATTTGTAAGAAAGTCTAAGAAAATGTAATAGACTTTTTTGTGGTGAAATGAGAATGGAAATGATAATTCTTCTATGCTCAAAGATTTGTATTTGTGGATGAATTGTGGACATGATAGATAATGAAATCGTCTTTTCTGTTTTAGTGTATATAATATTATCAGAGGTATTATGGACGTGATAATATGTATGAACTCAAAAGAAAATAGATTGATTTCTATGCAGAGGTCAAAAATGACAAATGAGCAAGTAGATTCGGAATTGATTCAGAGGTTATGAAAACATGATCAATAACGAATCCCCACTTTAATAAATTGATAGAAGATCATGAACGGACGAATAGATGAACGGATGAATCGTCGGATGAACGCAATTAATGGATGGATGAACCGTCGGATGAACGTGATGTTTCATTATTTGTAGAACTTCTGCCTATAAATATAGCAGAAATTTGACAAGAACGAACACTTCTTCTTTCAAACATAAAAATGTCGTCTGAAGAAGCATTCAAGAAAACTGGAATTGCCTCAAAAGTTCAGAAAAGCACTGAAGAACACCCTGCTGATTTAGTTCAATCGAAGAAGACGGAAGCAGGCGAAGGTTCGTCTGCACCCAAGCCACCAAGGGACATTCTGGATTTCCTGCTCGAACTAGGAAAGACTGAAGAAGAAGAAGCCATGAGGATGGCTGTTTGCAAGTTCCTCGTGGGTTCTAGCAAGGAGGTTCTCGACTCTTTTGCTGATCACGTCTTCGAGAAGGACGGCAGTGGCCCACATCCAAATGTAGAAAAGGATGATAGTGATCTTCTTTAATATCATGTATCATCATTCATGATAAAAATAAAATAAAAATTTTATTTCTAAACATGAAACTGTCTGATGATTACAAGCATTTACATTTATACATAGTACTTTTTAAGGAATTTGCCATTAATAGGCATCAAAACTTTTCGACCATCCAATTCTGAGAGTTGATAAGCTCCATTTGAGAAAACTTTGCTCACAATATAGGGTCCTTCCCACTTTGCATCAAATTTGCCCTTGCTCATATGAGTCATAGTCATAGGACGTCTGACAGTTAGAACAAGTTCTCCTTTTTGATATGCCCGAATTCTGACTTTCTTATTAAAAGCTCTTAAAATTCTAGCTTGATAGAATTCAATATTCTGTTGAGCAGATAATCGCTTTTCATCCAGAGCTTCTAATTCTTGAAGTCGAAGACGATCATTATTTTTTGCAGTGAGTTCATTAGCGATTGCTATCCTTAAAGAAGGAATTTGAATCTCTAATGGAAGAACAGCTTCGCAACCATACACCAGAGAGAAGGGTGTACATTTAGTAGCATTGCGAACTGTAGTACGATAAGCCCACAAACATTCACCGAGCTTCTCACTCCAATTACGTTTGTTAGTAGAGACAAACTTCTTTAGGAGTTTGATGATGGTCTTGTTGAAAGCTTCTGCTAATCCGTTAGCTGCTGGATTATATGCGGTAGAAGCCACATTGTTGATCCGGTGATCGTCACAGAATCGAGTAAACTTCTGACTGACGAACTGTGGTCCGTTATCATGAATAATGCGTCGAGGAACACCAAATCTGTAGATGACGTGGTGCTTAATAAAGCAAATGACATTGGACGTCTTAACTTCAGACAAAGGAATGGCTTCGGCCCATTTGGAGAAGTAATCGGTTATTGCAAGAATAAACCGATGACCCTTGGATGATGACAGATTGATCGGACCAATAATGTCCATGCCCCAAGCTTCGAAGGGCCATGATGCTGCCGTCGGATGTAGAAATTCTGAAGGTTGATGAATAAAATCCGCATGGATTTGACAAGCTTTACACTTTTTTGCATATTCGATGGCGTCTGATACCATAGTAGGCCAATAATAACCCATACGTCGAATACGGTCTTGAAGTTTTGGTCCAGGCTGATGTGCTTCACAAATTCCATCATGTGCTTCACGAATAATTTGTTGAGCCTCGTCACCGGCAACACATCGGAGAAGTAAACCATCATAGGCTCGACGATATAAGGTCTTTGTTGTATGATTATAATAGAATCGGAATGATCGTCGTCTGATAGATGCTGCTTCACTCGGATCATCTGGAAGAATATCATACAATACAAAATCTAAGAAAGGAAGTCTCCAATCTGTATCCGTATTTTGATTCTCGGCCGAATGACTGAAGATGAATTCCATGCTGGAATCAGATGAAGATGATGAAGATTTACGACTAAATCCAAATCCTCTTGTTGTGTTGACGTCATGAGATGTTGATTCTTCAGTGTCAACTGAAAGTCCTAGGGTCAGGTTATTTTCAAGATGGAACAATTCTCGATTGCGAACAATAATCATTTGTTGTCATCTAATTGGGATAGCCAACACCGCTACAAGATTAGCTAGAGCATCAGCTTCTGTGTTACATGCTCGCCTAACATGTTCGATGAAGAATTCTTCAAACGAAGAAGCCATAATTATAGCTGATCTATGATAAGAAACCAGATCTTGATGGCGGACTTCATAAGTACCCCTTATCTGATTGACGATGAGTTTAGAGTCTCCATACGCCTCCAAATGTTGAATATTTAGATGTTTAGCGAGTTGAAGACCAATGAGTAATACATTGTACTCAGCTACATTGTTTGAACACGGCTGATCGAGAGAATAAGCTCTTTGGATAGCAAGACCTTCTGGCGATACAAGAACGATTCCAACTCCAGCGATAATATCACCATTAGGACCTATCCTTGAAGCTCCATCAAAGAATAGACGCCAAGTAGGATCTTCTTCAGCAATTTGGTTTGAATCTAGGACTTCATCTGGAATTTCGTCATAGAGTTTTGAATCTTCTGGAATTGAATGAGCAGCCAGAAAATCAGCTAAAGCTTGTCCTTTGACTGACTTCTGAGGAATATAATGCATGTCATACTGAGCAAGTAGGATTCCCCAGTTAGCTAATCGAGAATTCAAAACACTGGGTTTCTTCATCATGATCCGTATAGGATTGATCCTGGAGATGACATGAATAGTCTGGCCAATGATATAATGTCGTGTCTTTTGAACAGCGAACATCAAGGCTAGACATTCTTTTTCGACCGGTGAATATCGAGGTTCAGCTCCGGTCATAGTACGACTGAGATAGTAGATGGCTTGTTCATGACCATTTTGATTCTTTTGAGCGAGTAATGCACCCAATGAATGACTCATTGCTCGAGTATATAGGAGAAATGGAATTCCTGAAATGGGAGGTACCAATACTGGAGGGCTCATCAGATATTGTTTTATATCATCGAATGCTTTCTGACATTCATCATTCCAGACAAAAGAAACACCTTTCTTCATAAGTTTGTTGAATGGTCTGCAGCGTCCTGATAAATTAGAGATGAATCTCCTGATATAAGCGATCCTTCCTTGAAATCCTCGTAGCTCTTTTAAGGTGCGTGGAGGACGCATCTCTTGGATGGCTTTGATCTTCTCGGGATCCACGTGTATACCTTTAGAGGTAATGACGAAGCCGAGAAATTTACCACTAGAGACGCCTAAGAAGGACTTAGTAGGGTTCATCTTTAATTGATACTTACGCATTAGATCAAATATAGTCTTCAAATCTTGGATATGATCCTCCTTTTGTCGACTTTTGACTGCAATATCATCAACATAGCATTCGACTGTTTTCTACAAATGTTCACGGAATATAGTGCTCATAGCTCGTTGATAAATTGCTCCTGCATTCTTGAGACCGAATGGCATAATTGTATAACAGTATGTACCGATCGGTGTTCTGAAAGAAGTGTGCTTCTCGTCATCTGGAAACATTTTAATCTGATTGTATCCAGAATACCCGTCCATGAATGACATCCGCTCAAATCCACAGGTATTATCAATCATGACATCAGTGATTGGTAGAGGGAATTCGTCTTTAGGGCATGCCGCATTGAGATCGCGGAAGTCTATGCATACTCTGATCTTGCCAGTCTTTTTAAGGACAGAAACTATGTTAGCCACCCAATCGGGATGTTGTTCCTCTCTAATAAACCCTGAGGTTATGAGTTTATTGACTTCAACTTCAATTGCATCCATAATATCTGGACGAAATCGTCGCTGTTGTTGTTTGACCGGTTTAACATTCGGCAAGATATTGAGCTTGTGAGTTGCAATTTGTGGATCAAGTCCTGGCATATCTTCATAACTCCAATCGAAGACGTCGATGTAGTCATGAATGAGTTTGATCATGTCTTGCTTATCAGGTTCAGAAAGACTTTCACTAATGAATATTGGTTTGGGAGATCCCTCTTCACCAACATCTATTTGAACAAGTTTGTCTTCAGTCGGAGGTTCTTTTTGCTCGAAACGGAACTCCCATTGATTATCTAATCTTTGGGCCCATTGTTCCGATTCAGGTGAGATTTCAAACTCTTCTTCGTCTTCATCACTTTCTTCAGAATGGTCAATGGAAACCATGTTGGAAGACAGAATGTTGCAGTAGAAGTCCCCGATACTTGTATCGGAATCCCAAGAAGTGGTACTAGAAGAATCAGATCTCTTATCTTCGTCAGACTCGGGATCTTCATGGATAATATTGATAAAAGGAGTAGGAGCTATATAGCCCAATCCGCATTTCGTCCTTCCATATTTCAGAGGAGGAATACGAACAGGCATTTTTCTTCCTTTTCCACTATTGAGGCCAGTCCTGAAGTCATAGCCCATATTTTTGATGATGTTTTTAGATTGCTGACTATAACGACGTAGTTGTAATCTTCCAGTGTCATCACTTTTGTCTTCATCTTCTAAATCAGAAGGACTTTGGGGCCCTTTATAGAAGAATATTGGAATGTCTCCTGGCTTTCTGCTGGGAACTAGAAAGTATGAAGATTGTACAGGTTCTAGGGATACATCTGTATGAACAGTCTGTATAACCCCTATGGTTATTGCGTTCAAGTCATCTAACAAATGTAAATAACTATGAACATAATTACACACATCAGCATACTGCAAAGATGGAGACTTTTCATTAAATGTAAAATCAGCAGTATTTACATTGGGAGAAGGCTGAGCCTTAGAGATTTTAGCCAAGTCAATGACTAAAGGGGGAGAAGAAGAACGAGAAGAAGCGTTGTTTCGATTAAGATCGATAACAAATGGCTCAGAAGAGGTGAGCTCCCTTGAAGTTTGAGATGGAAGAATAATCTGCCCTCCAACTGGAATTAGCAGAGTATCCTGTTTCATATGTGGAGATACAGGAATTACAGTACGCCTACTGACAGGAATAATCATTGTGTCTTGAGCAAACGACTGAGGTAACGGAGAAATCCGTCCACTCACCGGAATGATGAAAGAACCTTCTTCAGAGAGTTTGGGTGATTGTTGCTGAATAGTTCGACCTTTAACAGGAATTATTAAGGTCTCACTTTATGAATCCTCTTTCTCTATAGCTTGTATAACCCTTGTATACTCTTCTTTGTACATTCGGGAATCATTGAAATAAACTTCAACCCCATAGAAGGGATTTATATCAGCAACTTCTTTTTGTACTCTTCCATTGCTATCAATGTATTTAAAACACTGATGAAGAGTAGAAGGCACCACATTATTTTTATGAAGAAAGGGCCTCCCCAGAAGAAGATTATAGGATCCCACGATCTCAATCACATAGAAAGTGACTTTGGATCTGAAATCACCTATTTGAAGCTTCAGATGAATCTTTCCCAAAGGCTCGCTTCGGCTTTGATTGAATCCCAGGATAGTAGTAACCGTCTTAGAGAGCTTGTGAAGAGGGATTTTTAGTTCATCCAACAGACTCTTTGGCATTATGCTTATAGCAGACCCTGGATCAATGAGGATACGATCTATCTTCATTGTATCGATATAACCGGTATAGTAGAGAGGCCGATCATGTCGATTATCCTCCAATAGCATATTGTCTTGTGTAAAGGTGATATTTGGGATAATTTCCAATACACTATTGCAATATAAGCAAGTGGAAGGTTCTGCATCTGGCTTCTTCAATTGTGCAAGACAAGAGTCAGCTTGTAGAAGTGCTTCACTTAATGTCTCCCGAGTCTCTTTAGAAAGACGTAGAAGTTCAAAGAGGGACATTCTAGCTGGCGTATTAGCAAGCTGAGCTAAAATGTCGAAATTATAAGGCTTCTGAAGTCCAAGAGGAGAGGACTTCTTGATTGGCTTATCAAACCGAGCCTGTTGTTTGCCTTTCTCCAGAGCTGTAGGCTTGGGAGGAACAGGTTCAGTGGATGATTCTTCTTCAGGAGGAACATTAGAAGCATCTTTATCAGCTGGAGGGATATCAAGAGGATCCTCAGGATTTTTTTTGAATAATCCTTTAGATAAGGTTTTCCCGTTCGAGTAGCACTAACAAGTGCTTCTTCTTTCTCTTTTGGCTCTGTGTCAGGAATAGATCCAAGAGAAGTCATATGACATGATTTAATCTTTCCAGCCTTCTTGGACTTTCGAGAAGTAGTCTTTTGAGGAGAAGGCGATTCAAAATCTGCCACTAGATCAGGATGGATCCACATGATTTCCCCTGTTTCCAAAGTGATTGGCACTAATCCTTCAGACCGTGGAGGAGGAAGATTCACTATGTCAAGAGTTGCCTTAGGAATAGGAACGATCCCACTTTCAAGGAGTTAAGGAGGAAAATCTTCGAATTGCATAGAGACGACGTTGGAGGTGACGGTCTTCTCTTTTGGAGTAAGAGAGATAGCTCCAGATTTAATCATTTCTTGGATCTTTCTTTTCAGTACATAACATGTACGAATTGTATGACCCAGTATTCTGTGATATAGGCAGTATTTGGGATGATCTGTTTTACCAGCTTCATCAGGTTTCTTGATCTCAGGTAGTTGTATCTTATTACCTTTCAGCAGACATTCAAAGATACCAAGGACATCGTCGTCATCGAAAGAATATTCTTCTTTGGGGCGAGGTGTTCTTGGTTGTTGAGTTGTAGGAGAGGTTTGAACAGTTGATGCATCTTTGCTCTGAAGATTAACTTCAAGAGTTTCTTTTCCCTTGTGAGCATTGTTTTTATTGTTAGTACCTTGACCTGTTTCTTTAGGAGTCATCTGCACTCCTAAACCTTTGAAGGTTTCAGCACTAATTTCTGCGGCCTTGGCACTAACTATGAAAGAAGGCCAGTCTTGGAATTGAGTGGATCCTGTCCACATGCTGATGATTGGCAACAAGTTTGATTTGTATGTGTCGATGGTGACAGCATCAGGAGTTCCAAGAGGCATCTTCAGAGCTTCTCTTCGAAATCGTTCAATGTACTCTTCTGTAGTTTCATTATTTTTCTGCTTGATTCTAATAAGAGCAGACATAGTCATGTCATTGAGCCCTTCATAGAACCGTTCAAGAAACATCTGTTTGAAATCGGAAAATGAGGTAATGCTCCCATCTGGGAGACTTCTATACCATTCATAAGTCGTTCCCTTGAGACATCCAATAAACACCCGAGTAAGGAGGGCGTCGCTTGGTTGCAGCTGATCAGTCATCACTTCAAAGTGATTAATGAACTGACTTGGAGAAGTGGTTCCATCATAGAATGAGATAGTGGGAGGCTTGTATTTAAGAGGATACGATACTTGCTTCCATTCTATCGGATAAGGTTGTTTGATGCCTAACCTTTGTAAACCATCTTTCTGTTTGAATGCCTCGAATTGAGTTCTGAGATTCCTCAATTCTTTATTAACAATTCCAGAAGATTGTAGAGTTATAACTTGTAGAGAATAGTTGGGAGGAGGAATAACATTGTAAGCACTACCCCCAGCTCCAGAGAGACTAGGGTTTGGTTGAGCTGGTCCAGGAGTATTAGATTGTACTGCTGGAGGAACCTGTACTGGACTCATATCAGTGTCAGTTGGTATGGCATCTGGTACAGTCTGTCAATTTTGCATCTGTGTTGCTATGAGTTCATACATCGACTTCATAGTATCAGCCATAGACTTCATTTGTTGTTCCAAAGAAGCAATTCTTTGATCTTGAGGAGTCAAGGAAGAAGAAGGTTCATCAGTATTCCTATCAACCATATAAGTTGTGACTGTACGAGGAATTATTGATGAACTGGTAGATGTTGTTTGTTCTGAACCATTGCTTTGTGCATCAAAGTCAATTATAGGAGAACTACCCCCAGTAGGAAGAGGTGGGAAGTTAGATTCTCCAAGGAATTCAGAATCATCTTCAGAGATCAAATTTCTTTGACTAGAGGCCAGGACTCTTGCTCTGGTATTTCTATATACTCCATCTGGACTATCAACTCTACCCCCAGCATCCCGAGAGGTCATATTGACAGAAGCAAACAAAGGCTCATCTTCATCAGGCATAGGTTCACACTGAATCCGATTGAAGACAGATTGTCGTTTTATTTGACATCTGCATTGCATTGTGACTCTTGGCTGGAAGTCACATTCATGATCAACATGATCATGAGCCATTGATTGACATCTGCATTGAATTATGACTCTTGGATAGAAGTCACATTCAGCATGGTCCTTTGACACAGAATCACTTCTTCTCTTCTGTTGAAGATATTTTCGTAAATCTGTTTGTGAAGATTGAGGAGTATATTTTCTGTTCTTGGGTCTTGACGGCTCTTGATTATATAGAGAATGATTAATATGAGCCACATAGTTTCTTGCATACTCTGCATCTGGATCTCTTATCCTTGTTTCCAACCAGAAGTGTTAATTTTTGTTCTTAGATCAGTTGGAGGTAACACATTGGTTTTGGACACATGGAGTTTTCCTTCCATTGATATGAATATTTGCAGAGAAGGAAGAGTTGAACCACCCCCTTGATTAGGAGTTGGTAACAGACCTTTTCTAGACAAATTCAGTGTCCAATTCGAAGAAGTCATAGAAGAAAACATTAAGGAATGTTTCTTCTTAGACTCATTCAAGTTTTGAGACATAGAATGTCCAGAAGGAAGAGTAGTCAAAAGACCATCTCCTTTTCTTTGACTAACAAAATTGTCAGTCAAAGCTGTTCCTGAAGTAAAAACTACAGGAGCAGAAGAAACAACTAAAGAGTTATTTCTTTTCGAAGGGACTTTGTGTGGAAGACCACCCCCAGTTCTGGTAGAACTTGGCAGAGAGGAAGAGATAGCTAAAGAGCTATTCTTCTTAGATGAAATACACGCTGAAATAGGCTTGGTTAAAGAACCAGTGCTGTTGGCGTGACTTTTGACTTTGGAAATACACACTGGAACAGATTTGGCTAAGGAGCCAGTATTGTTAGCGTGACTTTTGAGGTTGAAATTGCACACTGGAACAGATTTAGCTAAGGAGCCAGTACTGTCAGTGTGACTTTTGAGGTTGAAATTGCACGCTAGAACAGATTTGGCTAAGGAGCCAGTACTGTCAGCGTGACTTTCAACTTTGGAGACACACACTGGAACAGATTTGGCTAAGGAGCCAGTACTGTTAGCGTGATCTTTGATTGCTGTCATCTTCGAGCGCACAAGAGTGTGCGTGCTTGCAGTAGAGTTTTTGCCAGTGTTAGGAGCAGACACTGTGGCAGAGACTTCACCATTTGCTGCCAACTGATTCTTAGGGACATAGATAGAGTGTCCCTTCGACTTGGCAGTGATGATGGAGGCTGTAGTGGGCTTACCACTCTTAGCCCGCTGCATTTTTTCATAGGCGAGTTGATCGAATTGGATCGTCATCACCTTCTTCGTCGAGCCGATTGACAAAGTATCGCATTGAGTTGTTGCCATCTCAGAAGAGGAGATGGTTTTCCCCAGCAGAGTCGCCAATTTGTTTTCCATAAATAAATTCCTTTATTTATTGTGTATCTGGGAAAATTACAACTGTGGGAATCTGATCTAGAAGACGATCACTTTATCCCTTGGACTATGCGAAGAAGAAAAGCTCTCAAAATTTTGACAGTAGATAACTATGTATCCCTTACAATGAATGAGAAAAAGAACTCTATTTATAGAGTCAAAAATAATAACTGAAAAGATAACTGTCTTCACAGCCTGTGCTTAGTTGAAAATCATGCAGGATTTAACATACGCAAGGTTGTGAGCAGTTACTGGACGTAGCCTGTAACTGTTGGACACATGGCAATCATGCATGAGTCGTGTGCAAGTTACAGGATACGCAGGTGAGAGATCAGTGGCATGGCTGCCACGTACTCCAATTTGATGAAATCCACGCAGACTTGTTGAAGACGAAATCCATGCAGACTCGGGGTAGAAAGCTTCAAAATCCACGCAAACTTGGGGCAAGAAGCTTCAGAATCCACGCAGACTTGATGAAGACGAAATCCACGCAGACTCGGGGTAGAAAGCTTCAAAATCCATGCAAACTTGCGGCAAGAAGCTTCAGAATCTACGCAGACTTTGATGAAGAAAACTTCAGAATCTACGCAGACTTGGGATAGAACTGCCAGCTGTCTTGATTCAGCGTGCCTCGACTGACACAAAATCTCTGGTAGTGATTGCTTTTGTCAGTCACATTAAATGACAAGAAGCTCTTTTGGTACGCCAACTTGACAAAGGTTGAGTCTTGCTGAAGAAGATTTCGAAAATTACGCAATAGACGGCTGTGATCTCTCGAATTCTGTGCATACGTGGCATACGAAGAGACATTCTTCGACTGTTGTGCTGTCAGTCATAATTACTCTCTGACGAATGATGAGCTGTCTTTCCAGCGTGATTTGTAAATATTGTCTGGATCAACTGAGCGTGACTTTTGACTCTGTCTTGATCAACTCAGCGTGACTGTCATTTTTTAAAGGCCTATACGGTTGCTCGTCTTGAATCCATTCGTATGCTATGTGCTTTTGCTTGCTTTAATAATTTTAAACTCATTCAAATGGATGTTAAGAGTGCTTTTCTAAATGGTATTATTAAAGAGGAAGTTTATGTAAAACAACCTCCCGGCTTTAAAGATTTTCAATTTCCTAATCACGTGTTCAAACTCCACAAAGCCCTTTATGGCCTCAAACAAGCTCTCCGTGCTTGGTATGAGCGCCTTAGCTCCTTTCTTGTTTTACACAATTTTTCTAAGGGCAAAGTCGACACGACACTTTTTATCAAATCCCATAATGGCACTCTTTTATTGGTTCAAATTTATGTCGATGACATTATTTTTGGTTATACTAACAATACACTTTGTGTAGAACTTGCTAAAGTTATGCAGGAAGAATTTGAAGTGAGCATGATGGGTGAACTATCATTCTTTTTGGGCTTACAAATCAAACAAGGACCCAAAGGGACCTTCATCAATTAAGCAAAATATACAAAGGATCTCCTCAAGCGTTTCAAACTCGACTCATCCAAATCAATGAGGACTCCTATAGCAACAACGACAAAGCTTGACAATGATGAAGATGGCACATCGGTCGACATTCGTAAGTATTGAGGTATGATCGGTAGCTTACTTTATCTAACTGTTAGTCGTCCTGATATCATGTTTAGTGTATGTCTTTGTGCAAGATATCAAGCAAATCCAAAAGAATTGCACTTATGTGCCGTCAAGCGTATTTTTCGATATCTCAAGGGCACCGTTAACATGGGCCTTTGGTATTCGAAATCTTCATCCTTTGAGCTTCACGGCTTCTCGGATACAGATTTTGCCGGATGCAAGATTGACCGAAAAAGCACTACCGGCACATATCAATTCCTTGGAAAATTCTTAGTATCGTAGTTTAGTATGAAACAAAATTCTGTTGCTCTTTCAACTACTGAGACGTATATTGCGGCCGGTTGCTGTTGTGCACAAATTCTTTAGATGTCACAAACACTTATTGATTATGGTATTTCTCATACTTGCACCCCCATTAAATGTGATAACACTAGTTCGATCAATCTCACGAAAATCCAATTTGTCACTCAGGCACGAAGCACATTGAGATTAGACACCATTTTCTTCATGACCATCAACAAAAGGGGGATATCCGCCTTGAATTTATTGACACTACTTATCAGTTAGCCGATATTTTCACCAAACCTCTCCCGGAGGATCGCTTCGTTTTTCTTTGCGAAGAATTGGGCATCTTAAACTTCGACTCGTAAGTTCCTCTCAATCGGCACACCGGCGGTATACAACGGTATACCGACGGCATGTCAATTTTAGTTCAGAATTTTGTTCTGTACCAAAAATCGGTATACCGTCGGCATACGTCGGTATACCGACGGTATACCGGTTCGCGACGGATTGCTTAGTCATATCAACTCGGGCCCACCACTCTTTCATTATCCCTTTATTCCTTCTCCCTCATTAACTACCCATCACATCCACCATCTCCCCATTTAATACCCAACTCCTCTTTTTCTCTTCCCCATTCCCTAAACTTCCTATCCACATTAATTCCCACCCCTTCCTCTCCCCCATTAACTACTCCATTACTTCTATTTCAAAAACCACATTTTTCCCCCTCATCCTCTACAACCGTTCCTACCCTTCCCCTTCCCAACATCTCTGTTAAAAACCCTATTCTCTTCTTCATCCTCCTCCACTCTTTCATATCTTCTCAAAACCTTACTTCCACTTTCAACTATCTTCATCTCTTCCATGGCCAATCCCAAGCGTTTCTGTTCCTCCTCCACCGTTTCGAATCCCTTTACCCCGTTGGCTCTCCCCCATGGATATGACCAGCGGGTCTTCACCTCCTCATTGGCTGCCGAATCTTGGTTCCAACACTTCGTACACCATAACGTCTATAAAGGTTACGCCATTAACTGGAACCTCTTTTTCGGCCATGTTTTTCTCTTCGAGGAGGCCGGTCTCTCTTTCCTCCTTCGGCATCAGGTGCCTGTCTACCCCGCCACCGTGCGTCTATTCTACTGCAACTTGATTCCTGACGTCGAGCATGGCACCATTGAGACGATGGTCAACGACCGCCATTTTTGCCTGACGGCTCGTGACATCGGTAACATTCTCGGTATCCCGGACAGAGGAGAGGCTCTGCTGGGCTTGGCCGCTCTTCATCCTTCGGCGGCGTGCTCCTTTGACGAATTCTGTGCTATCATTTACAAGGGTCCAAACCCTCCTAATATCCCGGCCCTTTCTGCCCAGCTGGAGCCGTTCTACTACAAGCTCTATAGGATCGTATGCCACACCATCTATCCCAAGGGCGGCAACTATGACGCCATCACCGGTGACGCCCTGGTGTGCATGTACTACCTCTATTCGAAGAAGCCTTGGTGCTTCCCAAAGACTCTTCTCCATGCCTTCTTCGGCGTCCTGTCTGCGGAGAAGAAGAATCTGTACTATGGATCCTTCATCACTCTTATCTTAGAAGCCAAGCAAGTCGACCTCTCCCCTTGCTACTCGGATGGCGTCCCATCCTTTCTCGTTGTTTCTCGTTCTGTTAGTGCTGCCTCCATATCTCGTGCCTCCACCTCCCAAGAGCCGCCAGCCTTTGCTCCTGCTGTACCCATCTCTACTCCTCCTGCCTCCGGCCGCTACATGCTGCTGACACAGCAGTATTTCGACATGTGTATGGCTCAGGCAGAGGAGCAGATACGGGCCCACACTCGTGGCCTTGGTACCCTCATCCAGTCCCGCTTCCATGACCAAGCGTATTTCATTCAGCGCACCCTTTAGGACCGGGATGCATTTCTGGATCTGAATCTCCAGGATCCAATGTACCAGGCCTCCCGCTTTTTCGATCCCAATGCCTACGATTTTATTTACACGGATGGCATTGATCCTTTTGGCTCTTTCCACCAGGCTCAGGATGGCGGGGATGATCCGGCTGATGAGTAGGGGTTGCTTCCTAGTATTGGTGATATCGAATAAGTGGTTGTTTTCTTTTCTTTTGTGTGTCTTTCTGTCTTTTGCGGTGCTTCGGGGACCAGTGGTTGGTTGTTTTTAGTTGTGTGCAGTCCTGCGAGGACTTGATTACAATCTTTTTATTGTCTTGCTAGCTCTCGTAGAGGAGAGCTTTTATATCTATCTTTATGTAGTGTTATATGGTGTCACGCATGTACCCATTTCAACCTTTTAATCTATCAATGCATGCTTTTATCTATGATACTGTGTTCCATATTCATGCTAAATTCTTTTATATATTCCTATCTTTGACTAAGTGACAAAGGGGGAGAAAACGTATTGAGGGGGAGTTGTCTACCTATGGGGGAGTAACTCCCTGAAGATGCTATCTCTCTGTTTTATCAATTATCAAAATGGGGGAGATTGTTGGCACATTTTATTTTGATATAATTAACAGCATCTTCGTAGTCTAGTTTTTTCTGTTTATCAGATTGACATCAATTCAGAAGCTCTACTACATTAAGTCTGTCCATTCAAGATTACTAACCGGTGCCTTGAAGACTGAAGCAAAGACCGGCGCTCCTTGAAAAGACGGCTCTCTACCTTCAAGATTTTGAGTCTGTACAAGGTCTAGGTCTTTCTGTAAACACTTAAGGTTGGATGACAAAACTAAAACCTTTCTATTCTTAAGTCAAAAATCAATTCCTTAAAGAACGGCATACCGGCGGTATGCTCCGGCATACCGGCGGTATACCGTTTTGTTGACCACAAAACTTTCTGTGAGAAATATCGGCATACTGGCGGTATGCTCCGGCATACCGGCGGTATACCGTTTTGTGGTCCACAAAATGTTCTGTGACACATCGGTATACCGCGGCATACCGACAGTATACTACGGCATACCGACGGTATACCGGGTTACGAAATTTGATTTTTGAATGACAAAGACTAGCATTAATGGCAGCATTAAATGCTCCCAACGGATATTAATATGACCGTTACTGTTCGACCGGTATACCAACGGTTTGTCGGTCCATACCGACGGTATGCCGGTCAGGCTGTATCCAGGAGTATTAAATGCTACCTACTCTTGGTTTCTCTATAAATGAAAGCTCTCTCTCTTAAAGGCTTTACCAACTCTTGCCATAAATTTTCCAAACAACCAAGAGCTCCACCATTAATACTCTACCAAGCTTTTAATTGTCATCCTCTTCCAAAGTGCTAGAGTATTTAAGAGTTGTAATTTTTAATCTTCAAGTGTTAGAAGATCAACAAGTTCTCTCCTCATTTCTTTGAAGTTGGCGAGCCTTCATAAGAAAACTCGTGTGTTGAAGTTGGCGAGTTCTTCGGATCCAAACTCGTGTGTACTATTTTATTAAATAGTGGATTTAAGCCGGAGAGAGTTCCGGGACTGGATTGCCTCACTCGAGGATACCAGGATACATCTTGTGTTTGATCTTCTTACTCTCTATTTTTATTTGACGTATATTGCTTTTTGTGCTCAAGTTATTTTTTATTTCCCTATTCACCCCCCCTCTAGGGTTCTACACTTAAGTCATAAGTCATGAAACCAAATCACAAGTTATTTCACTTATTCATAATTCTTCCTATTGAAACTAGATTCTAGTGACTAAAAATAGGTTTGACTTAAGCTAGACTAGGGTCAAAACATTGTCTACCAAGTCACCATATCTAGGGTTAGCTTCTAGGTTAGTCCCTTAAGTCACAACTAGTCAAAGTCAAAATAACAATCACCAATCCAATATTTAATCAAATAATTCTAACAAGTCAAAATGACCAAATTACTCCTAGGTTAAAAATGATAAATAAATATCTCCAATCACATGGTTAGGCTCTAGGTCAGACAGTCCCTCGGGTTTCACTACCAGCACATCAAAATCACAAGTCATGACTTAAAACAAATTTAAATTGATTAAAAATCATCAAAAATCATAATGTGATATAAATATCAATAAATAATAATATAATTTCAAAAGTTCAAAATTACCCTTATTTGGAAAACTATGTGTTACAATCCTACCCCCAGAAAAATTTTGTCCTCAAAATTAAGATGATCGTACCCCTACTTGGTCAACCCCCAATCAATCAAAGTTGATAGATAACATGCAACAAAATCCTACTGGTCGTGATTCCACAGTCTCGAACAGGGTAGCTACACTATCTAACAAATCACAAGCAATATCCTGACGGTACTAATGGAAATCACACATGAAGGTAGAAAGGAAGAATGAGAAGGACAAACCTGCTAACCCATCACCTACAGCGTCGGTCTCCTCGACCGCCATCGCAAAAGCTCTACCCCTCTGGTGCTGAGCTACAGGTGGCCTAGCTCCCTCAAAAGGAGGTACAAAGGGACAGTCTATCTTCTGGTGGGCTTCAGACCCACAGGAATAACAAACCTTCAGCCTCTTCCTACACTGCTCCCTGGTGTGTCCCAACTTCCTGCAGTAGGAACAACTGATCGTCTTCGGGTCCTGACCCTGATACTGATGCTGCACCTGCTGAACCATCACTGGTGCCTGTGTCTGCTGAATCTGTACGTGAGGCCTCTTGGCCTGGCCTCCGCTGCTACTGACTCCCTGAAAGTCTCGACCCCTCTTCAGCTTCAATCCTAGGTCCTCCTCTGCTATAGCTCCAGAAAAGATCTCTGTGAAGGTAGCATTCCGGTCACTCTTAGTCAGTGACCGAACCTTCCTGATCAAACCTCGACGGAACATCCTCGTCTTCGTTTTCTCAGTCAGATCATCAATAAACCGGGCCAACCGGCAAAACTCTCCGGCGTACACAGCAACTGTCTGGTTCCCCTGAACTAGGCTTTCAAACTGCGCCTCAATGCCTCCTACTGCCACATCTGGGAAGAACTGTTCCTTGAACAGCTCCTTGAACTGATCCTAAGTCTGACCCTCTACTCCCACTCTGGGATCTGTCTGGTACCAGGTACGGGCTAGGTCCGGCATCTGACTGCCCGCCGCCTCGATATGAAGTCTGGCTGGTATCTCCACCAGCCGAAAAATCTCCTCGATATGCTCAATCTAATCATCCGTATAGTGAATGCCCTCGGTGCCCAGGAAATCTCTACGATGCATCATCTGGAAGTCCTAGATATCCTTCTCCCTCTGACGAGGCTGCTGCTGCACCCCCTGAGCAGTCACCATCTCTATAGTAGTACGGACTAGCTGATGTGCCTCGTCAATCCCCTAACAAAAGTCGGCAGTCTGGCGCTGCTGCTGCTGCAGCTGAGACTCCAGAATTCTCTCCACGAAAGAGAATTGATGAGCATCATCTACCATCCCCGCAGGTGGAGGCTGCTGCGGAGGAAGGATCTCAGGAAGCACTGGGCTCTGCCTCCTTACTGGTGGAGGTGCTCCTCCGAAAGCTGCTAAAATACCTACCCCAGCTGGCATGACTGGGGCTGCGGTGCCGGGAACTGGCTGTTGATGACGAGAGGTTGTAGACCCCTCTGTAGCGTCCCTGGTCCTGGGCGATGTGATCTCGTCTCAACCATCCTGGAGACACATATCAAACAAGAAATCAATACTGAGATAGAAGCGATAAATCAAGGGAGGACAGTTAATTTCAAGGGAGACAAATCAGCAAGATGTATAGATGGCATGAATTGAAGCAGAATTTTTCCTAACTGTGATTGAGTACCTCTCCGTTAAAGCCTATCTCTCAATCCTATCGCAGGCTCGCAGCAGTACAACTAAGTCACCGTACTACCACGATATCGTACTAATGCGACTCTCGACCTGCATGGGCCACCACTAAAAATGTTTCACGACCCGTACCCACTGTGAGGGTACGAGTTCGTAACAGCGCCCAGCCAACGCCGCAGTGTCGGCAGTAGAACGCTGTTCTAGGTCACTATCTAACCATCAACTCACGCAATTATATAATGTACTTGTCAATATCTCAACTCCGAACGGAGGACAAGTATAGATATAATATAATCTCAATCACAGTCTAAGCACGATATGATAATAAAGAAGATTATAACTAAGACTGAATACAACACTAAAACCAACTACTAAAATGATATAATCTTCAACAATCTCATAACAACATATCACAACCTATTTATAATTCAAGTTCTAAGACATGAAAACTAAACCAAGTCAACTAGCTAGTCTCCCGATCACTCCTGAGTGTCGGGGCCAAAGGAAGCTAAGCCATCTCCTGGTCCATAGTAAGTAGGGCAAGTGTCCTCGGGACATGCATCTGTAATATTTTCAACAGGTCCAGTCAGGACAGGAACGAGTACAACTCATCAAGAAAACCCAAGTAAAAGACAGGAAACTATAAAACAGTTATAGACAGTTTTATTGATGAACATGGTAGTTTATATTCAGGTGATGGTATAGAGAAACAGATAAGATACAAAAAAAGTAAAGTAACTAAAACAAGAGTAGAATCATGGCAATAAAGACTGTAAATAGAAACTAGCTGAACTAGAGTAACATGATATAAGCCCAGACAGTAAATGTAAACAAGTATAAATCCTATGTAAATCCAGTACGGGACGAATCTAATACAAGATGAATCCAATACAAGATGATTCTAGTCAGTGATCAAGAATCCAGGTGAGACCAGCTATATTCTAACAGTGTGTTTTAAAATACTGAGATCGACATGTAAACGGCTGTAGGTATCAGGCACATCTCTCACTAATCAGGCGAGAGATGGCTATGTTTCTAGTAGATTCCAGTAGGGAGATTCCATATTTGGGGTATGTCTACATGTCTTACTCAATATTTCCCCGTCCCGCAATAAAAGTGAATCCAGTACAAGATACGAGAATCGAGAAGAGTCCAGCCAAACACGATGATACTAGCAATGATTCCAGAATGATTCCAGTAATAGAGGCCAGACAATATGGTAAGTGTGTCGCATATATGAATCCAGAAATATCCATACGTGTGGTAACAGAGAATCACATAAAACTAACTAGAACTGAAGTACAGTAATTGACAAATAAATGAGAGAACTATCAGAGAATGTATTCGTCTGATACTATGAAAAGAGTAGTGTAATGTCAGATGTCTGCACCGGAGTCACAATGTCCTAAATAGAACAGTACAGGTTATAATATATTTAAAATTAGGTAAATGAAATTTATAATACAATCTACATGATTTCTAGGTCAAAGTCAACTCTAAGTCAAACCTGGTCAACTGTCTAGGTCAAACTAGGTCAAACAAGTCAAACTAAGTCAACTCTGGGTCAGTCCTAGTCAAATCCTAGTCCACTCTAGGTCAACTGGGTCAATAGTTGACTTACAGTTAACTTTTGGTCAGCTGGTCAACTCTGGTCCAGTTTAGTCAATTCTAGGCTAAATATTGACTTTTGGTTGACTATTAGTTAAAACAGTCAACCACAGTCAAACTGGGTCAACCCTAAGTTAAATACCCTATTCCTAACCATTACCAACCAAGCTATCCTAATTTTAGCTATATCTTATTATGTTATCTACAATATCTTAGTTATAAGGTATTACCTCAACCCTTACCTTAACCCACTTCATGAGACTCTAGTACCTTGCTAGGGTACTCTAACCACTTACCCTCGTATCTCGATACTGTAACTTGGTATCTTGATACCTCTCCTAGGTAATAAGGTAAACTATCTATTTACCTTGAAGGTAAAGGTAAATACACTATTACCTTATCATGATAACTTGGTATCATGAGATACCAAGAATCAAACTTCTAACTAAACCTATCTATACAATATCTAACTAAACATCTCAATACTCTAGCTCTAACTAGTACCTAACACTAGCATATTAACATATAACCTCAACATATCCAGATACCTTACTAACATGGACTCAAACATGCACACTAACATATCACTACATAGACTAACATGATACTAATTTATCACTCAACTCTAATAATCTAGATACCAAACTCTAACCTAGACTAACATCTAACATATTCATATCCTAACATATACTTATTCCCTCTTTGAACCTCACTTTAAGACACCCCCACACACACATATAACCATATATACAGGGGTATATATAGGGGCTAATGGGGGTCAAGTGTGGGGCCAACATGGGGCTGCACAGCAGCCCCCAAGCTGCTGCTACCAGCAACAGGCTGCTGCTGCCTGCCGTGGTCTCTACTTCTTCTACTCTATTCTATTCATCATCCATTCAATTCATCCACTCATAAATTCATTCATTCACTCATGAATCTATACGTTCATTCGTTCATCTATAAACCATTCATTCATTCATTTATGAATACATCTATTCATTCAATTCTTCCATCTTGACTATACACACATCCCTAAATAACTTATCTACAAACCCTATTGAGACCCCTGTCACTGTTGCTACTTCTATTTTCCACACAAACCTCTTCACTCCTGATACAAACCCCCATATCCTACTGCCTAATAAATCAACTGAGGACTAAACCCCACACATATAGAAGGGATAATTCATAATATGTATACCTACATATATGTATACAAGTAACACATACATCCAAGTGTCAATCAAAACTGGCTGAACTGAAATAGGGAAAATCCCAGGGTAGAAACAAGACAAGTGTGTCAAGTGAGTAGTGAAACATATGTCACATGGTGTCCAAGTGTCCAGAGAGGAGTGTCGAAGTGAGCGGTGAATGCAAGAATGTAGATATGAGTGTCACAATGTATAAGTGTTCAGTTAACCTATGAAATCGAACACAATTCAAACATAAAAACCCAATTAAACCAAGTAAATACCAAATATGAATGTGCCCAAATGAAGTATGTGTCAACGTGTGTAAGGAAGTCATTCGTATCCAGAAAATCGGACACGAGCATGTCCAAAGGAGAAAAATCAAATATCAGAAAAATAGTGCACAACACTCCTCGTACAGAGGTGCAGAGCATCCCAGGGCACGACACACGACACTAGAGAGCTCATGCTCGTGTCCTAGGGTTCGCCAAGGGTCGGTCTTCCCATTCGAGTGTCTACAACGTGTCCACGACATGCGTACACTCGATATGGACACCGTATCAGAGCCGAAATCCTGCCTGAAGCAGTACAGTGCAAGGACAGTACAAGTCAATTTTCTTCATGCACACTAAACGAGAACCCATAAAATTTTGTGGCGGTGACGTCAGTGGGTGCCCGCACGTCTCCACAAAATTTTGTGGTGTCTCGTGCCGTGTCGTGTCCGCTAGGACACTCGAACAGCAGGGGACTGCACGAGGTCTGTGCGCGGTGTCGTGTGTGCGGTGCGTGTCCGATTTGGACACAAAAATCCACCCAAATTATGCTCAGTTTTTAACATATTTAATCTACACATTAAGAGCTTCAAAAACATGTAATTATTTTTGGAAAATACGAAAATCTATTTCTATGTGGCATTTCAACAAACACTTGTACATACACATAGACACGTGCCCGATACAGACAACAAACGGACATGGTTTCCTACCAAACTTGATGGACAGCTAGAGGACACCTAGATCTAGCCTAATATGCAAAGAAATCAAAATTAAAATGCAATTTGGGGAGTTTTACCTATAGGTGCAAAGATCAAGAAAAAGCGCAAATCGGTTGATTCCCGATGCTAGCCAAATCCTCCAAATTGCTCTTAGACTGAAATTACTCCTCAAAATCAGCAAGTAAAGGTGTATTAGAATCATATGAAAAAGATTTGGATCAAAAAGGATTAAAAATGGATTAACTATGAATTTTGGAAAGTAGGAATTTACCTTTCCTTCTAAAAGCTTGGTTGAGCACAAAAGAGGCAAGAACAAGGAGAGAGGGATTTAAATAGGGGTAGGAATCTCTATATGGCTTGTCACTTAGGGTTTGGTTAGGGTTAGGGCTTCAAGTTATGGGCCTATGGGCTTAAGTCATAAGTCATAAAACCAAATCACAAGTCATTTCACTTATTCATAATTCTTCCTATTGAAACTAGATTCTAGTGACTAAAAATAGGTTTGACATAAGCTAGACTAGGGTCACACCATTGTCTACCAAGTCACCATATCTAGGGTTAGCTTCTAGGTTAGTCCCTTAAGTCACAACTAGTCAAAGTCAAAATAACAATCACCAATCCAATATTTAATCAAATAATTCTAACAAGTCAAAATAACCAAATTACTCCTAGGCTAAAAATGATAAATAAATATCCCCAATCACATGGTTAGACTCTAGGTCAGACAGTCTCTCGGGTTTCACTAGCAGCACATCAAAATCACAAGTCATGACTTAAAACAAATTTAAATTGATTAAAAATCACCCAAAATCATAATATGATATAAATATATATAAATAATAATATAATTTTAGAAGTTAAAAATTACCCTCATTTTGAAAACTGGGTGTCACATATCTCTCCAAGCTCTACCATACAAACAGATAATTCCTGAACCAAGCCCAAGCTCCACCAAGCCAAATAAAACCCAAAGGCCGAAAGGCCATTGTGGCACCTAGGAGGCAGAGTTCGGGCCGAACTCTGTCTCCTGATTTTTAGCACCCTAATTTTTAGGGCCTGCTTGGTACAAGCTGTCCAATGTTCAAAAATTTGAATTCTTGGAGGAGAATTTAGGCCGAACTCTGCCTCCCCAGAGTATTATAAATAAGGATTGATTTCTCTCATTTCATATCATCTTTCTATCTTTCACCTTCAAATATTCAAGCCTTCTAAGCTCTACTACTCTAAGCCTTATTCTTCCATATCTCCTAAGCCACAACTCTCATTAGCCCAAGGTGCTCAGTGTGATATCAGCTAGAAGTTGTGTGCAAGAGAGAAAGAAAAGTCACTTGGACAATTCCAAGTTTCGCCACCTGCGAATCTGTAAGAAGTTGGCGTGCTCTTCTGAGTAAAGGCACGTAGTTGTAAACTATTTTACAAATAGTGGATTTCAATCCTGAGCTAAAGTTCTCAGGCCTGGACTAGTCCTCCATGAGGGAAACCAGGTTAAAACTGCTGTGTCTGCGAATGCTCTTCTGATATTTATTTACTTTCGCATTTCTTTCTGCTTTATTTACTATCTTGATAGTTATTTTATGCAGGTGATATAGAGTTAAATTTTACTTTGTGATTATCGACACAAACTCTATTTACCCTCCTCTAGAGTTGCCTACACGTTATTTCAGAGCTCGCGTTCAAAAAGTGGGTGCTGGTCGTGATAAGTTTTTTTGGTGGCCCATGCAGGTCAGAGCATATCGTCTTGGTTACGTAACTGTACCGATATGAGCCTGCGATAAGATTACATAGGATATCAATCCACAACTGCTTGACAATTCCTTTGAACTCTATTATCGTTATTGGACTCCGTATATGTAGTCAGACTCTTCCTTTCATTGAAATCTCATATCATTGTTTCTCGTTTCTCCCTATTTCTGAGAGACGAATGCTCGTGCTTGATGTAAGATATAAAATAGCAACTATATGGTATGTACTATATGGGTCAATTACATTGTTAGGATGATTGCTTTGTAATTAAGGTTGTATTAGACGTGATATAGCTTCAGTTATGAAACAGTAAAACTTTCAAGGATTGATGAACAATATTAAATAATTTGAGAAAATTCTCCCTTGAGGGTATAATCTTGCTCCTATAAAAGCTTGGTGCATTCTAAGG
Organism: Iris pallida; assembly: GCA_029216955.1. Taxonomy (NCBI): domain Eukaryota; kingdom Viridiplantae; phylum Streptophyta; class Magnoliopsida; order Asparagales; family Iridaceae; genus Iris; species Iris pallida. The sequence continues at coordinate 6,585,261 of JANAVB010021595.1, read as the reverse complement.
TGGGTAGTTATAAGGATTGAGAGATTTAAGAGCTTCTAAATTTTAATAATTTTTCAGATAAAAAATAATTTACTTGGGTTAATGTGAAAAAAGGGAACTTTAGGACATGGAGTTGACTTGAGGATGAAGGTGTCTTGAAATTTTAAATTTTGAATTTTGATATATTGGATTAAAAATTCTAGTTTGACCATTTGGTTTAAATTTTGCGGGTTAAATCATCAATTTAGAATTTGATGACGGGGATTGAAATTAAAATTGGAAGACTATGAAATTCTAGAACAAGAATTTTGGTTTCTTCGGCTAAAGAATCGAAAAGGGACTGATTTTCGAGGATTAAGAGACTTTCGTAAGTCAATACTTACAATTTAGTTTTTATTTTTTAAAATTTTGAGGATTTGGTAACCATGATGACAATAGTGTGACCAAGGTGATGAGAAAGATTTGGATGGTCTTAAATCTAAGAATATGTTATTGTGTTTAAATTCTACGATCAAGCATATAAAGTTATAAATTTTATCTTCAAGGTTATAATTAAGAAGGATATATATATATTTTTTATTTTTATGGACAACATAGTTGTGTCAAGATGATGATGATAAGGTTTGAAGACTAGTGGTCTTAGGTAACAAACCGTACTACGAGGAGGGTTTCAAATTAGATTTTTAAAACAATTGGTTGCGGTGCTATCTTTATGGCACAATGAGACAACATTGTTGGTAAAATGCAATAATAATAACAAACAATTAGGTTACGAGATAAGAAAGTGTGAAGCATATCCAATTTAAGGAATATTGTGAGGAGTAGTCATAAATATTGCAAGTTGTAATAAGTTGGTTCCTTTTTAAATTCCGAGGACGAAATTCTTTTAAGGTGGGTAGATTTGTAACCCCTCTTCCTAAAATTTTGAAAATATTTTTTTATTTATTATTATTTATTCAAATTAAATGTCATTATTTTGGAATTTTATAAATATTTAATTTATATTTTGGTGTATAATTGTTTGAGGATCAGTCTAATGAATTTATATAGTAATTGTTCGTATGAACGTTAAGCCACATATATTGGTAAATTTTTTATTAGGCTTTTAGATCTATATGCATGTAGTGGCATGTTGTTTGGACCTTAGGGCCTACCAAGACCAAACACCCAAACACATATTGGTCAAGTAAAAATTCATAATTCTCTAGTCTAAATTATGATCCTTCTAAACTAGCTAATAATAAGCATGGGCATGTACATATTAAAATAAATATATGGCTTATCTGGATGTAGCCTCTTCTCGGCCTATAACCCATATAACATGCAAATTCTTGACTATGGGCTGACCCAACTCATTCACCTTATTGTTTTTTAAATATATATATAGTTATTATTCTCTCTCAACATGAGCATGCTAACCCTAGCCGCACATAACTTCCCCCTCCTCCCTTTCTTCTTTTGTTTCATACTCTCCTTCTCCAGGGCACTTTTCTCTTCCAACTCAACCTCATCTTTCAAACAACCACAACTACATGCAAAATTATGACTAGTCTGCTTCAACCTTCTCTTCTCATACACAGGCAAGCCCTCATCACGACCACGCTGCAACTGAGACAACTCCATCACAACCTAACTGTGATGGTCGCAGTCGAACCCTAGCATATCATCGAGCCATTCGACCTCTACCGAGCTTTCCCCTTCCTCCAATATGGCTCTCCACACCTGCGACCAACTTTATCACCTGCCAACTGATCAGTCTTTTCGACCTTTGTCCATGTCAATGAAGTTGTACAACCCTTTCTCGTAACATCGTAGACCATACACAGTCTCCCGGAAGACCCCTCGTTGCGGCTCTATGTGTGCAAAAGCCACCGACTCGAGTTCGGTATCACCAAAAGAACCCCATAACTATGATCCTTGTTCTACGCTGTACCAACAAACTCCTAGGCGTCGAGTACTGCATGATCAAGATCCTAGCCTAGCCGTGACCGTACGACCTCTGGTAGTTTCGTCGACCTTGCCCATGCGAGGAGCACCGCACAACTTGGCCGATGCTAGTGTGCAGAACCCTCTGTGCCTCCTCCAATGGTGCCGAGCGACCACCTTTTTCATGTGAATGCCACAAAGCCGACCTTCTATGGAGGAAAGAAGCAAGCTTCTATTCTTTTACTATGGAAAAGAAGCCATCAAGTACAGAAAGAATTTATTTTGAGTAACTTCGGAAATAGTGGGTCCCCACGACATGATGTATGCTCTCTTCCAAAAGAATAGGTAATATATCTTTTAAGCCCTCAACTCTTTTGATATTACAACTAAAAAATATCTAATCAAGTTATTTTATCTCTGTTGGCTATATAGGCTTGGACCATATATATACCCTGTCCTTAGCGAAATTGGACGATCACCACAGGCAAGTATACCTTGCCTCCCTCTACAGTTTACTTACATGCTTATAGTCTTTTGTTTTACATGTCATCATTTAGTTCTCTAGTTGATTTCTCTATACGTTTTCTTCATACCATTTTATCAGCTTATTAGTCTTGCTTGTATAACACCATCTTTCTGTGACTTGATAGTGTAGTTATACTGGGCTTGATTTCATTATAGATCATGCTAGGGTTGTCCTTACCTATGTCATGAGTGAGTTGTACCGTATCGTCACATGTATCTTGACTAAGTCGTGTCTACAAGTATGTGTAATTGAACTGCTATTCCTATATCGTTTCCTCAAGCTGCGAGTTCATAATCGGGGAGAGGGTTGACTGTTTGCACCTGTGAGTCTACGTTCGGGGCGAGGGTGTTTGTCTTGATCTGTTTGCATCTGCGAGTCCACACTCGGGGTGAGGGTGTTTATCGTGAACTAACCTGCGAGTCCACATTTGAGGCGAGGGTTGGTGATTAGTTCAAACCTGCGAGTACACTCGGGCGAGGGTTTGGGATTCAATTGATCTCTTATTTACTTGTTCTTCTAGCAGTTCATTTATACATAGTTGTTTCCATATCCGTGTTCATAGTACTTGTCAGTTTCTGTCTCGTTCCTGGTTATTTCTTTATGCATGATAAACTGTTAGATAGGCATGTTTTATGTATCTTGCTAGTCCCTTGAGGACCTGATGATCTCTTAAGGTAGTTGATTGCACGGAGTTAGTTAGCTAATCGGGATGCTAGTTATTTACATTACAAGATCCAGGTATATTGATATTACACTTATTTTCCATTTGTGCTTTCATTCCTTATCATAATATATTCTGTTTGTTGGCTTACTTTATAGACTCATGTTAATTCTTGGATTCTAATCAGACATGTATGCTAGTAAGATACAGACTACGACCCATAATGTTCATTCATGTTCTATTTTCTTATTATAGATTGAGATATAGATTTGCCTTGCCATGATTAGGCATGTGATACCATAGTCCAGACAGCGTTTACGTATTCGAGATGGGCTGGAGTCCGCTGGATACATAGCTGGCTTGCTCACAAGCTCGTATCCGAAAAGCGGGTACGGGTTGTGACATTGAGACTTGGCCAACTTGCCATGTGTCCTCCCATAGAGTAGAGCCTGAATCATTTTGGCCGCATAGTGGCCTTATGAGCCTTTTTTCTGCGGCTCGGCTCCACTTGGCCGCATGGGATCTTCGGGAGCATTCCTTCTGCAGCTTGGTTTCACTTGGCCACATAGGATCTTCGAGAGCCTTGCTTCTGCGGCTCGAGTCCACTTAGCCGTATGAGGTCTCCAGGAGCCTTGCTTCTGCGGCTCGACTCCACTTGGCCGTATGGGATCTTCGGGAGCATTCCTTCTGCGGTTCAAGTACACTTAGCCGCATGAGGTCTCCAAGAGCCTTGCTTGTGCGGCTCGAGTCCACTTGGCCGCATAGGGTCTCCAAGAGCCTTGTTTCTGTGGCTCGAGGTAACTTGGCCGCCTGGGGTCTTCGAGAGCCTCGTTTCTACGGCTTGAGTCCACTTGGCCTCATGGGGTCTCCAGAAGCCTTGCTTCTGCGGCTCGAGTCCACTTGGCCTCACGGGGTCTCCAGGAGCGTTGCTTCTGCGGCCTAGATCAACTTAGCCGCATAAGGCTCATGCGGCTCTTACTTCTGCGACCTGGATCAACTTGGCCATATAACACCTATGCGGTCAACAACAATTTTGAGAGAATTTTGTTTGTCTCTCTTTTGACTTCTCAATAAAGATGAATTTGACCGATCATCCTCCTTGGCCAGTACTGGCACTATGGATTATGGATCTCCTTGTTCGAAGAAGATTTGACGATGAACTCCCTCAAAAGATTGTGATGCGTCGGGCTGAGACAATGCGCCTAACTGAGACATCTGAGTAATGCGTCTAGTTGAGAGTAGGCCATTACGAAGTCTTCAATTGGCATCATGCTTCCAAAATGATGTCGAAAAGGCGCAGCAGGTTGCGGTCACTGGAACACAGACTGCCTTGGGGGTGGAGCTACTGTCTTGTGGTAGCAGCAGTTGATGGCGACTTGGGTGCAGTGATGTCCTGGAAAGGGCTCATCGCACGCCAAGGTTGCTTTTATCTCCTTGTGTTTATGAATGACCACCTCTCGAAAGTGAAGAGCAGATTGATCTACCTTTGCATCCGTTTTATGGGCCCGGGTATCCCGAGCGCCCGGGTGCGTAAGTATCATTTTTGATCCCTGATCTGAGGCTAGTAAAAGCACTTGCTTTCGATTGTTGTAGGAAGACTTTTGGGCATATTTGCTCCCTGATATGGGACTAGTAAAAGCACTTGCACTCGATCGTTGTAGAAAGACTTTTGAGACCTACCCTGTCCGTTAGCCACAAAGGGCTGGACATGGGAGGTTCTGTACAACTTTCCATCAGGGGCCCGTATAACAGTTAACGGTACCCGCTGACGTTCAGCAGATTGGACAGTTGAATGGGCTTGTTGAGCCCGTACTGCCCTAAACTTCTTCGACTTAGCACCTAAAGGTACATAGTAAGAAGAGTCCAAGTTGCTGCCTTGGATTTCTTCGTACTAGCCCGTGAAGGCGTATAGTACTCAGGATCCAACTTTATCCTTGCCAAAATGGCAAGTGAAGAACTTGTAGCCGATCCAGAAGAAGAAGAAGCACTGTTGCAACTTTTTGTGGCTCGAACGGGCTCTCTGGACACGGGCTCCCTTTTTTTCCTTTTATTTTGGTGCCCTTTTCAAAGGAGGCAAGGGGGCTTTATATATAGAATAGAATAAGGCCTTTCTTCTTTTCCTTTCCGATGTGGAACTAAAAGTAATATATTCTGTCCCATGCTTCTACAATAGATAGATTTTTGTAGATCTAAGTTTTGATCTTTTCTTGTTTTTCTTAGGTTTGATCTATTAAAGCATGGTATTTTTGTACATCGCACTTTTGGTAGAGTCTTCAGGAGAGTTTTGGAACTCGTCTCAAGTTTAGTTTAGCCTATCATCCGCAGACAGATGGCCAGTCAGAGCGTATGATTCAAAATCTTGAAGATATGTTGCGATCATGTATACTTGACTTTGGTGGTTCGTAGAAAGATCACCTGCACCTAGTGGAGTTCTCTTACAATAATAGTTTCCAGGCCAGTATCCAGATGGCACCATTTGAAGCACTGTATGTCAGAAAGTGCAGATCACCTTTAGCCTGGGATGATATAGCCGAGAGATAGATGCTTGGTCCAGAAATGGTTACTTGGACTATCAAGGTGTGAGACAAGTTAGAGATCATCTTCAAGTTGCGCAAAGTCGCCAGCATCATTGGGCCGATTCTCATCGGCGTCCTCTTGAATTTTCTATCGGCGACTACGTATTCCTTAGGATATCGCCTACCCGCGACGTCATTCAATTCGGCGTACAGGGAAAGCTTAGTCCTAGGTATATAGGGCCGTTTGATATTCTCGAGCGAGTAGGCGATGTGTCCTATCGTCTCACTCTTCCGCCGTCGTTATGTGAGGTACATGACGTATTCCATGTATCCTAATTACGACGATACATTCCGGATCTGAGCTATATCTTTGATCATTCGGAATTGGTTGTTGGTACCAACCTTTCGTATGAGTAAATGCCCGTATCCATATTGGATCGAAGAGAGAAGGTACTCAAGAACAAGACTATTAGTTTAGTCCGTGTTGCTTGGGGTTATCACTCTTTGGGTGAGTCAACCTGGAAACGTGAGGATGATATCCGATTGCAATATCCCTACATGTTTGACTTATTAGGTATAATGTCTTCCTTATGCCTTATGCTTTTACTTTCTTACTTGTATCAATGATTGCTTAATTGACTGCTAGTCATAGATTGCCAGTATTAGTATAGCTTGCCGCGACACCTCTAGTCTCTTGATTAAATTTCAAGGATGGAATTCTTAATGTGGGTAGAGTTGTCACTCCAGTTTACCGTTATACGTATTTTTCAGGATACGTATACGGATTTCTGACAATTGTCAAGTGACCCGTAGTTAGACTTGTCGTGTTTAGGCTAATCATGGTTTAGTTGTCCAGGATTTATTTTGGTTCGGCTTGTCTTGGCTTGGCTTGGTTTATTTGGGTTTGGTTCATCATGAGAAGAGTTTATATATAAGTAAACTATTCTCTCTCTCTCCTCCATTACTCTTCTTTATTTACTTTTTCTTCTTCTCTATTACTCCTTCCACCCACCAAAGAAACCCTAGGCAAGTGCAACTTGCTTCATGATGGATCTCCCATTTTATTTTTCCATTCTTGTCTCCATTTGATGCTAAGCGTCTTTAGAACTTAGAATTTTCGGTTTTGATTGATGAATTTTTGTAGAAAATCTCGTTCTATGCAGTTTAGACCCTTGGAAGTCTCAATTTGGACTTGTTTTGAGCAAGTTATGGCATTTTGAAGTTTTTGGGTTCCATGGGTTCTTTTTTGCTGTTTGGAGAGAAGAATAGTGCCCGACGCAACCTGACCCAGAGCGTGCTCTTTAGAACGGAGCAACCCAGCCCAGGCGCCCTTTGGCCCTAGCGCAACCTGACTTGGCGCAACCCGACCAGGCGTACCCCAGTCAGGCGTAACCTGACTTGGTGCAACCTGACCTGGCGCAACCTGACCTGGCGCACCCCAGTCAGGTGCAACCTGACTTGGTGTATCCCCGACCTGGCGCACCCCAGTCAGGTGCAACCTGACCTGGCGCAACCCAGCCTGGCGTAACCCAACTTAGGTGCCACATGTTCCCTTTGGCGCCACCTGTCATTTCCCTGGCGCCAGTTGACCAATACCACTTGTTGCTATAATACCCCTTACCCTCATGCATGTTCTCCTAGTTCTTGATGTATATGCATATGATCTTACGTGTAACTTGTACTTGACCCATCTTTTGATGACCTGGCTCGATAACTTGCTAAGCGGAGCATGACATGCCAGTATTGATCATGACATGAACACGACTTGACAAGAACATGACATGTACAATCTTGATAGTGGCCCGTCGAGGCACACTTTTGCCAAGTACTCTTGACATGATAAGTAACTTGATAAGACATGTGCAATCTTGATAGTGGCCTGTTGAGGTGCACTCCTAACAAGTAATCTTGACAAGTAACAAGTAACCTGACATGACATAATAATCTTGAAAGGCTGTTGCGACAGCTACCCTGACTTGCTAAGGAACACTTGTCTTGACACCGTGGTTGATTTCCTGATTATGATTGTATAAGCTAACTGTCTCGTCTTGCATCATGTCTAGGACGTGGATTTTTGGTTACCATGGACAGGGATCCATAATGAATCTGACTAGGTTAATGACTAGATTGATCAAGTAGTTCATATAGAGATATTTTCCCAGTTACAGGCGATCCCGTTATCCCGGCCACACCTGAGTGGACTTATAGCCAGCCGAAGAGTAGGGTACATTTCCAGCCCACTGTCATGTGGGGCACTTCCTGAAATCATAATTGCTAAAGCACACTGCCATGTGTTGCACTCCAAGTCACCTAATGATTCTACAACTTCTGTTAACTCTAAGCAACCTTGCCTGGATAGCTGCAGGGCTTGTGACTCGGAAGATTCTCAAATGCATCTTGTAGTAACTAGGCTTGTGATAACCCTAGTTAGTTAAAGTATCAAGCCGTACTCATTGCTTGGCCGTGATTGATGGATAGAGTCCAGGCTAGTCTTGTCTAGGCAGTACTAGTCTATGATTACTTTAGTACATTACTGTTTATGCCTTACTCTTGTCAATAAATGATTGGAGACTAAGCTCTGTTTAGGTGAAGGGTTACAATTCCGGTCCTTATTTGGTTATAAGGTTGTAACTTGGTTACCAGAATAGTCCTTTAGTTTTTTTATCGTTCATCACCCTATTTTCTCTAACTCATGTCTTTCGTTATCATTTATGACTTTATGTGCTAATATACTGGTTTTAGTTCTTAAAGGAAGCCTCCCTTGTGGTACTTGCTCTTTCTGGGGTCTGACCCAACTGGTTTTGTATTGCCAGATTTCGGAGTAGCTTTCGAGGATCTACCTGTCTTCCAGCCCGATGGTGAACACCAGGCGTAACCCTGGCAACGAGTTGGTTTCTTATTTTGCTCTCCCACGCTATTGTAAAATAATTCTTTTGAGGCGTTTAGCCACCGAGCAAGTGTTAGCTCGTGTTAAAAGTTATATTTTGTCTGCCTAAGGGCTGTAACATGATTGACAAATCCTAGGGTTGATCATGTATGACTTTAACTCTTGCTAGTCTTCGTATTTTGTATGACTAGCTTCATGATCATCTGAATATGTAATGTTTGGGATGCCTTACCTTGTATGTCTGATGATCTAATATCTTGTAACATTTACTTGCTTGCTTGAGATTGAGACACTAGGCTTGTTCTTGACCATAAGAGACTGTTGGCTTGTAGTTAAACCCTCAAGCATCTAAACAACCGTGACCGTATTGCAAGGTGGGTTGCACTTCAATGTACGTAGCTGGCTGTGTTTGTCCCCCGCTCTCCAGTATTCTGGTTCTGGGGCATGACAACTGGGCAGTACTAATGTATGTTAGAAATAGTGTATAATTATTTTTCAACATTCAATGGTGCCCTTAACTGCAATGATTAAGAAAGATGTATTCGTAAGTGAGGCCCAAATTGTCTGACCAGGTTAATTCTTATGAACTTTCTATATAATCAAAATCAACATTCAAATAAAAAGATAAATATTGACATAGAGTTTGTTGTTTTATAGCCCGAACATGTCAAGCTGCTGAGAAATATTACGTACTATTTTATATTCTCAAAAGCCAACTGTGTGTTTATTTCAGCTACAACTAATGCAGCAATGTCAATGGAAGGTATCACTTTGGCAAATATCTGTAATTGTGGGTTGCCAGTTTCTTCAGAGGAGTATAGAGATGTATCTTGTTTCGGTACTAGTGGAGAGGAGTCTATAGTTAGTATAACTGTGGTTGGAGCTTCTAGAGATCTTGCTAAGAAGAAAATATTTCCCGCTCTATTTGCACTCTTTTACGAAGATTGCCTCCCAAAGGTTTGGCCATTAATAAATTTAGATATTTGGAGTTGTGGTTGATTCAGTCAGTGGATATGGATGGCTAATCTCTAAATTCTTTGTCCATAGAATTTCATAATTTTTGGTTATGCTCGAAGTAAGATGACAGATAATGAACTAAGAAACATGGTCAGCCGAACACTTACCTGCAGAATTGATAAGAGGTGATCACAATTCTTGGAGTTAATTTATTATTTTGGCTGTTTGTCTATGTTATTTTAAACTGAATAGTAGGGTATCTTTGGTTTGCATTGTCCAATTGTCTTGGAAACAGTGTCTTGATACAAGATATGTTCTCAAATTGTGTTTAACCTTTATATTTTTCTAATGACTATCCAGGGATAGTTGCAGTGAAAAGATGGATCAGTTTCTTCGAAGATGTTTCTATCATTCGGGTCAATATAATTCGGAAGAAAGTTTTGCAGAGCTGGATAAGAAGCTCAAAGAACATGAGATAACTTTTGTGAAAAATATAGTATAAACCTCTGATTCTGGTTGATGTGGTTATCTTTTGGATAAGTCCTGATTGATTAATGATACACTCTCTTAGTGATTATCAAGCTTGGTCTTGTAATTTTTGGTTAAAAAGTGGTACATGGTAATAACTGAAAGTAAATGATACTCACTTACGTGGAGAATATTATAAAAGATGATAGAACTGTGCATACTAATGTTTACTACTGTTTATAGCAAAAATTTGTGGTAGACTTGTGTTTTCTTGGGTTTCTTTAGTTTTACCTTATACTACCTGAAGCAGATCAATAAAGTTATCCAAAAAATTTGGTGTAGACTCATGTTGGCTTGGGTTGCTTCTTTTTTCCCTTCTATTACTACTTGAAGTAGATAAATAAACTTAAATCTGAACAATCTTGAGGTAGACATGTTTGCTTGGGTCAATTCTATTATCCCTTATATTGCTACATGAAGTAGATCAATAAATTAATCCAATAAGTATACTTATGTATGCAATATCTCAATGCAATTATTTGGATTAGTTAGAAAATTAGAATCAACATGTGGAATTAATATCTTTCTCTTTTGAATGAAAACAGTTAAAAGATGCGGCCTTTCACCTGTAAATATGCAGTGAAACATCTAACAAAATTGTTTGACAGTTTTTTTGTCATGCATGTTTAGTATGCTTGCTTCATTAATTTTAGTTAGTTTGCATGGATTTACTTTATTCTCATAGTTTGCAGTTTTGGCCAATTTTTCTGTACGATTATCAGTTCAATTATTAGGTTTTGACTTCCATAGCTCTATACCCTTTCATCTTGTAGATGGGCTGATCTTAGAGAAGATCTCTTGCCCCTTGGGAGTTCTCCTGATTGTTTTCGAATCACGACCTGATGCCTTAGTTCAGGTATTACAAAGACATGTATTTCTTTGCCCATTTCATATGCGTGCCTCATTTAGTACATTCTCCTGTATCTTAAATACCCTCAAAACTACTTTTAACCTCTGCTTATGCTAGATAACCTTAAGTCAAATGGAAATATGGTCTACTTTAACATTACTTTTCGACGAAGAAAAAAACAGAATGATGCGAAAATATGCTAGAAAATGCAAGTCTTCTTAAAAGGAATCTCATTTGATGCTCCATTTCAAATTCAGATGACTTAGTAAGCAATTTAGAGATCTATATCTGATACTTGGATCACATTCACTTGAATTATCACTGATACTTGGCCAATTATTATATATTGGTTCAGTTTTACAGCACAAAAATCGTATGAATTTTTGTATCCAGACATATCTAGGATACCTGTATGCATCTTTACCCATATTCATTTCCCGTACAGCAAACTGAACCGATATCTAATCATCAACGAGAAACTTTATATGATTGATAATTTAGCTACCCTTCAGATTCTTTACATGATTGATACATGTTTGTGTTATAGTTTCAGTATGGCTAGCCTTCAGATTCTTGTCAAGTGATTCAAATTGTCTCGAGTTCTTGTGTATGCAGCAATAAAGTCAAACTGTATTGACAATTCTTTAATAGTAAGTTGAATATATATATAAGAACATGTAGGAAAGTATATTAATAATTTGTGCTCTTGTTCTCTCAGGAACTTGCTGAAAAATAAAGATGCATGCATGCTGTGAATTGGAGAATGCTGTGGATATGGGAGGGATGTGCTCTGATCTGGTTTGCTACTTTTTTTGTTTCATTTTGTATGGTTGGATTATGTTTTGTGGTGACAAGTGATGGATGTTTGTAGTTTGGATGTTTAAGTGGTATGGAAACAACAGATGTGGGATATGTGTACTTTGTGGTTGGATTATGTTGTGGTTGGACAAGTGAAAAATACATGTGGAGGGATGTGTATTGGAAGTTTTTATTATATGAATAATAAAGTTTGTTAATATGAAATTTGGGTTTTATAGTAATTTGATGTGTGTAGCTTCTAGATTGATATTATGCGTGTTTGATTAATATTATATATAATTCTTGATGGAATTTTGGCAAGCTTCTCTTGACGGTACTTTGGATAGCTTCTCTTGACATTTGTTAAACGTCAATTTTAATTCAAATCATGCTGCATAATAGCCTGTGAATAAATGCTTTTCTTGACGGCTAATAATCGTCATCTAGGCCGGAGTCAAGAAAAGTTTTTGCCCACATTGACGGTTTCTAAAAACTGCTATCTTGACAGCTAAAAATAGTCAAGAAAAGTACTTCATATGACGGCAAAAAACCGTCAAGAAAAGTCCTTCCAGCGACCGTCAAGAAAGGGGGGGCCCTTTTCTTGACTCCGGCCTACTTGACGGATTCGCAACCGTCAAGATACCCATTTTTTGACGAGGAATCACTGGCAAGAAAAGCCCTTATTCTTGTAGTGCAAAGTACAAGAAGTATGATCATCAGACATACAATAGTAAAGCGTCCCAAACCATTTATACATGGATGATCATGAAGCTATTCATACCAAAGTAGAGAACTAGCAAGAGTAATAGTCATACATGATAAACTCTAGCTATAGTCTAGAATACGCACATCATGTGTTGGCCCATAGGATAAATGTCAAGATCCAAAAACACGAGCTAAACACGTGCTCGGAGGCTAAACTCTACAAAAGAATAATGTACATATCAAGTGGGAGAATGATAAGAAACCCACTCAGGTACTCTGGTGCTTTGGATAGTTACCATCGAGTAGATGGTGCGGATGATCCCTTGGGCTCCTTTATCAGATCTGGTCAAACAAAACCAGTAGGGTCAGACCCCAAATAGCAAGTACCACAAAGGAAGCCAAACTATGGAGTAAAACCATCAATAATTAACATATCAACGGTTAGAGATACAAATAAGTAGATGTGAATCGAGACTCGTGCAATACCAATGCACTTATCCCGAGAATAGAAAGGACAATAAATAAAGCATCATATGACGTAAAGTAATTAACATGTGCCATAATGTAAAGTGTAGTCATGCTAAGTAAACATAAGCTTGAGAATATGTAAAATCAATTGATCATGTAAGTATGTGAGCCAGCCGGGTCATGAGAGCATATTGACTTAGCATAGGGATCACGTAAAGCTTGTGAGGTAACTGAACATGTGAGCATGTGAGAACCATATAGAACGACAATGATAGGATAACTTAGGAACTATTCCGGAAGTCAAGTTACAACCCCTAAACCAAACAAGGACCGGGGTTGTAATCCTTCTCCTGAACATAACTTAGTTTCTAATCATTGTATAGCATAAGGATCATGTATGGCGTGTGAGTACTGAATAGGACGACAAATGATAAGATCACTTGGGAGCTATTCCGAAAGCCAAGTTACAACCCGTAAACCAAACAAGGACCAGGGTTGTAACCCTTCTCCTGAACAGAACTTAGCCTCCAATCATTCATCGACAAAAGTAAAGCATAAACAATAATGTACTAAAATAAACATACGGACACTACCTAGACAAAACTAAACTGGACTGGACTACATCCATCAATCACGGCCAAGCAATGAGTACGGCTTGATATTTTAACTAACTAGAGTTATCACAATCCTAATTACTAACAAGATGCAATGAGATGTTCCAGCAGTCACAAGCCCTACAGACTATTCGAGTTATCCTTTCGCAGGTTGAGAGAGTTATATTAGGTGACATGAGAGTGCAACACATGACAGCGTGCTAGAAATGCGCCCTACTCGTCGGCAGGCTACAAGTCCACTTGAAGCACCCAGATAACGGGATTGCATGTGAATAAGAAATATCTTTATGAGCTACTTGATCAATTTAGTCGTTATCCGATTCAGATTCAGTATGAATCCCTGACCGTGGTAATCAATAATCCATATCCTAGACATGATGCAAGATGAGACATGTAGCTTATGCACGCATACACAAATAATTTAACCACGGTGTCCAAAAGAGTTACATTAGCAAGGGGAAATAGCCGTCGCAACAGCATCTTGATTAAGCATGTCATGTTTAGGTTTACTTGTCATGTAAAGATTACTTGTCAAGAGTGCACCTCTACGGGCCACTATCATGTAAGCAAGGAAAGACATGTTCAAGAGTGCACCACGATGGATCACTATCATGTAAGCAAGGAAAGACATGTTCAAGAGTGCACCACGAAGGGTCACTATCATGTAAGCAAGGAAAGACATGTTCAAGTGTGCACCACGACGGGTCACTATCTAGTATAAGCAGAGAAGTAACGTGTAACATAAGTTCACCACAACGGGTCACTATCATGTAAAGCAAAAAAAGACATAATTCATGAGTGCACCCCGACGGGCCATAATCATGCTAAGCAAGGAAGAGAAATGGCAACAAATATAGCAGGTAAGTAAGAACTTGTCCAAAAAAGGGTATCATGGCATAGAAGAGGGAATAAATAAAAGTAATTACTTGGCATAGATCAAATATTAAATATGTGCTAGTTTCAAGTGTAACAAAAGTGTACAATCATTCTCTAACTATACAAAATCATCTAATCATGTTAAGGAAATTCATTTTTGCTAAAGGAAATATCATATTCGGCCAAGACAGAAAACATGCAAGAAGATCATAACTAAGATTTAAATTAACAGCCGTATACGAACTCCAATAAGGTAAATTGAGAAATTTTTGAAGCTAAGACAAATGTCTACAAACTTCGTGTCCGAGTGTTTTTCAAGACTAACAGTTGAATAGCTCAAATGGGCAAAACAGTCAAAATAGTCATTCGTGCTAGGGCCAGCCAGCACTGGCCAGGTTGGCACCATGGCCAAGAAGGCGCATAGGCCAGGAAGGGTGCCAAGGTCAGAATGGTGTGTCATGGATAGCATGCGCCCAAGGTCGACATGCTCCAAGTAAAGCACGTGCCAAGGATAACCTGCACTGGGAATGGCATACGCCCAAAAACTGGCATGCGCCCAAGACTATGCGCCTAAAGGCTATGCGCCCAAGGGCATGCGCCTAGGACTAAACGTATCATGGAGAGCGTGTACTAGGGAAGGCATGCGCTCAGGGGTGCATGCGCCCACATAATAGAGATAGGGTGCACTGGAAGACAAGCCTGGAGACTAGCCTCTATGGCTAAGTGGGCGCATACCAAGAGCTACGCGCCCAAGCAGAATGAAACATAATGCCTCAGACACATATCAGAGACTATGCGCCTAGACAGAGGAAAAGCTTTGGGCGCATATCAAGAGCTATGCGTCCGAGCTGAAGAAAGCAGGGTGCCTTGGGTGCATATATAGGGCTATGCGCCTAAGCTGAAGAGCCATCGGCGCATGTAAATGACCATACGGCCAAGCTGGAGGAAGTAAGGTGCTTTGGGCACATATATAGGGCTATGCGACCAAAGAAAAGGCTGTTGAGGGCGCATAAAAAGAGCTATGCGCCCAACACTGTTCTTTTTCTCCATGCCAAGAGCATGAGTTCATGGAACCCATGAACTTCCAAAGTTCATAAATCTCTCAAAACAACTCGAAATTGGGACTTTCAAAGGTCTAAATTGGGTAGAACAAAATTCCCTACAACATGGAACAATCAAAACTTAAAAAATAACAATGTTTGATAGACCAAAACCCAAGAATTTTGAAAGTAAAATAAACTTAGATCTATAAGAAATTATCCACCAAAATAAAAAATGCTAAGTACTAAAGAGGCTTATAATCATGTAAGGAAGAGTTTAGAACAAATAAAATAACATTTGTCCAACATTTGGCAAGATGTACTTGTCTTTGGTTGGAGGAGAAAATAAAAAGGAAGAAGATGAAAAAAAATGAAATAATGGAGGAGAGAGAGAGAAGTTTAGGTTTTATACAAAACCATCTTATCTCAAACGAACTAAACCAAACCAAGCCAAACCAAGTTGAACCAAACCAAATTAAACCAAGTCAAAATTAAACAAAGTAAGGCTAAGAAAGACAAGTCAAAACATGGGTCACATGACAAAAGCCAGAATTTCGTATATGTACACTGAAAATATGTATAACAGAAAACGAGAGTGACAGGCATGCCATCGGCATACAATGGTACACTGGCGATATGCTGGTCAAGGAGAAGATCTATAAGTTGGAAAATTTTTAAAATATTCCGAAAATGAATAAAATATAAAATATAGTACAAAAGTACGTATCAGTATATAAATACCGATACTGTGAGATGATTCTCACAATTACGCTCCGAATATCAATGTCATGTTAGGGGACATCAAATGATCTAAATAGAAAGTGTCACGAATTCATTATTCTAATGGGAACCAACTTATCCTAGTCAATCAGTAATACTAGTAAATCCTAAAATTTAGAGGGCTCACAACCTATATATTTCAGGAATTTATTTCTCAAAATTAAAATAAGACAAGGTTTTATGATTAATGAAGTTAGAGAAATTCAAGTCGTGATTATGGTATAATAGATAACGTGATACGGTAGATATGGATCAAGTTTGAAGATCGTTCTTCGATTTCAAATAGATGGAAAATGATTGCGTAATAGCTTTCATGGCCATAGGTGATATGGTGAACTAAGGGAGACATTTTGTATCTATCCTCTCTCAAATACGAGTATTTGTTTTTCCGAAATAAGTAAAGGTAAAAAAAAATAAAGAGTACAAGGGAGAGGTAATCGAATGCCAATACGGGGTTCTAAAGGCGAGTGAATAATTTAAGAGAGTTGTCAAAGCAGTTGCAGATGAGATCCTAGACACACCTATATCTCAATCCACATAGGTTAATCATATGAAGAGCGAACTAAGTGTACTAAGGTTGATCATACCATAATACACTGATTCTAACTAGACGATATGCCAGAGGGCATCCCCAGCAAACACATATCATGAACAAGTTCGATAAAGAATAAGCTTGCAAAAACTAGGCTATAATAGCAGCATTAGTCAAAGTATTCCAAAAATATAAGTACATGAGATTTATGATTGAAAGAAGGCAAAAGTAGTTCAAGTTCATCAAAGTCTAAGACTTATCCGGTATTGGTGCCTTTATAGTTGTCCTGCTTGTATTTTTGTCTAAGGACTTGGTCGACCAATAGGTTAGGGACCTCTAAATTCTATAGCTTAGGTAAACTTTCTAGTGTCAGTCAATTACCTCGTTAATATGTCACAATAAAGGGATGCTAAGTTGGGAGGCATGCTACCAAAATTATAGAATTTCTACTAGTATTGGCTTTGAATCAATGGGACATACAGGGCATTTTTCTAACCTCTATGGTATCTGAAAACTGTAATCATGTCTAAAGTCATTTTATCAAGAATTTATGTCTCGCCAGTATACACCTGGCTGTAGTAAACCCTTGGATTTGTGACTTAAATATAATATAATATCGGATATTTTATTAATTCTATCTAATATTGACATAAAGATAACTAAGATCAGACGTGGACAACTAAGACATAGTTTTAACCACATTCAATAACCTACGTTTACTTGAAATAATTTCAACTTTAGGGGTCGTGCCTCGCCAGTGCACTGTTGGCTGCAATGAACCCCGCAGTCTCCATAACTCAAATAAATGGCAACAGTGCACTGCTATCTTGCCATCGTAAGTCACCAATCATTCTTTTAACTATATCCGTAAAATTCCAAAGGACCTTATAATTTTTTAAAATAGATTGATCATGATAGATAAAATGTATGTATTTGTCCTGGAAGTGAAAGTATCTATTTTAAAAATCAAACGATTGAATAGAAAGAAAAGATCGAAGACAAGAGAAATATAAACCTTGATTTTTATTCCTCTAATATTCAAGATCGAGGGGGAAAACATATATATCTTGAATTTCGACCAAGCTAACTTGGAGTAGATATATGGATAATGGATCATGTTAGGCTCAACCCAATGGGTGGAAATAAAAGATAGACTCTTAGGAAAAAATAGTTACTTATGGCCAATGGTAAATACTAATTGGTATGGGTAATGGTAAAAATATCCAGAGAGGGCAGAAAAGATAATTTGAATAAATTATCAAGGTTAAGGGTTGAATTCTAGGAAGGCCTAAGTTATAGAATGAATAGTCTACCCACATTGTATCGTATCGTCATGTCAAAATGTAATAGTGCATCTATGGAAATCTCTCAAGTTATCTAAATTTAATAAATCTTTACATATATTACATGGCCTATTTAACAAGCCTTAACTACCTAAGAGTCAATTGCATAAGGGACTCCTAGTACTAAAAATTAAATCAATCCTAATTGTGAATGGGCACTTCCTAGTCGCAGGCTCGTAATAGTACGACTAACTTAAGTACTATCACGAGTTTACATAATTTGCAAAAACTGACCTGTATGGGCCACCACAAAAAATTATCACGACTCGTATCCGCTTTTTAGGATACGAGTGCGTGTCCAAGCCAGCCTACGCCGTAGTGTCAACGGTTGAACGCTGTCCAGGCCACAATAAAATAAAATAATCAAAATAATCTTTATTGATCATTCACATTTCTAAACATTTACAAGATTTATATTTAAGGAAAGTATAATGCTTTTACAAATATTGAGAGAAATGACTATAACTCATCTATCTAGCCAATCTCTAGGTTTTGGCCTACAAGTACACCCGTATCTCTCCACGGCTAAGAGTAGTCATGATTGACCTAATAAATGTTAGTTTTCAGTCAGGAATGGAACGGGTACAATTAATTGAGTGCAGTTCTAATATATGATAACGACTATAAAAGAGAGGTTAGCCATAAAATACATGATGAAAGAATCTATTACAACATGATAATGCAATAAACTAGAGTCAGTAAAATGTATGAAACATATAAATTAGTGAAACGAGGAACATAGCTATCTAAGTGCGTTGAGGTTCTCCTTTTGATGTATGATCGGTTGGGACACTACCGCACGGTCTACGAGGTCTATATTGTAATAAAATAAAACAAGGCCTACGAGGTCTACTTTGCAAGAATATAAAATAATGTCTACAAGGTTTACTTTGTATGAATATAAAACAATGTCTACGAGGTCTACTTACATAAAATAAAACAAGGTCTACGAGGTCTACTTGCATGAAATAAAATAATGTCTTCGAGGTCTACTTGCATGAAATAAAACAAGGTCTACGAGGTCTACTTGTATGAAGTAAAACAATGTCTATGGTCAGATCACACATCTACTTAGTACTTCCCCTTTCTGCGGTTTAGAGATTTTGTTTATCTTATTTATCGTACCCACTTCTCTGACTCAAACGGATTTGAAAAGCTAACAAGAATATAATTCCTAGCAAGTATGAAACGGTCAGAGAATGCACTTGCCTGATATCCTGAATGTTTGATAAGAATACGAGTCCGAACTGGAGTATCTAAATCCTATTTAGAGCAACCACAGGTTACAAGTGTCTAAAATAAAATAAGAGTAATCTACAATGCATTCTAAATGATTCTAGGTCCTTCTAGGTCAAAGACAAGATATAAAAAAAGACAAAATGTGGTAACCGTGTAACAAGCGTGTCAAGAATCAAATATTAAATGACTAACAATGAACTATAGTAATTAACAATATAGAAAACAAATAACAAATGTACTCTTCTGGGGTTCTTTGCTGGTGAAACCGATAATACCAACCACTCAGTATGCCACACAAAATCAAACTCGTGCAACAGTCTCAGATGATGAAACAAACATCACCAATACGTATGGTATAAAAAAATGTCTAAGAATGCCTACCCAAAAGTCCAATTCTGGACACAGGGGAAAAATCGTAATTTAGGATCAAAACGATGTCCGTTATTGGACCCACTTTGCACCGAAAAGCGTGACAGTATCTACAGTCTTTAAAGTCATCAAACTATATGTCTAAGGCTCTGGTTTGACGATACAAATCCAACCATATGTCCAAAGATGGATTTTGGCGAGCCGTGCACAAATTTGCCTGTTGGATCTGGTTGTAAGCCCGCCAAAAAGACGTTCCGGTCGACCTTCTCAGAATCACACCAAACTTGGAATACAGGACCAAAAAAATGACACGGTCCTGTTGGCACAAGTTTTGTCTCGAGATGACGAACGTGCATGAAGTAATTGACTAATTTGCAAAGGGGCCGATACAGAATATCTCGACAGATACACCTCGGTTTCGTCGTACACGAACAACAAAATTGAGTTCCGTCGAATCCTATACGTCGATAACCTCCATACACGTCTTTCAATACTCATGGGTTGCAACCATGTCGTCCGATTTGTCGGGGCGCATGCCGTATCGAAAAAAAGTTATCAATTTTTTTAGTTTTAGAAATTAATTTTTCATAAACTTTGAACAGGATTTGACCATTATATAATCAATGAAAAATAAAACTAAAAATGGGGTTTCTATCGCGTTTAGGTTGTCTATAAACTCCTTCAAATAGATTTTCAAACCTATTGAAGGATTGACGAGGAATCGCCTTAAAAACTGTATTCTGGGCAATTTTTTCTATGTTCTATTTTTCAAAAAAATCGGGTTTTTGCCCCTATTTTGATTCAATTCTATGTCGAATCACTTCCAGTTCGATAAAAACTATTTGGCAGGTTAAAGGTGTATACGTTGTGAGCATAACTGAGCGATTGGTTCGAAAAATGTTCGAGCGGGGATGTGGAAAACATGTCACGAAGTTGGGATTGTTGGTACAACTGCTGCCTCTGTTCTGTTTGTGTCTGTCCGTCCGACAACCAGCAGCGGTGGCTCCGGCGGCCAAGCGGCGATACAAGCAGTTCTAGTAGCATAGAGCGGTCACGGGGCGGTGCTGGCTCGGCCACTGGGTTAAGGTTTTGGGTTTTCATTCTTCTTTTTTTCGTTTCTCCGTCGTTTGTATATGTAAGGGATTGTGAGAAGAGGGGGTTGAGCTCGGCCGATGGCTCGGGTTTGGCTTGGGTGAACAGTGCACAACACTGTTCATAGATTTAGGATTTTCTTTTCTTTTTTTATTTTTTTCTTTCTATTTACACACACACACACACACATATATATATAAATATATCTATACACACACACACACAAACTAAAAATCTAATTAAAATTATAAAAATCTTGAAGAATCCCCAAAATATTTGTAAAATATTTGAATAAGTATTTTTGTAAGATTTTGCCTTTTATGATTATAACAAGACTATACAATAGATGAAAATTAAACACAAGCTATTTTATAATATAATACTATAATTTATATTAAATAAAAATAATTATAATAGTAACAAAGATATTTTGAAAACTTATTAAATAAGACTAACTTATAAATTATAAAAATCTATAAGATCCACACACTTGTATACCATGCAAATTATTTAATATCTAAATTATTTATATTTAATAAAACCAAAAAACTCTTATATTAAAATTATCAATTAATAGAATTAACTAAATAATGTTTATAAATTTTTTCGAAAATAGGGGGTTTATACTTAAGGATTAAATCTTTGTGGGTATTACGAATATGAATTTTATTTTGCTTCGAGTAAATGGATGAAAAAGAAAAAAAAATTGGAGATTTATTGGATTTTTATTTTGAGGAGATTATGAAAGGCGTAATTTAATTTGAGAAAATTTAAGGAGTTTGAAAGTTTTGTGGGAATAAATATCAAGTTGAATGTGTTGGCCCATTGGTTAATGATCATACCTGATTATGATAATCAACGTCAACTTTGGTCGATACGCAAAATACAAATACTGCTACAGGTTTACTGGTTTCAAATCAAAAGAATGTTTGCATCCTAAATCTGCGTCCTACTGCTACAAAGTATAAATATTGTGTCATCATCAAGAACCAAATGCAATTGGATCAAGATCAAGCTTTTCAATTTTTTTCTGTATTTTTACTTTTATTGAGTCTAGAAAAATATATAAGGTTGATCAAGATCGGTACTGGCTTAGGTTTTCTCAGTCCACAAACGTACATAGCTTACGTATCCACATTTCCAAGTCTACAATCTAAAAAGTCCAAAATCTATGCAAATTTGGCCCAAACTGTTCCGACCTAACCCAGGAAGAACTCGGCCCGAGTTCGATCGAGTTGGTTTCATATTTGTTTTGAATTTCCTCCAAATCTGCATCCAACGTTCGAATGCGAGATTTCTGTATCTAAACTCTGTCCGAATTTGGTCTAAAAAAATACTATAAATAGAGAAAAACTTTCATATTTCCAAATTATTCATTCATTCAATCTTTTCTTCTATATTCATTCCTAAGTGTTTTCTATGAGCTACACTTTCAAATCAAGCCTATACTACTCTTAGGCAAGTAAGTACAATTTCTGTTTAATCTAGAGTTTTGTAATAAAGAGTTGTATCGGAGGCTGTATTCAGAAAATGTTTAAGTTTTCAAATTGCTCTCTGGAGTAGGTCGTGTGCTCGTCACCAAGCACGATGTCATAAGAGATTGCAAGATCTTAATTAGCTTGTGCCATAGTGGATTAACATCGAACGAAAGACTCGAGACTGGACTAGTCCTCTCAGAGGGATACCAGTATATATTGCTATGTCACTGAGTTTGATCTTCTTGACTCTTACTTTACTGCAATTCATTTACTGTCATTTACCTACCATAGTATATAAGTTCTAGATTTTTTTAATTGGTGGTACTTTCTGATGCACATGCACACACACTATTCACCACCCTCTAGAGGTGTTCAACGATCCTTTAATTGGTATAAGATCAGGTTATACATATACATAACCATCTAGAGAGTATATCTATGGCAGCCATTATATCTATATTCAACGGTGAAGGGCAATCCATAAATAGACCCCTACTATTTGATGGAATAAATTATAACTACTGGAAAATACTGATGAGTTTCTTTTGAAGGTTACTGGACTTCGATCTTTGGTCGATAGATATAGACGGTTACAAGAAACCGCCTAGAATAGTGATTAATGTTGTATTAGTAGAAAAGCCATATGATAAATACACTGAGCAAGGAAAGACACAGGCTAGTCTAGATATATGAGCCATCAATGCACTATTATGTGCAATTGACAAAATCGAGTTTAATTGCGTATATACCTGTACGACATCTAATAAAATTTGGAGACTTCTTAAGGTAACTCATGAAGGGACTTTCCAAGTGAAGGAATCAAAAATCAGTAGATTGACATAAGAATACGAATCTTTCAAGATGATATCTGGTGAGTTAATTACACAGATGTTCACTTGTATACCATGCAAATTATTTAATATCTAAATTATATATATTTAATAAAACCAAAAAACTCTTATATTAAAATTATCAATTAATAGAATTAACTAAATAATGTTTATAAATTTTTTCGAAAATAGGGGGTTTATACTTAAGGATTAAATCTTTGTGGGTATTACGAATATGAATTTGATTTTGCTTCGAGTAAATGGATAAAAAAGAAAAAAAATTGGAGATTTATTGGATTTTTATTTTGAGGAGATTATGAAAGGCATAATTTAATTTGAGAAAATTTAAGGAGTTTGAAAATTTTGTCGAAATAAATATCAAGTTGAATGTGTTGGCCAATTGGTTAATGATCATACCTGATTTTGATAATCAACGTCAACTTTGTTCGATACGCGAAATACATATACTGCTACAGTGTGAGACTCGTCTCACAGTATCGGTATTTATATACGGATACGTATTTTGTAGTGTATTTCGTATTTTCTTGATTTTCGTAATGCTTTAAAATTTTTCCTAACTTATAGATTTTTCCTTGGCCGGCATACCGCCAGTATACCGGAGTATACCGACGACATACCGTCCAGACATATTTTCCATATTTTAGATATTTTCGATTTCAGATATTTTCATGAATAGTGTTTCCGACATTTTCGTGAATAGTGTTTTAGATATTTTGATGAATAGTGTTTAGATATTTTCATGAATAGTGTAGATGCACCCTATTACCCATTGGATATTTGGTTTTGTTTTGAATGGCTAGGATTGACTTAGATATTAACATGGATCACCATCCGACGGCTAAGATTAATTTCCCCTTCAATATATACCATTTCACTTTCTCTCTCCTCTCACTTTTCATTCTCTTCACTCTTTCTTCATTTCTTCTTCCCTTCTCTCCCCCTTGGAGCTTGCCAAGAGCTTGGCCTTGAGGCCTTGGGTGTGGTGTCTAACCCCCCTAGGAGGAGGAGTAGAAGATTAGGCTTGGAGCTTAACCTAGGCAAGTACATCTTGCCAAATCTATGAACCATAATATTTTGTTGTCATTTTATTTTCCTTGGTAGTAAATACTTAGAATTATTCTAAACACATTTTGAAAAATATGTTTTCCTTATGATTCTCGTATATATGCATGTTTCCAAAATTTGTTTAAACAAGGTTTTGATTTTCTGTTAAAACCCAATATGGACTTAGTAGAAAACTTGGTATCAAGAGTGATACTAGTGTTACCATCATGGATCTTGGTCACACATACATATATGAGGCCCGTACATAGTTTGTATATCATGGATTTTGAGTTTGGTGGCAATCGGAACCCGTTTCGGTGTCCCGGTAACCTCTGTTTGGGAGTATTTTGAGATATTGATCTATCAAATGTTTTGATTTGTGAAAACTAATACTTCCATGTTGTAGGAAATTCAATTCTATTCAATTTTGACTTTTGAAAGTCCGAATTTCAATTTAAAATGAAGTTTTTATGGCCGAAACAAGTTTTGGCAAAATTCTGAATTTTGTTGCTGTTTGAAAAATCGGTATACCGCCGGTATACCGCAGTATACCGCCGGTATGCCGTTTTTTGCACCAGAAACCTTCTGTCTTTAGGCCGGTATACCGCGGTATGCCGCAGTATACTGCCGGTAAGCCGTTTTATGCTGTTTTAGTTTGTTTTTGCCCTTTTTGCCCGTTTTTGTCCGTTTTTGATATTTTCTTCGATTGTAATGATTTCTTAACATGATTAGATGATCTTGTATAGTTAGAGAATGCTTGTACACCATATATACACTTGATACTAGCACATGTTCAATTATTTTCTATGAAATGTACTTAGCTTTAATTATTGTTTCCCACATGCCATGATATGTCTTTGATAGATTCTTTCTTACAAGCTATGTTAATTGTTGTCATGCCTTCTTTGCTTATATGATAGTGGCCCGTCGTGGCATACTTTTCTTACATGTCTCCTTTGCTTACTAGATAGTGACCCGTCGTGGTGCACTCTCGTACATGTCTTCCTTTGCTTACATGATAGTGGCCCGTCGTGGCGTACTTTTCTTATATGTCTCATTTGCTTACTAGATAGTGACCCGTCGTGGTGCACTCTCGTACATGTCTTTCTTGCTTACATGATAGTGGCCTGTCATGGCGTACTCCCTATAGTGGCTCGTCGTAGCGCACTCCTAGCTTCCAGTTTATGATGTTTTCTTGTTGTGGCTTGTTATGGTGCACATTCTCGTTATTGTCCAGTCTCGTATGTCTCATGTCTAGGATGGATTTTGCAAAATGCCACACCCGAAATCCAACAAGAAAATGTTAAGGACTAAATAACTAGCTTGATTACTTAGATCATTGAGAATTTCCCAGTAACCTGTTACCCCTTTGGTCTTGGCATTATATATATATGTATTGGGATTTAGAGCTATCTGTCATGATGAGCACACTTCCAGCGCACCGTCGAGTGTTGCACTACTGTAGGGTACATTTGTCTCCTGGGCGATGTACCCACCACTATAGGATACATTTGTCTCCTGGGCGATGTATCCACTATTACCATTAGCTTGGACCATTCAGGTAGTAGCAGGCAGGAGCTGGACTTAGAATTCTCAGACTTGCATTTGTTAGTAATTAGGATTGTGATAACCCTAGTTAGCTAATGTATAAAGTCGTACTCATTGCTTGGCCGTGACTATTGTATGGAGTCCAGTCTAGTCTAGTTTGTCTATGCAGTGTCCGGATTTGTTTATTTTCAGTACATCCTTGTTTATGCTTTACTTTTGCCGGTAAATGATTAGATACTAAAGTTCTGTTCAGGAGAAGGGTTACAACCCTGGTCCTTGTTTGGTTTATGGGTTGTAACTTGGGTTCCAGAATACTTCCTAAGTCATCTAATCATTTGTCATTCTATATAGACTTAACATGCTCACATGCTCCAGTTACATGACATGCTCACATGCTCCAGTTACATGACATGCTCACATGCTCCAGTTACATGACATGCTTACATGCTCCAGTTATATAACATGCTCATATGTTCTAGTTACTTAACATGCTCACATGTCTAGTTTATGTTTCATGTTCACATGCTTACTTTTCCTTACATGTACACAGTTTATATTATGTCACATGTCCTTTACTTTATGCTACATGTTGCTTTACTCATTGTCTTCCTATTCTTAGGATATGTGCATTGGTAGCGCACGAGTCTCGATTTGCTTTTACTTATTTCTGTCTCTATCCGTTGCTATGAATTGCATGCTGGTTTTAGTTCATAGTTTGGCTTCCTTTGTGGTACTTGCTATTGGGGGTCTGACCCCACTGGTTTTGTTTGGCCAGATCTGATAGAGGAGCCCGAAGGATCTTCCGTACCTTCTACTCGTTGGTGATTACCAAGAGCACCAGAGTACCTTAGTGGGTTTTCTATTTCATTCTTCCACTAGTTATGTACATTATTCTTTTGTGGCGTTTAGCCTCCGAGTACGTGTTTAGCTCGTGTTTTGGACTTGACATTTAGCCTACGGGCCAGAACATGATTTGCATATTCTAGACTATAGCTAGAGCTTATCATATATGACTATTACTCTTGCTAGTCTTCACTCTGTATTACTAGCTTCATGATCATTGATATATGATAGTTTGGGACGCTTTACTATTTTATATTCCAGTTGATCTTACTTCTTGTACATTGTTTACTGCCTGTGATTGAGATACCTAGGATTGCTTGACCTAGGATCGACTGTTGGCTTGTAGTAGTAACCCCCATCTATACAGCTTATACGTTATTTTGGAGTACTGGAGTACTTTGGTATACGTAGCTGGCCTGGTCCATCCCTACTTGCTAGTATTCTGGTTCTGGGGTGTGACATAGGTTTTAGTGGTGGCCATGCAGGTCTGATTTATCAGATATGTGGGGGTTACTGATATTTAGATATCTCAGTCATAATTCTCCTTTATTGATATACTTCGTGTTATTCTATATCTCTGATCCTTTGACCTGATATCTGCCTTGATCGTTGATCCTTCATGTTCTCTCGATTTAATCCTTGTGTCCTTTAACTTTCAAGGGCACTGTTCTTAATCCTTTCGATCATCTTGTTTGGATTTTGTCGATGGCAGTTAGCAATATTCTGTTAGGCCAGTTATGGAGGATCAGTTTTAGCATTCAGGGGCAGTGTTCAGAGTTGACCCGAGGGCAGAGATGTCAGTTCAGCCTGATCAGCCAGCAGGGTCAGTCCTGCCAGAGTCCAGCTTCACCGGCTACCCCGGCAGTCCAGCAGTATATAGCTCAGGTAACATTTCAGCAGCAGCCGGTTAGAGCAGCAGTTCCGAGATGTGGGCAGGAAGAGTTTGGTATGTTAGAGCAGGTTTTGGCCGAGGGCGATTATGTTGTAGGTATTGTCCTATTCTGCTTCCACTCTTATTTATCTCTTGGGTTACGCATATTTGGCGAGTTTCTCGTCCTACTCTTCTGTCTTCGTAGTCGAGGCATGTGATAACTTTATTGGTATAAACTACGAAGATACGTCCTGGATAGAGTCATGTCTTGGATTAAGTCATTGGTACCGGCTTATTTTGAGAATTGACTTTTATCTAAGTTGTGGAGTCAGCGTAGGCCTGCTCCTACTCAACTGACTCAGGAGACATATTTATTCATATGCCTCCATCCCTTCTTGATTATAGTTGTGTTACTGCTTACGCATTTACTTATATTATTGTTGTCTTTATCTTACCAACATGCCATGCTTTGTTTTGATTGACATGATTTTCAGCTCTTTGGTTTGGTTTTCATGCTTGACTAGATTTAGGAAATTCCGAGGACGGAATTTATTTTTTAAGTTGTGGAGAGTTGTGAGACTCGTCTCACAGTATCGGTATTTATATACGGATACGTATTTTGTAGTGTATTTCGTATTTTCTTGATTTTCGTAATGCTTTAAAATTTTTCCTAACTTATAGATTTTTCCTTGGCCGGCATACCGCCAGTATATTGGAGTATACCGACGGCATACCGTCCAGACAGATTTTTCACATTTTAGATATTTTCGATTTCAGATATTTTCATGAATAGTGTTTCCGATATTTTCGTGAATAGTGTTTTAGATATTTTGATGAATAGTATTTAGATATTTTCATGAATAGTGTAGATGCACCCTATTACCCATTGGATATTTGGTTTTGTTTTGAATGGCTAGGATTGACTTAGATATTCACATGGATCACCATCCGACGGCTAAGATTAATTTCTCCTTCTATATGTACCATTTCACTTTCTCTCTCTTCTCGCTTTTCATTCTCTTCACTCTTTCTTCATTTCTTCTTCCCTTCTCTCCCCCTTGGAGCTTGCCAAGAGCTTGGCCTTGAGGCCTTGGGTGTGGTGTCTAACCCCCCTAGGAGGAGGAGTAGAAGATTAGGCTTGGAGCTTAACCTAGGCAAGTACATCTTGCCAAATCCATGAACCATAATATTTTGTTATCATTTTATTTTCCTTGGTAGTAAATACTTAGAATTGTTCTAAACTCATTTTAAAAAATATGTTTTCCTTATGATTCTCGTATATATGCATGTTTCCAAAATTTGTTTAAACAAGGTTTTGATTTTCTGTTAAAACCCAATATGGACTTAGTAGAAAACTTGGTATCAAGAGTGATACTTGTGTTACCATCATGGATCTTGGTCACACATACATATATGAGGCCCGTACATAGTTTGTATATCATGGATTTTGAGTTTGGTGGCAATCAGAACCCGTTTCGGTGTCCCGGTAACCTCTGTTTGGGAGTATTTTGAGATATTGATCTATCAAATGTTTTGATTTGTGAAAACTAATACTTCCATGTTGTAGGAAATTCAATTCTATTCAATTTTGACTTTTGAAAGTCCGAATTTCGATTTAAAATGAAGTTTTTATGGCCGAAACAAGTTTTGGCAAAATTCTGAATTTTGTTGCTGTTTGAAAAATCGGTATACCGCCGGTATACCGCAGTATACCGCCGGTATGCCGTTTTTTGCACCAGAAACCTTCTGTCTTTCGGCCAGTATACCGCCGGTATGCCGCAGTATACCGCCGGTAAGCCGTTTTATGCTGTTTTAGTCTGTTTTTGCCCGTTTTTCCCCGTTTTTGTCCTTTTTGATATTATCTTCGATTGTAATGATTTCTTAACATGATTAGATGATCTTGTATAGTTAGAGAATGCTTGTACACCCTATATACACTTGACACTAGCACATGTTCAATCATTTTCTATGAAATGTACTTAGCTTTAATTATTGTTTCCCACATGCCATGATATGTCTTTGATAGATTCTTTCTTACAAGCTATGTTAATTGTTGTCATGCCTTCTTTGCTTACATGATAGTGGCCCATCCTGGTGTACTTTTCTTACATGTCTCCTTTGCTTACTAGATAGTGACCCGTCGTGGTGCACTCTCGTACATGTCTTCCTTTGCTTACATGATAGTGGCCCATCGTGGCGTACTTTTCTTATATGTCTCATTTGCTTACTAGATAGTGACCCATCGTGGTGCACTCTCGTACATGTCTTTCTTGCTTACATGATAGTGGCCTGTCATGGCGCACTCCCTATAGTGGCTCGTCGTAGCGCACTCCTAGCTTCCAGTTTATGATATTTTCTTGTTGTTGCTTGTTATGGTGCACATTCTCGTTATTGTCCAGTCTCGCATGTCTCATGTCTAGGATGAATTCTGCGGAATACCACACCCGGAATCCAACAAGAAAATGTTAAGGACTAAATAACTAGCTTGATTACTTAGATCATTGAGAATTTTCCAGTAACCTGTTGCCCCTTTGGTCTTGGCATTATATATATATGCATTGGGATTTAGAGCTATCTGTCATGATGAGCACACTTCCAACGCACCGTCGAGTGTTGCACTACTATAGGGTACATTTGTCTCCTGGGCGATGTACCCACCACTATAGGATATATTTGTCTCCTGGGCGATGTATCCACTATTACCATTGGCTTGGACCATTCAGGTAGTAGCAGGCAGGAGCTGGACTTGGAATTCTCAGACTTGCATTTATTAGTAATTAGGATTGTGATAACCCTAGTTAGCTAATGTATAAAGCCGTACTCATTGCTTGGCCGTGACTATTGTATGGAGTCCAGTCTAGTCTAGTTTGTCTATGTAGTGTCCGGATTTGTTTATTTTCAGTACATCCTTGTTTATGCTTTACTTTTGCCGGTAAATGATTAGATACTAAAGTTCTGTTCAGGAGAAGGGTTACAACCCTGGTCCTTGTTTGGTTTACGGGTTATAATTTGGGTTCCAGAATACTTCCTAAGTCATCTAATCATTTGTCGTTCTATATAGACTTAACATGCTCACATGCTCTAGTTATATGACATGCTCACATGCTCCAGTTATATGACATGCTCACATGCTCCAGTTACATGACATGCTCACATGCTCCAGTTACATGACATGCTCACATGCTCCAGTTATATAACATGCTCATATGTTCTAGTTACTTAACATGCTCACATGTCTAGTTTATGTTTCATGTTCACATGCTTACTTTTCCTTACATGTACACAGTTTATATTATGTCACATGTCCTTTACTTTATGCTACATGTTGCTTTACTCATTGTCTTCCTATTCTCGGAATAAGTACATTGGTAGCGCACGAGTCTCGATTTGCTTTTACTTATTTCTGTCTCTATCCGTTGCTATGAATTGCATGCTGGTTTTAGTTCATAGTTTGGCTTCCTTTGTGGTACTTGCTATTGGGGGTCTGACCCCACTGGTTTTGTTTGGCTAGATCTGATAGAGGAGCCCGGAGGATCTTCCGTACCTTCTACTCGTTGGTGATTACCCAGAGCACCAGAGTACCTTAGTGGGTTTTCTATTTCATTCTTCCACTAGTTATGTACATTATTCTTTTGTGGCGTTTAGCCTCCGACCACGTGTTTAGCTCGTGTTTTGGACTTGACATTTAGCCTACGGGCCAGAACATGATTTGCATATTCTAGACTATAGCTAGAGCTTATCATGTATGACTATTACTCTTGCTAGTCTTCACTCTGTATTACTAGCTTCATGATC
This sequence comes from Iris pallida, assembly GCA_029216955.1. NCBI lineage: Eukaryota > Viridiplantae > Streptophyta > Magnoliopsida > Asparagales > Iridaceae > Iris > Iris pallida. The sequence goes on along the minus strand of JANAVB010021595.1, from coordinate 6,554,145 downwards.
ATTGATATATGATAGTTTGGAACGCTTTACTATTTTATATTCCAGTTGATCTTACTTCTTGTACATTGTTTACTGCCTGTGATTGAGATACCTAGGATTGCTTGACCTAGGATCGACTGTTGGCTTGTAGTAGTAACCCCCATCTATACAGCTTATACGTTATTTCGGAGTACTGGAGTACTTTGGTATACGTAGCTGGCCTGGTCCGTCCCTACTTGCCAGTATTCTGGTTCTGGGGCGTGACATAGGTTTTAGTGGTGGCCCATGCAGGTCTGATTTATCAGATATGTGGGGGTTACTGATATTTAGATATCTCAGTCATAATTCTCCTTTATTGATATACTTCGTGTTATTCTATATCTCTGATCCTTTGACCTGATATCTGCCTTGATCGTTGATCCTTCATGTTCTCTCGATTTAATCCTTGTGTCCTTTAACTTTCAAGGGCACTGTTCTTAATCCTTTCGATCATCTTTATTCACTACGCTATCAATGAAGGGGGAAGGTTATGTTTTCTTTGCCAATAATCTTCAAGGTGATATTATAGGAATAGGTACTGTTGGTATATGTTTATACCCAGAAATAAAAGACGTTTGTCTAGTCATAAAATTGAAACATAACCTATTGAGCATGAGTCATTTAGCAGATAATAATTATGACATCAATTTTGTGAAAGACAAATATTTTATGTATGAGATGTCTACTCAGTTACCAGTATATGAAGGGATTAGGGAAGACAATATTTATGTTTTCTTTCTAGAATATACTAACAGTGCAGTTAAGTGCCGAGTAGCCAATCAGAATAAAAGCTGGCTATGGCATATGTGGCTAGGACATACAAATATAGACACTATCTCAAGGCTATGCACTAAAAACTGGTAAAAGGACTCCCATAAATTACATTCAAGAGAGATACGGTATGGTCAAACTGTAAAAAGAACAAGGCAACTTAGTCATCTTTAAATCCATCAATGTTGTAAGCACTTCTAGACCTTTGCAGTTAATTCATATAGATTTATTTGGTCCTAGTAGAGTCGCTAGTCTTGGCGGTGAATTTCAAGTATTTTACAAAAAGGTTCAAAATGAAAAAGGCTTCAGGATCACTCGATCCAAAGTAATCATGGTAGAAAATTCAAAAATACTGATTTTAAAAAATTTTGTGATGATAATGGATATTACCATGAGTTTTTTTTTATCCTAGAACTCCTCAACAGAATGGTGTTGTTGAGAGAAATAATCATACTCTAAGCGATATGGCTAGAGTCATGTTGAATCAGCATAATCTTTTTAAATATTTTTGGGCAGAAGTTGTATGTACAGCCTCTCATGTTTTAAATAGGGTATTAATTCGACCTATATCGAAGAAAACTCCCTATAAATTGTGGTTCGGAAGGATTCCAAACATCTCTTATTTTAAAGTTTTTGGTTGTCGCTTTTTTATCCTGAACACCAAGGATAACTTGGGTAAGTTCGACTCGAAGGCAGACGAAAGGATATTTCTCGGGTATGATGCCAAGAGTAAGGGACATAGAATTTTCAATAAAAGATCTATAATTGTTGAAAAATCTATTAATGTTACTTCTAATGAGCTCAATAGTCAGAGTTCTAGCGACAGCGTTGATGAAGATGTACAAAACAAATCCAAGGCATTGAAGATATTTCTACCAATGAGAGTTATTTGGAGACTATGCCAAAATATGAAATTTATACCAGACCATCCAGAGACACTATCTATAGGTGATGTATCTAAAGGAGTAGGTACTTCTACTAGAGATATAGCAGCAAATGTAGCTTTATTTCTCAAGTATAACCTAAGTTTGTAGTAGATACTTTTTCTGATACGTTTTGGATTAATGCCATGCAAGAGAAACTTAATCAATTTGAGAGAAACCAAGTTTAGAAATTTGTTCCTAAACCTATTGGTCAATCGATAATTGGTACCAAATGGGTGTTCGAAAATAAACTGAGTGGGGATGAACATGTTCTACGCAACAAAGCACGTCTAGTTGCATAATGTTATAATCAAGAATAAGGAATTGATTATGACGAGACATATCCTCATGTTGTTAGACTGGAGTCTATTCAGATGTTTTGTATATTTGTATGTTTTCATAATTTTAAACTTTTTCTAATGGATGTAAAAAGTGCATTTTTGAATGGGTTTTTAAAGGAAAAGATTTTTGTGAAGCAACCCCCTGGATTTGAAGATTTTTAAAAACCTGATCACATTTTCAAACTTAAAAAATTACTCTATGGACTCAAACAAGCACCGCGTGCTTGGTATGAATGCTTAAGTGCGTTCCTACTTGAAAATGGATTTTCAAAATGAAGGGTTGATACAACTTTGTTTATCAAATCTTTATTTGACAGTATTTTACTTGTACAAATTTACGTTGAAAAAATTATTTTTGGTTCTACTAATGAAAATTTTTGTCAAGATTTTGCCAAGTATATGCAGAGTAAGTGTGAAATGAGTATGATGGGAGAGCTCAACTATTCAAAGGACTTCAGATCAAACAACACTCGCTTGGAACCTTCATCAATCAAGCTAAGTACATGAAGTATTTACTAAAGAACTATTACTTCGACGATGTAAAACCTATTAGCACACCAATGGCAAAATCAACAAGACTTGATATTGATAAAAGTGGCAAACCAGTCGACCAGCGTAAGTATTAAGGCATGATTGGTAGTTTACTTTATTTAACTGCTAGTCTCCCGGATATCATGTTTAACATTTGCATCTGTGCATGATATCAAGCTAACCTAAGGAATCACACTTATGCGTCGCTAAGCGTATCTTCTGATACCTTAAACAAATTATATTGTCGGCTAATGCTATCCCAAAACTACATCGTTTGACCTAATCGGTTACTCAGATGCTAATTTTACTGGATGCAAAGTAGACCGTAAAAGTACTAGCAGTACGTGTTATTTCCTCGAAAAAGCTTTTGTATCTTCATTTAGCAAGAAACAAGACTCTGTAGCATTATCAACAACTGAGGCTAAATATATCACCGTATTACCAACCTTTTGTATGTGTAAAGGCCCGTATCCATATTGGACCGAAGAGAGAAGGTACTCAAGAACAAGACTATTAGTTTAGTCCGTGTTGCTTGGGGTGATCAATCTTTGGGTGAGTCAACCTGGGAACGTGAGAATGATATCCGATCACAAGATCCCCACATGTTTGACTCATAAGGTATAATATCTTCCTTATGCCTTATGCTTTTACTTTCTTGCTTCCATGAATGATTGCTTGATTGACTGCTAGTCATAGATTGCCAGTATTAGTATAGCTTGCGCCGACACCTCTAGCCCCTTAATTAAATTCCGAGGATGGAATTCTTTTAAGGTGGGTAGAGTTGTCACTCCTGTTTCCTGTTATACGTATTTTTCAGGATACGTATACGAATTTTTGACAATTGTCAAGTGACCCGTAGTTAGACTTGTCTTGTTTAGCCTAATCTTGGTTTAGTTGTCCTGGATTTATTTTGGTTCGGCTTGTCTTGGGTTGGCTTGGTTTATTTGGGTTTGGTTCATCATAAGAAGAGTTCATATATAAGTCAACTATCCTCTCTCTCTCCTCCATAACTCTTCTTTATTTACTTCTTCTTCTTCTCCATTACTTCTCTCACCCACCAAAGAAACCCTAGGCAAGTTCAACTTGCTTCATGATGGATCTTCCATTTTATTTTCCATTCTCGTCTCCACTTGATGCTGAGTCTCTTTAGAACTTGGCATTTACGATTTTGATGGATGGAATTTTGTAGAAAATCTCGTTCTATGAAGTTTAGACCCTTAAAAGTCCTAATTTTGACTTATTTTGAGCAAGTTATAGCATTTTGAAGTTTTTGGGTTCTATGGGTTCTTTTTTGTTGTTTTGAGAGAAGAATAGTGCTCGACGCAACCTGACCCAGCTCGTGCTCTTTAGCGCAGCGCAACCTGATCCAGCACGCGCTCTTTAGTACGGCACAACCCAGCCCAGGCGCCCTTTGGCCCTGGCGCAACCTAACTTGGCGCAATCCGACCTGGCGCACCCCAGTCAGGCGCAACCTGACTTGGTGCAACCTGACTTGGCGTAACCTGACCTAGCGTACCCCAGTCAGGCCTAACCTGACTTGGCGCATCCCCGACCTGGCGCACCCAGTCAGGCGTAACCTGACCTGGCGTACCCCAGCCTGGCACAACCCAACTTAGGTGCCACCTGTTCTCCTTGGCACCACCTGTCATTTCTCTGGTGCCAGTTGACCAACGGCACTTGTTGCGATGATACCCCTTACCCCCATGCATGTTCTCCTAGTTCTTGATGTATATGCATGTGATCTTGCGTATAACTTGTACTTGACCCATCTTGTGATGACCTGGCTCGATAGCTGGCTGAGCATAGCATGACTTGCCAGTATTGATTATAACATGAACACAACTTGACAAGAACACGGCATGTACAATCTTGATAGTGGCCCGTCGAGGTACACTTTTGGCAAGCACTCTTGACATGATAAGTAACTTGATAAGACATGTACAATCTTGATAGTGGCCATTGTCACCCACAGTTTTCATGAACAGGGGTATTTTGGTCATTTTTCCACATTAGAATTATTTTGGAATTATTTATTTATTTATGATATTATTTTGTGGTTATTTGAGTCGGGTTCGAATTTTAAGTCAATCCGACTTGTATCGGAGATCCGGGGTAGCTTTGACTCTAGTGGGACCCACTCATTAGTTAGGCATGGCCCACATGACATTATTTTTAGTTAGTGGGTTAGACTAATTATTCATGGATAGGGTTGGTTTGATTAGAGACTTAAAACATGACTAAATTTAGCCTCAACCTAAAACCCTTTTCCTAATATTAATTAATAAGACAAATGGGGGTGTATTAGTTATTAGCAATAGGGGACACCTATGCTTTTTGGGTCGGCCAAGAATAGAGGATAGGGTTGAGCCTCCTTTGTTATTATCCACTTCATTTTCTCTCTCTTGTTCTTCCCCAAAAATTAGAGAGAAGTCTCCATTCCCTCTACCATCAAATCAATCCATTCATCTATCAATCCCTTTCTTTTCTTCTCTATTTTCATCAAGAGGAGGAGCTAGCTAGATTTGGGGAGTTTCGGAACTCGTTCGTATCCATTTGGCGGTCTCTACATGTCGGTGTCGTATCGGAAGGAGTTTCCTTAGATTCGATCAACCGGGAGGTATAATGTCTTCTCTCACTACAACAAAAAACCCTTTTAATGACGGCTAAAAAGCGTCATTAATGACGAACCATGATGCTTTTTTTTTTCACAGCAACCGTTATGAAAACGGGTGTTATAAATGTTTTTTAAAAGCGTCATAAAATAACCGTCATGAATAGTTTCTATAAAAGCGTTATGAATAGTTAATATATAGTGTACAATTCAGAACAATTTTAAAACGTCATGAATAGATAATATGTATAGGCTCAATGCAGCACATTTATAACACTTTATACTATTAAAATTAGCATATTTATAATGCTCTATACTGCACAGTATATATTACATTCTAAAAACTTAACCTTATATATCACCATCTTTATTACATTTCTCAAAATAGAGTACATATCAACATCTTCATTACATTGAATATCCAAATACAGAATGTACCCAAAAAATAGGAATAAATCTCTCTTTTGCTAACCAAATTATTAGAAATATTTACTTAATTAGATTCTGACCATGGATCTTCTCTCTGCCATCTCTTGAAGATATCGGGAGTCCCAAAGAGAAGTAGTGTCGCAGCTGATCGACGACTTGGTGCTGCTGCAGCCGATGCCGGCGTGGGAGAGCCTCATCCTCTGATCCCTTACTCTCGCCTGAACCCTCACCAGCGCCTGCATGCACCTCAGCGTCACGTTGTGCCCTTTTTGTAAAAAATTGGAAATGTCAGCTTAGCACTTTAGTAATCAACGCTGAAATGTGAGCCTAGCAATCAACCTGGATTTTACCAAGCCAATAAATTAAAGAAAGTTAACAAAAAATTTATATATTAGAAATCAAAATCGAAAATGCATAATTAAGAAAGCATCAGCAGGGACATAAATAGCTTGCATAGATGTAATGGAACCCTTCTTCGTAGTTGTAATACGCTCTTGCAACTTTCTCTCTTGAGTACTGTGTAGGAATTTAACCTCTATAATAAGTACCACCAAACTGCATCCTAGGAATTTACCCGCAAATTAGACTTTTCAGTACCGAATTGCTTTATACTGCAAAAAGGAAGCTCAAGGTCAATATAATCACCTAAACACCATACTATCAATACATAATTATCTTAATACTATTACTATATAAATGCTTTGTTGTGGTGACCATAAACTGATGTGCTTCTGATAAATGTTTTGTTGATCATGGACAAATGGTGAAATTTTGGTGACCACAAATTGATGTGAACATTCGGTTGTCATGTACCAGCACCAGATATAAAGAATTTGGACATGAGAGACTGGCTTTGTTGCAATGCACATGTATTGATTTGTATTGTAAAATTAACCTGACAAGCATACATACTTCAAATCCTGCAGTAGAGAATGTTGAGGAAAAAAACATAGTTACAGGGTTCTAGTGCTAGTATATGAGTGTTATGTATCAAATCGATCAAATTAGCGTTCATGTTTACACCAATTTGAAGTAATTACATAAAAAATATCTATCAATATGGAGAAAAGCAATAGTTCAACAGTTTGCAGTCTGTACACAACATTACTTTTCTTGAAATAGTTGATACTTACTTTGCTTAATTAGCATATATTCCAGATACAAACTATTATACCTTCATATATCATGTCGATTACAAAACCAGCAACTCCTAAATGTATAGATAACACACAACCTGCTGTTGAATTGTCGAACAAGGGTGGTATCATTTCAGCTAGCGAAGAGACTAAAAATCCAAAATAATCTGACAGAAGTAAAAAAAAAACTTTTGAACAACTAATTACAACACCTAATGTTGTACAAGTGAAATATCTTGTTCACAACTTAATTTCTGATACTAATTTTACTTTTTATGTTGCAGTAGTACCTGTTGTTCTTAAATTCTTTTTCCAAACACAGTAGGTGGATTTGACGATCCCGTTGATTAATTCCAGGATAACTATCAACTGATAGGGATATGGATCTTACTCTAAGGATGCTAAAGACCTACAACGTACCCAACAAATATCTATATATATATAACCCTTCGGCAGTGTACATATGTTAGGACAAAAACCAACATTCTCTCTATCAAAGTATACAAAGAGAAAAAAAATCAAACTAAAAAGAAAGAGCAGTATTAAGGGTTCATACAACCTACAATTTGATCTTCTAAGGATACACATCAGAACTTCAGGAATAAGGGTTCATACATATTAATAACTTCATGATGGACATGCTTGTCCTGGAGCTTTCAAGAAAGTACAAGTAGGAGAAAAAACTTTGTAGGGAACACATAATAAGTGCCTAGAAATATATTTTCTAGGAACCATTAAATACTAATAAGTGCCTAGAAATATATTTTCTCAGGAAACCATGGCTAAAATATTCTTGCCACTTGAACATGATAAATAAATAGACATCAGAAATAATATGTAGGACAACAACACAACATTATTCTTCTGCTATAAAGATTGGACTCAACTTCATGATATCTGGTAAAAGTGAAACTAAATATTCATGATACAAGAAAAAGGAATCCAAACATAGAAATTACAGAGAGTGATTGGATTAGAATCAGAACTAATTTAACTTTGACTTGCACAAGTATCATTAATTCTTTCGCCCTTCTGAAAATTGATTTGCACAAAAAGAATCAGCTTTTATCTCTTTTAACAACATGTTGTGATACTGAAGGTGGTAGTAGTAGGAATAAAACATTATTAAGAATAAGAGATGGGTCTGGTAGACCATTCCTTTCTGATTAAAGATAGGAATTGGACTGTTTGCTTTGAGGCCCTACTTAGTCTTTGAAGATAATTCTTCGAAAAATTTCACTTGATACTTCTTGAGTTTAGTTTATAGAGTAACTGATTTAAACCATTAAACCACTTTAGTTTTTAAGATTACTTTTAGCAAAATAGAAAATTTGTGCATGTTAACCACACAAATCTGCAAGATTCGTGGATATGATAGATCTATCATGAACCTAGGTCGATCTTTATATCGTGCAAATAGAACTATCCCCATCACGTGTGCTAAGAGTTCGCATACATACAATATATATGCTTATTGGATGCTTCATACAGACACAGAGTTCGTTTCGGGTGACCAAGTGTTAGCATAGTTTTTTTAAAATTAAATATCGCTTCCACCCTGATACGTGTTATTTCCTTGCATCTACCAGTACCAACAACATTATAAAGACGTATGTTTCACCACATGTGAGAAAATTATAGATTATAGAGAACCATTCTGTAGCCCTTCTCCTGAGGACAGTTCAGGGGATGTCAAACTTGCCCAAAGTTCCTTAGTTATGGAAAAATACAAACAGGATCAACCTGTGAAGGAAGAAGTGAATGTGAACGTAGCATTTCCTGGTAAAACCCTTGCTAGTTCTTCTTCTTCACTAAAGGATGACAACTGAAGCATTTTATCATACAATTGAACTGCAGCAGTAAGAGGCAATAGTATACCAGTGGTGGCAACTGAAGCATTTTGTCATACAATTGAACTGCAGCAGTACAAAAAAAAAGACTTAAGAGAAAAATAAAACTACCTTGGCTTTCTTCTGCAGCTTCCCAGCAAACAAGAGGCACTGCTTCAGCGTATAATCCTTGGCGATCCCCATCGCGACCATGATCGCCTAGTCGGACATGAATGGAACGACGTTCAGAGCCTACGTCACGAGGACCACAGAGGCGGTGGTGGGCCCGACCCCCTTGAGAGAAGACAACGCCGAGACCGCTACCACTAGGTCCAGGAGCGCGGCTAAGACCCTTTGGAAGGCAAACTCCACTGCTTCCCCATCGAGCGATGCCACAGAGTCTAGCAAGTGGGGCCTTCATTTTCCCCTTCGCGTTCTCCAGCCCCGCCCCGACCTCCCGGCCGTCGTTGCCCCTCGACGGCCACCCGGTCTCCGAGACCACCACCCTCACGTCGCCGAACCCGAGCCGCCCCGCCACGACAAACACCGTGTCGACCTGCGCATCCATGAGGCTCTGCATCGATAGCTCGTCGAGATGAGATCGATCGTCGAGATGAGGCGCACGTCGTTGGAACACGCTGCTGAAGTGGTGGCTTTGTATCGATAGCTCAGTCGCCGAAGGGTTGCTACGTAGTCGAGCCCATCGCCGGAGTAATTAAGGTTAGGGTTAAAAATTGGGCGAAAAGAGGTTTGAGGAGGAGAGATGCTGCTCGTTAGAAAATGGATGAGAAATAAATTTTCTCTCTCCTACTGAGCATTTATACAGTGAAGGAATTACAAGTTTGCCACCGCTCTAAAATATTAATGACGTTTTGTTTTATAAACGTTATAAAAAGTCCAGAATTAGCCCAAACCGTCATAGAAAAAAGGTATTTCTCAACTTTGATAACGCTTATGTATCAGCCGTCATTAAAACTCCTTGTCAAGCGTCATTAATAGATCTTTTTGTTGTAGTGTCTATTTTATTCCTACAGGCATATATGATTATTTTGAACCCATAGGAATGACCCCCATGGTTGTATCTCCATTTGTGTCCATTTTTGTGTCCATTTGGAGGTCATAGGAGTGTCCTTTAAGTGGTATTATGTGTCCTAGTGGGAAACCCCCAATTTTGGACACATCTAGTGTTTGTAACATTGTGTGAATGATTTATTGTGACTTTAATCTCAGATTTTATATTGTTAGAGTGTTGTTCTTAATGTATCATATGGTATCTACATGTATCATATTCTATATATATATATATATATATATATATATATATATATATATATATATATATATATATATATATATATATATATTGGTGTCTCTCTAATATATATGTATTGTGTGTCTTGTAGGTATATATTGGTGTGTGAGTGTCTTTATATATATGCTTGGTGTGTGTGGAGATTTCGAGAGTGAGAGGGATTATGAGAATGAGATATAGAGAATGGGATTAGAGATTAGAGTGATAGAGAGAGTGGGAGGTGAAGGAATGGAGGGGGGATTTATGCCCAGCAGTAGCAGCATGTACTGCTGTATTAAGCAGCAGTGGCTCGAGCTGCTGCCCCCTTGGCAGCACCTATATGTAGAGCAGCAGCAGTCCCCACAGGGGACTGCATTGAACAGCAGCAGTAGCAGTGAGAGGGGGGATTAGCCCCAATGTTGACCCCCTATGTGTGAGCCTAAGTGTGGCACTATGTCAACCTAAGTGTGGCACTATGTGAGCCTATGTAAGAGTGTTTTATGAAATGTTTTGAGGGTGTTTGTGAGGGAAATATTGTGAGTGAGTGAGTGAGTATTGTGTGTGTGAGTGAGTCGTGATTTGAGATAGGTTAGCGTCGTAGTAGTATCCTAATGGGTTAGAAGTTAGGGAGTGATAATTAGACTTGGTATTAGAATACCAAGTTGGAGATAGCGGATGGAAGTGGGTTTTGTGGAATGGTATCCTAAGATACTATAGAGTATCTTATGATACTTAAGGTATGTTGAGGGTAACCAACATGTGTCATAAGAAGGTTAGATGAGCTAGGTACTAGGATTTTATGGTTGGTAATGGTTAGGTAGGTTAGTGTCTAGCTATCCTAGGAAGCCTAGGTTAGTATTCCAAGGTTAGAGTGGTTTACCTTGGTATGTGCAAGGTATTGGTATTTACCTTGTGAAGGATAAATGTAGATAATGGGGTATAGTTAAGGTATTGAGTTTGACTTCTAAGATGGGCTTCGAAGTAGGTTGTCTAGGTAGGTAATGACTAGATGAGGGTAGTTTAGGCTAGTCTTGACTTCCGTTGACCAAGAGTTGACTTTTTGATCGAAAGTCAACTTCAAGTCAACGCTCGACCTAGAATCGACCCGAAACCAAACCAGAGTTGACCAGTTGACTGAAAGTCAACAGTTGGTCAACATTGACCTAGGGTTGACATAGAGTTGACCAGTTGACCAAAAGTCAATTGTAAGTCAACCTTTAACCCCGTTTGACCTAGTTTGACTTGGATTGACTCCTAGTGACCTAGTATGACCTTATATGACATAGTATGACCCAGTTTGACCTAGTTTGACCTACTTTGACTTAGACTTGTATATTATGACATAAATTAGTTTCTCTTTCATTATAAAACCCTGTTTGACTTATAGTATGTCATCTTTAGGTCTGTGATTACTCTGAGCGTCTGTTCACCTTATCAGCTCAGGACCACAGGCGAGTACATTTACTGATAGTTTTTATTGTCTTGATATCTGCTATATCCGATTCAGTTGTAGTGTCTTACTCGATTTCCAGTCACGATAGTTCACGGACTAGTATATGTTGGATCATGACATGAGATATTGTTCCTAGATTTTCTTGGTATATTGGTACATTCCTGTCTTGTTCCCTCTACTTGTATAGACACCAATTTCTAAGGAGACTTGCTACCCTCTTATGAAATCACGTGTATGATGTGTCATGTCCAGATCCATTATACTATTCGGGGATAGGGGAATTATTAGGGGTATGTGATCAAAGCTTTCATGTCACTATATTCTTGTGCTTGCGTCACCCTCACCTCACGTAGGGTGTAGCGAGATCTTATTCATGTGCTCATTATCATGGTTGGCCGGCATGACCCTTTCCAGATTTTTTTGTAATTGTCGGGCCAAGTGGATAGCCTGTCCTGTAACATTTCCTAAGCCGATCACATATCGCTCTAATAATTCAAGGCACCTTTTATATTTATTTATCATATCTTATATCCTGCTCAGTTCTATATTCAGTACTTTTCTCAATATGCTATGATATTCGTTTACTCACATGTTCTACATGCCCTTATGCTATACCTTGATTGGAGACTAAGTTCTGTTCGAGAGAAGGGTTACAACCCCGGTCCTTGTTTGGTTTAAGGGTTGTAACTCGGCTTCCGAATGATTCCTAAGTCATCCTATATCTTTGTCTTGTATTTCATTATACTGTCTCTTATAGAATTTGTCAATTCATATGGAACAGCTGTTAGTGTTTGTACTTGCTCATTTTCCTGACAGGATGCCTTTGATATATTACAGATGATTCTGAGGCAGACTGCTCGACCTATTATGGGTCGAGATTGATGGAGTAGCCCAAGACTGTAGCCTGATAGTAGAGCCATTAGACTTTTCGTACCCAGAGTAGTGTAGCTTAGTTAGGTTTGCCTGGACTACGATCTAGCTAGTACTTTTAGACTGTAGTTTTCTATATTATATTTTATGACCCTGTGATGTTGTGTATATCTTTGGGCTTGTGTTGGATCTTGAACTTATTTCCTATTTTTATCTAGCATATTTCCTTTCCGTACTATCTACCTTAGTTTTATCTTGTGATTGAGATTATATTTGCTATGTCACCTCCATTCGGAGTGTATATACTGTACAGGTACCTTTATACTGTTTAGTCGTAGTATTTATAGACGTTATATACAGCATTCTATCGCCGATTCTGTGGCGTAGGCTGGACATACCTACGTGCTCATGTCTCTAATAAGGGTGCGGGTAGTGACACATTTTTGTGGTGGCCCATGCAGGTCTGTGTCGCAATTAGTGCGATCTCGTAATGGTGCTCGACTTAGAGTACTAATTATGAGCCTGCGATTAGGATGTAGGATCTAGGATATGATAGGAGTTACTCAATCACATTTTAGGAAATTTCTGATCTTTTGATTACCATGACAACTCTTTTGCATTGAATTTAATTGTCCTTCTTTGATATTCCCTATCATGTGCCATATTGATTCCTTGTTTCAATCTATCCTCAGGATGACGATTACTCGCTCTCAGGCAGCAGGATCTAGTGCTGTTCCGGAGAGGCCCGATCCGGTAGGACTTCCACCACCGGCTGCGGAAGCTGCAGTTAAGGGAGTTGCCACCTCAGTTCCTGTCCTTCAGGCGGGAGTAGCAACGACGGTTCCAGGACGACTTCCACCTCCAGCTGCGGGACCGTCCATAGTCATTCCTGAGACTCTTCCACCGTCGCCTCTGCTACCGACTGATGCACAGCAGATGATGGCCCTTCTACAGCAGATGTTGTAGACCCAGAGGGCCCAGACAGAGACACAGCAGCATCAGGCTGACGCATCACACCGCCAGACAGAGGTGTTATGGCAGAGCATGGAGAACTCCCACCAGCTGGCAATAGCAGCAGTAGAGAGGGTTGTACCGGGTACAGTTCAGGGTGCCCCAGTTCAGCAGCAGGGTCAGGGGAGGCCTGGCACATGCCTAGATTTCAGGAAGATGAACTCGCGGGAGTTCAAGGGTACCAAGGGTATCCTGTATGCATATGACTGGTTGGAGGATGTCCAGCGGAGCCTGGAGTTATCAGAGGTCTCGAAAAGGCTTTGGGTGACGTCTGCGGCGAGTCAGTTTTTTGATATCGCCTTGACTTGGTTTCGTACGGATCCTCGTGCATCGGTGAGGGGTTTGACATGGGAGAACTTCAGGTGACTCTTTAAGGAGAAGTTCTACCCGATGTGGCTCTGACAGCTCTGGAGGGACAGTTCGTCGGATTGGTGCAGGAAAACTCGTCGGTGGATGACTATGCAGCGGGGTTCTTCCGTCTCAGTAGGTTTGTACCAGATCTGATCCAGAATGAGGGCTATAAGGCCCGCAAGTTCCGGAGGGGTCTTATCATGCGATTCGCATTCGTACTTCCGGGCGACGCGATGCGACCTTCGAGCAGATACTAATGGAGGCACAGATAGCAGAGAAGGACTTTAGCCTCAAGCCGAAGAGGGGCAGCAATGTTCTTGGTGCAAGCTCTAGTGCGGGGCCGACGAAGCACCCTCAGTTCCAGCAGAGGCAGTTTCAGCAGCAGCCAGAGTTACAGATTCAGCAGGCACCAGCACGTACCCAGCAGCACCAGGGACAGGGCCAGAGACAGATTACTCCGTACGGCTTCTGCGGGAAGTCGGGGCACACTTGAGAGGCCTGTAGGAAGAGGTTGGGCATCTATCTATATTATGGGGCGTCCGACCACCAGCTGAAGGATTGCCACGTTCGTGGAATCCGAGGAGGCCAGGACAGAGTGTAGCAGGCTAGAGGACCAGCAGCTCAGCAGAGAGGTCCTCCACTTCAGACCCAGCAGCAGCGCTTTGTACAGCACCAGAGGGGAGCACCTGTGGGCAGAGTGTTCGCCTTGACAGCAGAGGAGGGGGCAGAGCCAGTGGGTGGTGTTGTGGCAGGTCACGTTCTCCTTGATTCTTTTCCTGTTTTTACCTTGTTTGATTCTGACGCCACTCATAGTTTTGTGTCTGTTTCCTTTGCTCTAAGATACAACATTATTGCTGAGTATATGGGTAGGACTTGCAAGATATTAACCGGAGGAGGCATTATCCTGGTTAATAATATCTGCAAGGGGTAGAGAGTTACATTAGGAGGCCGGGATTTGAGCGTGTGCTTGTTCTTTATGCCCCTTCTGAGGTACGACATGGTACTCAGAATGGATTGGTTGAGCATGTACCATGCTAGTATCGACTGTAGAGGAGGTAGGGTTCTGTTTAGGCCACCGGTAGAGCCAGAGATTGTGTTTGCCAGGGGAGAAGCTGAGCCGGAAGATGGGTTCTGTGGAGCTTTACTGGCGGGGCAGACATTGTCGTATCTATTGATAGCTGATTTCATGGATGTTTTTCCCGAGAAGTTGCCTGGGATGCCGTCAGATAGAGATGTTGAGTTCTCTATAGACTTAGTGCCTGGTGCTGATCCTATTTTACAGCACGTCTATAGGGTCTACAACAGCAAGTTGGCAGAGCTGAAGAAGCAAGTCGACGAGCTACAGGACAAGGGATTCATCAGATCCAGTTCATCACCTTGGGGTGCGCCAGTTCTATTTGTACCGAAGAAGGATGGGACGATACGTATGTGTATCGATTACAGGGCGCTCAACAACCTTACTATCAAGAACAACTACCTTTTGTCGAGGATTGACGATTTGTTCGATCAGTTGAGCGGCGCGAAGGTGTTTTCGAAGATAGACCTGAGGTCCGGTTATCATCAGATGAAGGTAAAGTAGGAAGACATTCCGAAGATGCCTTTTCAGACTCGGTATGGCCAGTACGAGTTTACTGTCATGCTATTTAGGTTAACCAACGCCCCAACAGTGTTCATGAACTTGATGAACAAGGTATTCCATCAGTACCTTAAAAAGTTTGTGGTGGTCTTCATGGATGACATCTTGTTCTACTTAAAGACGCCGAAGGAGCACGAGGAGCATCTAAGGATTGTGCTCGAGACTTTGAGGAAGGAGCAGTTGTACGGGAAGCTTTTGAAGTGCGAGTTCTTTTTGGACCAGGTCGAGTTCTTGGGTCATGTTATGACCGAGCACGGGATCTCTGTGAACCAGATGAAAATTTCAGCGGTAGAGTCTTGGTCTACACCCAGTTTAGTTGCCAAGATTCAGAGCTTTTTGGGTTTGGCTTGCTACTATCGGAAGTTCGTCCAGGACTTCTCGCAGATTACGGAGCCGAAGACTAGACTCACCAGGAAGGACGTGGAGTTCGTCTGGACTGAGGAGTATTAGGCCGCCTTCGATGAGCTGAAGAAGAGGTTGACATCAGCTCCGATCTTGACATTACCGTCTGGGACCGGTGGTTTCTCGATCTACAGCGATGCTTCTGGCAGGGGTTTGGTTTGTGTTCTTCAACAGCACGGGAAGGTGATTGCCTATGCATCTAGGAAATTACGTCCTCATGAGAAGAACTACTCGACTCATGATCTGGAGTTGGCCGCTGTTATCTTTGCCTTGAAGTTGCGGAAATACTACTTGTATGGAGAGCTGGTTGAGATCTTCACTGATCACAAGAGCTTGAAGTACATGTTCATTCAGAAGGAGCTGTACATGGGACAGAGACGTTGGCTCGAGCTGATGAAGGATTTCGATATTGCCTTGCAGTACCATCCAGGAAAGGCCAACGTAGTTGCAGATACCTTGAGCAGGTATCCAGTAGCTATGTATTTGATGGCAGATCGTCATCTTTTGGCTGACCTAAACAGTTTGGGAGTCGAGGTGATTATTTTGGGCATAGAGGTACAGATATGGGGCTTACAGATTCAGTCTGAGTTGATGGACAGAGTCAGATCAGCACAGTATGATGATGTTGCCCTGAGGAGCATCAGGGAGCAGGTACGGGCTGGGTTGATCGATAATTTCTCTATTGCCGAAGATGGATCGCTGCAGTACGGTGCTAGACTGTGCGTTCCGAGTGGAGAGCTTCGGGAGGAGGTTCTTCAGGAAGCACATTGCTCTCAGTACTCTATGCATCCTGGGTCCAATAAGATGTACAGAGATCTGAGGGAGCACGTTTGGTGGTACGGCATGAAATGCGAGGTAGCTCAGTTTGTAACTCGTTGCTTGGTATGTCAGCATGTGAAGGCCGAGAGACAGAGGCCTGGTGGGTTGCTACAGCCACTACCCATTCCTGAGTGGAAGTGGAAGCACATCACCATGGACTTTGTGTTCGAACTTCCACGATCTACTGGAGAAAAAGACGTGATTTGGGTCATAGTTGATAGATTGACCAAATCGGCCCACTTCTTGCCTTTCAAGGTGGGGTTGTCTATGGAGAGGATGGCAGAGCTATACGTTCGTCAGATTGTGAGATTGCATGGGGTTCCTGTCACGCCCCGATCCTGGAGGATCGAAAACTAGCCACTGGGCGTGATGCCGTATAAGTCTAGATTGTACTTGTACAAGGCAAAACCATTACAGTTCCTGGTATTTCTCAGAAAATATCGACTTACAAAGCAAAACCAAGCAGATAAATTAAAGTCACACAAGATATGAAGAAATGTATCTCTTTATTGATAATCATAATGGATTACAAGACTTGCAGCGGAATACAGAGTTTACAATTGATTACAAGACTCTTGAATAGCCAACTGAATATATACACTTGCCCTTTAGGCTACAAATGAATATACCGACTTCTTTACAATGAACTTGCCAATTTGGCTACAATCTCACTGGTACAACTGAGTTTTCCTCTTCCATACATTATGTCCCGTATAGCAGAAGACATCGTCTTGAAAGAAGAGCTTCTGCACACCCATCCGATTTATCGATGCCAAGCACTGATTCACAGGATTTCCCCCAAGCAAACACCTGTAATATTGCCCACAACGTGGGTCAGTACATCATCAATGTACTGGCGAGCGGTGCTGGCCCAACTCACCTAAGAAGACAACACTAAGTAATCATGTTACAGAACATTATTAACAGTGGTCTTTCTCGTTGCCTTAGGGTCAATTTCATGTTATAGCCGACAAGAAGTAAATCATGCAAATTTCATAGCCAACATAATTTAAAGCATGCAGTTATCACCCTTTAGTGATTCTTATCCACGGTCGTGTAGCCATCCCTGTACATTTATAATACTTACTCTGCCTGCACAAGACATTGTTAGGAACAATATCATGATTCAATATAAATATCACCGTTCAGGTGATTCTTACCAATAGCCGACATCCTTCCGTGTATTTGAGTAACAACTTACTCTGCCTGCATAAGATATCATTAGCATTTGACCTATCTATATGAAGGTCACTAGCGACACACCATCTTGGACCGACTTACAGGTATACAGTGCCCCTGCCAGTGCAGGTAGCTAGCCCCACTGCAAGTCCTGTATACCGTGCTACTACTTCAGCACTGCTACTACTTCAGCATTGGTTTCTTCCAGGATGCACCGGGTTCCATGGCCCAGGAATACCGTTCGAGAAACCACCTTGTCGACAAGTTGTCCATGACCATGCAACTATATGTAACTTATCTAAGAAGAAAACATATAATGCATGATAAGAAAAACTAAGTAATTCAGCCACCATTCTCATTCATATTGCCATCTTGCCTTGAGCCAATGCTCACATTATCATCTTCCCAATCCAGGGTCTTGGCGTAATCAATATTCTACATCGACGATAGGATAATAGAATGTTGTTACCTAATCTTTTTTGCCACATCTTTGATACCATACATCTTTCCAACCAAACTTAATGTACTCACCGCCCAATTCTTGGGACTTAGCATCTGTTTAGCATATATTCATTCGAATGCAAATCAAGCATACTCACTGCCCAGTTCTTGGGTCTTTACATCTGTTTTGCCATCTATTTATTGAACCAACGCCCGATATACTCACCGCCCAAGTATTTGGGATTTTGCCTTCACCTGTCATGTAATTCATCGCAACAGCGTACAAGCATACAATTTATTTAGCCACAACAGTTTATGTTCAGGTGATTATTATCTTTCATTATCTTTTCTAAATTCCATGCAAGGTGTTATTGAACAACTCAACAAGAAACATAGCATACTATCCTTATTTTAAGCGTGAAGCTAAAGGATCTTTGAAGGGTTCAACAATACTCACATTCATAGGACGATTCCCGCCACGATCGCATAGCCTTCCAAGCAATCCTTCGTATATCCCAAATCCAACAAGGCTTCATCGAACCAACCATCCATCATAAGGCATCTTGCGGGTCGGGGCACTACAATATATACCACTCAGAAAAAGTTTCATACTTAAAACTTAAAACAAAACTCATCCCCAAAACTTCAACCAGCTTTTCATAAAACTTTTCAACGATCAACTTGCACCATTTAACATTTCTCCGCAATCTCTCGATTGATTTCAAGTAATGTACCGTCTCGATATAGCATCCCAATTTATTCAAAATAGTTTACCATCTTTGATCTTTCCTCCGACACTCGTGCAAATCCTTAGCATATGATAATCCTCCTTGTGGCTTCGTTTGAATTCAGCATACCACTTAGTTGGAATCATACACATACTTTAGGCGTCCCCAAAATACATGCACTTCAGCCAAGTTCAGTGATAGAGAAAACGAACGAGCTACGGTGTACCTTTCTTTTCCGAACATCAGTAATTCTTTTTGAGCACCTCGTATAATCCCACTTGTTTATTCAATATTTCAACCAACTAATAACATAATAGATGTTACCAATTCCAACTCGATAAATTTTCCACAATCGATCCCAACATTTTCTAAAGTATTCAGACTTAGCTGTATCAAGTATTCCTTTCAAGTTCATTGTCATTCATGCCACCAAAGTTGATAAATCTTATAGCCACATTTTATTTCGATATCTGATTCTCATCGATTAAATCTTATACTCATCATCGTTCACATCCATACACTTTGTTTGCAACTTGTAAATTTTTTGATCATGATCCCTCTTTCAAGTCGTACCATCCGTCAAATTGTACCATCATTCCATTCCAGTGATAATTCTCGCTGTACTCCAACATTTTCTTTTATTGATCAAGCCAACATCTTATCCTCTCGCATAAGTAACTCTTATATCCAACAACATTAATCCCGAGGGTCATTCCAATTCACATTCCCTCTCGCCGATCTCGGTTACATGCACTATCCCATTCCGTCGTTATACTTATTCTCAATTCTGATCCGATCAATGAAATTATTCCAACTGTCTCAAAGCACTATCATCAATTTTTGCAGCTCAATATTAATCAACTAATCCAATCAGCTTTAACAATTTCCAGCATTCTAACCAAGGCAACTCAATTTCTGACGTTCCAACAAGGCAACCAAATTCAAAACCAACATGATCCATCATCCCATCCAATATTATAACATCAAATTTCCCAATTATCCATTCCATTCCAAAGTTACCTTCCGATACATCTTACTCATACCGACTATACTCATGCAACATCAATAAGGATATCCTACGGTTTTCTAACAGTCAACTTAGCATACAGTCAAGTCTCTACGGTCAGCTAATCTAAGCTAAACCAGACATTCAGCTAACTCATATGAGATGAGTAGCTATCAGGGACATACTTATCTCTTATCTTAGAGGCAACCAATTCTCATCATAGGGATAACTCTATGGTCTGACCAACTTAGGGATATGGGACACCACTCCAATCTTATGACTTATTCCCAACACAGACAACTGAAGAACATAGCCAACCAAACTAAAACTTAAGCAAACAACCAACATTCTAGGCAACCAACTGACACTCTAGGCAACCAACCAACATTATAGGCAACCATCCAATATTCTAAGCAACCAACCAACATTCTAGGGTCAAGTCTTTCTACCCGTACTCATACTCGGGCCATACCCAACGAAGTCTCATTCTAGACTTACCTGCAATCGACCAATTCTATCCGACAATTCTATCCAACAATCCTTATGGGTCAATCCCGAGGCTATCATATAAAACTTCTTAATCGTATATTCTAACTTTTAATTTCCACTTGCATAGACATAGCATCACTTGTTCAATCCGACTTGCATCCTCATATCGTACTCAATTTATCTATTCAATCGGGTTAACTATTCTGAATCATAATCCAACATTGTTACCTCAATATTTATCACTTATGATCTCTTCCTACGGTCTCTTCGCGATATATTTGTTTTCCATATTCTTAGATCATCGATACGGTCCGTACCCCTTAACCAATAACACAAGCAACTATAAAATTGTATTTCTTCCGAGGCATCTTTTATAAATTTCTAGCACCAACACGGTCATCTCTTAGCAATTTACGTTAACCATCAATATACGTTTTGCATCATCTCCTTATGATTCTATAAGAAAATTTACTATTTATGCACCGATCCAATCTCTGTAGCACCAATCATCTAGCATTCGTATATCGGTCATCTTAGTGGATATAGCATAACTCATTAGCTAAGTCATAATCCAACAATTCTATATTCCACCTAACTTATTATTCATGCGACATCATCATCTACTGACAGGGTCTATTACACATCGCTGCACCTCAATACTTATTTGTATTCCAGCCATTCGACTCTCATAAGGAACATCTACTCTTTCATGCATCAAGGGACAAGTACTCAATCTCTATGTGTCACGACCCGCACCCGCTAAAAGGGCACGTGACGTGATAACGCCCAGCCCTCACCGAAAAATCGGCGTGGAACGCGATAGATTTTCCTACTCTAAACAGTTTATATATGTAAGAAAACCTGTCGAGAATATGGTCAACTCCGAACGGAGGACAAGCAATGAATATATATAAGTGCTCAATCACAACTCTAAGATGATAAAGTAAAGACTGAAAGATAAAGACAACAAGACGATAAAATAATAACCTGTCAAGTCCAAACACCAAATAATATACAAGTCTAAGACTCTAATACAATCCATAGTAATAACAGTCTCAAAAGTAGCTGGAGACAAAGTCCAGTATAAAAGACCTACTCTAACTAAACAATAGGTAAGGTCTCGCCAGGCGGAGCTAAGCCCTGCTGGACCAAAGTCTCCAAGTCTACGCCCACTACGTCATCCGGACCGTAGTAGGTACAATAATCTTCCTCGTCAGCATCTGTAATATTTTCAACATATCCTGTCAGGATGGAACGAATACAATCTACTAACAATAGTTCACAAGATATGACAAAAGCTATAAGACAGTAAATAGAGAGTATATACAAGAAAATCATGGAATGTACATGTGAGTATCATGGCAAGGTAAGCTGTAAAACTAGAGCTAGAACAAGGCAAGTAAACTGATCATGGCATGTACAAGAATCAAGAATCATATCTCTAGGTGTGTGAATACTAGCTACAACATGTGGCCGGATTGGGTCTGCACAAGGTTATGATCCTATGCCTCAAAATAGTCAAGGGTCATAACTTGTTAATTCGGGACACATCAATTTTTCTCAAGCACACTGCACCACGTGCTAAGATCATCTATTCCTCAAGCCCACTTTCTACTTTTTGGTCGTTGATGCAACTCTCTGCATCTTCCAAATCATTTGCAACATCCCGATAGGCGTCTAACATTACCATCGATTCTTTCGATAACCAACATGCAATTTCTTTTACTCAATTCCAACATCATTCAATATTCGGTCCTTAGTTGTTCTCGCAAAATCTTTCAATAGCAACACCATACCATCATTACCAAGCCTACAATCCTTATTTTACCCAACTGATTCAAGTACTCGCCTGAATCTAAAATTTTGTTTTCTTCCCAACCAAGGCATTCATTTCATATTCATAATTATCTTATTACCCAACATAATGCTAACCGATATGGTCTAGCGATGGTTCATCTGAACACATCAAAATCTCGCAATGGGGTCATCCGAACTTAATCGTCAAGGGACATTCCTAGCCGTCATGTATCAATCGTAAGCTCAACTACGACTCAATACCATCCAATACCTTATAGGTAAAGCAATCACAAAATCATAACACATCAAGGGTCATGGAACATCTTATCACGACGAGGGTATATGTAATATACCACTCAGAGCTCAAACCATTCCCAACACAATATTTTCTCGCATCAAACCAACATCCAATATGGACAATCCATCCTGCAGTGGTTATGCTGACCACAAATATCGACTCAAGATTCTGTTGATTCCCATTCACTGAAATTCATGCACATTCTGTTCCAACATACCAAACCATCACCCACGGTCGATTGCTGCATAACAATCGACTCAATGAATCCCACGCACAAGACATCCAGCATACATCACAAACTTATTATCACATCGCATCATTGTTATTCTTTTTGGTATCTTTTAGAAATTCAACAAAGCACACATATCACAGCCCATATATTTAGACTTATTGTATAGAACACCCAGTGAGAGGTTAGAATGATCAACGGACTTTCAGTCAAGGGAACAACTTAGAATAGTTTGGAAGCAACACAGAGTAATCGAAGAAGCACTATGAGTCATCATAGAGGCAACTTTGATTTCATCGCAGAAGCAACTTTGAGTATTTGCGGAAGCAACTTTGATTCACCGCGGAAGCAACTTTGAATAATCGTGGAAGCAATCGTTGAATCATCGCGGAAGCAGCTTAGAATCATCTTAGTAGCAACATTGACTTAAAATAAATTGAATCAGAATCCAAGGACGTAAAGCCGTGCTCTGATACCATTATGTCATGCCCCGATCCCGGAGGATCGAAAACTAGCCACTGGGCGTGATACTGTACAAGTCTAGATTGCACTTGTACAAGGCAAAACCATTACAGTTCCTGGTATTTCTCAGAAAATATCGACTTACACAGCAAAACCAAGCAGATAAATTGAAGTCACACAAGATATGAAGAAATGTATCTCTTTATTGATAATCATAATGGATTACAAGACTTACAGCGAAATACAGAGTTTACAATTGATTACAAGACTCTTGAATAGCCAACTGAATGTATACACTTGCCCTTTAGGCTACAAATGAATATACCGACTTCTTTACAATGAACTTGCCAATTTGGCTATAATCTCACTGGTATAACTGAGTTCCCATGTTCCATACATTATGTCCCGTATAGCAGAAGACATCGTCTTGAAAGAAGAGCTTCTGCACACCCATCCGATTCATCGATGCCAAGCACTGATTCACAGGATTTCCCCCAAGCAAACACCTGTAATATTGCCCACAATGTGGGTCAGTACATCATCAATGTACTGGCGAGCGGTGCTGGCCCAACTCACCTAAGAAGACAACACTAAGTAATCATGTTACAGAACATTATTAACAGTGGTCTTTCTCGTTGCCTTAGGGTCAATTTCATGTTATAGATGACAAGAAGTAAAGCATGCAAATTTCATAGCCAACATAATTTAAGGCATATAGTTATCACCCTTTAGTTATTCTTACCCACGGTCGTGTAGCCATCCCTGTACATTTATAATACTTACTCTGCCTGCACAAGACATTGTTAGGAACAATATCATGATTCAATATAAATATCACCGTTCAGGTGATTCTTACCAATAGTCGACATCCTACCCTATATTTGAGTAACAACTTACTCTGCCTACATAAGATATCATTAGCATATGACCTATCTATATGAAGGTCACTGGCGACACACCATCTTGGACCGACTTACAGGTATACAGTGCCCTTGCCAGTGCAGGTAGCTAGCCCCACTGCAAGTCCTGTATACCGTGCTACTACTTCAGCACTGCTACTACTTCAGCATTAGTTTCCCCTAGGACGAACCAGGTTCCATGGCCCAGGAATACTATTCGAGAAACCACCATGTCGACAAGTTGTCCATGACCATGCAACTATATGCAACTTATCTAAGAAGAAAACATATAATACATGATTAGAAAAACTAAGTAATTCAGCCACCAATCTCATTCATATTGCCATCTTGCCTTGAGCCAATGCTCACATTATCATCTGCCCAATCCAGGGTCTTGGCGTAATCAACATTCTACATCGGCGACAGGATAACAGAATATTGTTACCTAATCTTTTTTGCCACATCTTTGATACCATACATCTTTCCAACCAAACTTAATGTACTCACCGCCCAATTTTTGGGACTTAGCATCTGTTTAGCATATATTCATTCGAATGTAAATCAAGCATACTCACTGCCCAGTTCTTGGGTCTTTACATCTGTTTTGCCATCTATTCATTGAGCCAACGCCCGATATACTCACCGCCCAAGTATTTGGGACTTTGCCTTCACCTGTCATATAATTCATCGTAATAGCGTACAAGTATACAATTTATTTAGCCACAATAGTTTAGGTTCAGGTGATTATTATCTTTCATTATCTTTTCCGAATTCCATGCAAGGTGTTATTGAACAACTCAATAAGAAACATAGCATACTATCCTTATTTTAAGCGTAAAGCTAAAGAATCTTTGAAGGGTTCAACACTACTCACATTCATAGGATGATTCCCGCCACGATCACATAGCCTTCCAAGCAATCCTTCGCATATCACAAATCCAACAAGGCTTCATCGAACCAACCATCCATCATAAGGTATCTTGCGGGTCGGGGCACTATAGTTCCTGTGAGCATAGTTTCAGACCGGGATAGTTGTTTCACTTCCCACTTCTGGAGGAGTTTGCAGACTAGCTTGGGCACCTCGCTCAAGTTTAGTACCGCCTATCATCCCTAGACAGACGGGCAGTCAGAGAGGACTACCAGACTTTGGATGATATGCTTCACACGTGTGTGCTTGATCTCGGGGGTTCTTGGGAGGACCATCTTTATCTGGTAGAGTTTGCTTACAACAACAGCTATCAGGCCAGTATAGAGATGTCGCCATTCGAGGCTCTATACGGACGGAGATGCCGTACTCCCTTGACATGGGACGATGTCGGCGAGAGAGTGCTGCTTGGACCGGAGATGGTAGTGGATGCAGCTGAGAAGGTCAGGTTGATTAGAGACAGACTTCGGGTGGCTCAGGATAGGCAGCGGCATTGGACCGATAGCCACCGGAGACCGTTAGAGTTCGAGGTTAGTTTCAGTTCCTGTTTATGATGTTTGTGATTTTTGTTTATCTTGTGTGATGAGTTTGTTTTATGTCTAGGCTGGTGCTTTGATTTTCCAGATGATTTCTACGACATGTGGCACGATTCGCTTTGGCGGAGGCGGGAAGCTTAGTCCGTGCTACATCGGGCCTTTCACTATCCTTGAGAGGGTCTGTGCAGTAGCTTATCGACTAGACTTGCCACCTACGCTAGAGGGGGTGCACAACGTGTTCCATGTGTCGTAGCTGAGGCGGTACGTGGCAGACCCCGGCCATGTATTGCACCATTCAGCGATCGAGGTGGGGCCTACTCTTCACTATCCAGAGCAGCCAGTGGAGATTCTGGATCGTGGGAAGAAGGTGCACCGGAGCTAGGTTATACCCTTGGTTCGTATTGCATGGAGGCATCACTCTCCAGGTGAGTCTACCTGGGAGAGAGAGGATGACATGCGGGAGCGTTTCCCTTATCTCTTTGAGCCCCGAGGTATAATTTTTATGTTTCTGGATGTGATTTCGGTGTTTGCTTGTTTTAATTTTGAGGACAAATTTTTTTTAAGGTGGATAGATTTATCACCCCCAATTTTCATGAATAGGGGTATTTCGGTCATTTTTCCACTTTAGAATTACTTTGGAATTATTTATTTATTTATGATATTATTTTGGGGTTATTTGATTCGGGTTCAAATTTTAACTCAATCCGACTTATATCGGGGACCCGGAGTAGCTTTGACTCTAGTGGGACCCACTCATTAGTTAGGCATGGCCCACATGACATTATTTTTAGTTAGTGGGCTAGACTAATTATTCATGGATAGGGTTGGTTTGATTAGAGACTTAAAACATGACTAATTTAGCCACAACATAAAACCCTTTTCCTAATATTAATTAATAAGACAAATGGGGGTGTATTAGTCATTAGCAATAGGGGACACCTATACTTTTTGGGCCGGCCAAGAATAGAGGATAGGGTTGAGCCTCCTTTGTTATTATCCACTCCATTTTCTCTCTCTTGTTCTTCCCCAAAAATTAGAGAGAAGTCTCCATTCCCTCCACCATCAAATCAATCCATTCATCTATCAATCCCTTTCTTTTCTTCTCTATTTTCATCAAGAGGAGGAGCTAGCTAGATTTGGGGAGTTTCGGAACTCGTTCGTATCCATTTGGAGGTCTCTACGTGTCGGTGTCGTATCGGGAGGAGTTTTCTTAGATTCGATCAACCGGGAGGTATAATCTCTTCTCTATTTCATTCCTACATGTATATAGGATTATTTTGAACCCATAGGAATGACCCCCATGGTTGTATCTCCATTTGTGTCCATTTTGTGTCCATTTGGAGGTCATAGGAGTGTCCTTTGTGTGGTATTTTGTGTCCTAGTGGGAAACCCCCAATTTTGGACACACCTAGTGTTTGTAACATTGTGTGAATGATTTATTGTGACTTTAATCTCAGATTTTATATTGTTAGAGTATTTTTCTTAATGTATCATATGGTATCTATATGTATCATATTCTTTATATATATATATATATCTCTCATTTGTTATTTATATGTATGTGTCTATATATTCTATATGTATGTCTATATATATATATATATATATATATATATATATATAGGTGTCTCTCTAATATATATGTATTGTGTGTTTTGTAGGTATATATTGGTGTGTGAGTGTCTTTATATATATGCTTGGTGTGTGTGGAGATTTCGATAGGGAGAGGGATTATGAGAATGAGATATAGAGAATGGGATTAAAGATTAGAGTGATAGAGAGAGTGGGAGGTGAAGGAATGGAGGGGGGATTTATGCCCAGCAGTAGCAGCATGTACTGCTTCATTTAGCAGCAGTGGCTCGAGCTGCTGCCCCCTTGGCAGCAGCTATATACAGAGCAGCATCAGTCCCCACAGGGGACTGCATTGAGCAGCAACAGTAGCACCGTGCACTGCTACTTAGTAGCAATGAGAGGGGGGATTAGCCCCAATGTTGACCCCCTATATGTGAGCCTAAGTGTGGCACTATGTGAGCCTAAGTGTGGCACTATGTGTGCCTATGTATGAGTGTTTTAAGAAATGTTTTGAGAGTGTTTGTGAGGGAAATATTGTGAGTGAGTGAGTGAGTATTGTGTGTGTGAGTGAGTCGTGATTTGAGATAGGTTAGCGTCGTAGTAGTATCCTAATGGGTTAGAAGTTAGGGAGTGATAATTAGACTTGGTATTAGAATACCAAGTTGGAGATAGAGGATGGAAGTGGGTTTTGTGGAATGGTATCCTAAGATACTATAGAGTATCTTATGATACTTAAGATATGTTGAGGGTAACCAACATGTGTCATAAGATGGGTTAGATGAGCTAGGTACTAGGATTTTATGGTTGGTAATGGTTAGGTAGATTAGTGTCTACCTATCCTAGGAAGCCTAGGTTAGTATTCCAAGGTTAGAGTGGTTTACCTTGGTATGTGCAAGGTATTGGTATTTACCTTGTGAAGGGTAAATATAGGTAATGGGGTATAGTTAAGGTATTGTGTTTAACTTCTAAGATGGGCTTAGAAGTTGGTTGTCTAGGTAGGTAATGACTAGATGAGGGTAGTTTAAGCTTGTCTTGACTTCCGTTGACCAAGAGTTGACTTTTTGACCAAAGTCAACTTCAAGTCAACGCTTGACCTAGAATCGCCCCGAAACCAAACCAGAGATGACCAGTTGACTGAAAGTCAATAGTTGGTCAACATTGACCTAAGGTTGACCTAGAGTTGACCAGAGTTGACCAGTTGACCAAAAGCCAACTATAAGTCAACCTTCGACCCCGTTTGACCTAGTTTGACTTGGATTGACTTCCAGTGACCTAGTATGACCTAGTATGACATAGTATAACCTAGTATGACCCAGTTTGATCTAGTTTGACCTAGTTTAACTTAGACTTGCATATCATGACTTAAATTATTTTTCTTTTCATTATAAAACCCTGTTTGACTTATAGTATCTCATATTTAAGTTTGTGATTACTCTGTGCGTCTGTTCACCTTATCAGCTCAGGACTACAGGCGAGTACATTCATTGATAGTTTTCATTGTCTTGAGATATGCTATATCCGATTCAGTTGTAGTGTCTTACTCGATTTCCAGTCACGATAGTTCACAGACTAGTATATGTTGGATCATGACATGAGATGTTGTTCCTAGATTTTCTTGGTATATTGGTACATTCCTGTCTTGTTCCCTGTACTTGTATAGACACCGATTTCTAAGGGGACTTGCTACCCTCTTATTAAATTACGTGTCATGACGTGTCATGTCCAGATCCATTATACTATTCGAGAATGGGAGAATTATTAGGGGTATGTGATCAAAGCCTTCCTGTCACTATATTCTTGTGCTTACGTCACCCACACCTCACGTAGGGTGTAGCGAGATCTTATTTATGTGCTCGTTATCTAGGTTGGCTGGCATGACCCTTTTTAGATTTTTTTGTGATTGTCGGGCCAAGTGGATAGCCTGTCCTGTAACATTTCCCAAGCCGATCACATAACGCTATAATAATTCAAGGCACCTTTTATATTTATTTATCGTATCTTATATCCTGCTCAGTTCTACATTCAGTACTTTTTTCACCATGCTATGATATTCGTTTACTCACATGTTCTACATGCCCTTATGTTATACCTTGATTGGAGACTAAGTTTTATTCGAGAGAAGGGTTACAACCCCGGTCCTTATTTGGTTTAAGGGTTGTAACTCGGCTTTCGAATGGTTCCTAAGTCATCCTATATCTTTCTCTTGTATTTTATTATACTGTCTCTTATAGAATTTGTTAATTCATATGGAACTGCTGTTAGTGTTTGTACTTGCTCATTTTTCTGACAGGATATCGTTGATATATTACAGATAATTCTGAGGCAGACTGCTCGACCTATTATGGCGTCGAGATAGATAGAGTAGCCCATGACTGTGGCCTGATAGTAGTGCCATTAGACTTTGCGCACCCAGAGTAGTGTAGCTTAGTTAAGTTTGCCTGGACTGCGATCCAGCTAGTACTTTCAGACTGTAGTTTTCTATATTATATTTTGTGACCCTGTGATGTTGTGTATATCTTTGGCTTGTGTTGGATCTTGAACTTATTTCCCAATTCCATCTATCATATTTTCTTTCCGTGCTATCTACCTTAGTTTTATCTTGTGATTGAGACTGTATTTGCTATGTCACCTCCATTCGGAGTGTATATACTGTGCAGGTACCTTTATACTGTTTAGTTGTAGTATTTACAGATGTTATATACAGCATTCTACCGCCGATTCTACGACGTAGGCTGGACGTACCCACGTGCTCGTGCCCCTGATAAGGGTGCGAGTCATGATAGCCATCGAGGTACACTCCTGACAAGTAATCTTGATAAGTAACAAGTAACCTGACATGACATGATAATCTTGAAAGGCTGTTGTGACCGCTACCCTGACTTGCTAAGGAACACTTGTCTTGACACCATGGTTGATTTTCTGATTATGATTGTACAAGCTACCTGTCTGGTCTTGCATCATGTCTAGGATGTGGATTTCTGGTTACCACGGACAATGATCCATAATAAATTTGACTAGGTTAATGACTCTATTGATCAAGTAGTTCATATAGAGAGATTTTTCCAGTTACAGGCGATCCCGTTATCCTGGCCATACCTGAGTGGACTTGTAGCCTGTCGAAGAGTAGGGCACATTTCCAGTCCACTGTCATATGGGGCACATCTTAAAATCATAATTGCTAAAAACACTACCATGTGTTGCACTCCAAGTCACCTAATAATTCTATAACTCTTGGTAACTCTAAGCAACCTCGCCTGGATAACCTGGATAGCTGCAGGGCTTATGACTCGGGAGTTTCTCAAATGCATCTTGTAGTAACTAGGCTTGTGATAACCCTAGTTAGTTAAAGTATCAAGCCGTACTCATTGCTTGGCTGTGATTGATGGTTGGAGTCCAGTCTAGTCTTGTCTAGGCAGTACCAGTCTATGATTACTTCAGTACATTACTGTTTATGCTTTATTCTTGTCAATAAATGATTGGAGACTAAGCTCTGTTCAGGTGAAGGGTTACAACCCTGGTCCTTGTTTGGTTTACGGGTAGTAACTTGGTTACCGGAATAGTCCTTTAGTTATCTTACCGTTTATCACCCTATTTTCTCTAACTCATGTCTTTCATTATCATTTATGACTTTATGTGCTAATATGCTGGTTTTAGTTCTTAAGTGAAGCCTCCCTTATGGTACTTGCTCTTTCTGGGGTCTGACCCAGCTGGTTTTGTATTGCCAGATTTTGGAGTAGCTCCCGAGGATCTACCTGTCTTCCAACCAGATGGTGAACACCAGGCGTAACCCTGGCAACGAGTGGGTTTCTTATTTTTCTCTTCCACTCTATTGTAAAATTATTCTTTTGAGGCGTTTAGCCGCCAAGCAAGTGTTAGCTCATGTTAAAACTTATATTCTGTCTGCCTAAGGGCTATAACATGATTGTAAATCCTAGTGTTGATCATGTATAACTTTAACTCTTACTATTCTTCTTATTTTTTATGACTAGCTTCATGATGAATATGTAATGTTTGGGATGCCTTACCTTGTATGTCTGATGATCTAATATCTTGTAATATTTACTTACTTGCTTGAGATTGAGACACTAGGCTTGTTCTTGACCATAAGAGACTGCTGGCTTGTAGTTAAACCCTCATGCATTTAGACAGCCATGACAGTATTGCGAGATGCGTTGCACTTCAATGTACATAGCTGGTTGTGTCTGTCGCCCGCACTCCAGTATTCTGGTTCTGGGGCATGACAACTGGGCAGTGCTAATGTATGTTAGAAATGGTGTATAACTATTTTTCAACATTCAATTGTGCCCTTAACTGTAATGATTAAGAAATATGTATTCGTAAGTGAGGTCCAAACTGTCCGACCAGGTTAATTCTTATGAACTTTCTATATAATCAAAATCAACATTCAAATAGAAAGATAAATATTGACTTAGAGTTTGTTGTTTTATATCCTGAACATGTCAAGATGCTGAGAAATATTATGTACTATTTTATATTCTCAAAAGCTAACTGTGTGTTTATTTCAGCTACAACTAATGCAACAATGTCAATAGAAGGTATCACTTTGGCAAATATCGGTAATTGTGGGTTGTCAGTTGCTTCAGAGGAGTATAGAGATGTATCTTGTTTCGATACTAGTGGAGAGGAGTCTACAATTAGTATAACTGTGGTTGGAGCTTCTGGAGATCTTGCTAAGAAGAAAATATTTCCCGCTCTATTTGCACTCTTTTACGAAGATTGCCTCCCAAAGGTTTAGCCATTAAGAAATTTAGATATTTGGAGTTGTCGTTTATTCAGTCAGTGGACATGGATGGCTAATCTCTAAATTCTTTGTCTACAGAATTTCATAATTTTTGGTTATGCTCGAAGTAAGATGACAGACGATGAACTAAGAAACATGGTCAGTCGAACACTTACCTGCACAATTGATAAGAGGTAATCACAATTCTTGGAGTTAATTTATTATTTTGGTTGTTTGTCTATGTTATTTTAAACTGAATAATAGGGTATTTTTGGTTTGCATTGTCCAATTTTCTTGGAAATAGTGTCTGAATACAAGATATGTTCTCAAATTGTGTTTAATCTTTATATTTTTCTAATGACTATCTAGGGATAGTTGCAGTGAAAAGATGGATCAGTTTCTTCGAAGTGTTTCTATCATTCGGGTCAATATAATTCAAAAGAAAGTTTTACAGAGCTGGATAAGAAGCTCAAAGAACATGAGGTAACTTTTATGAAAAATATAGTATAAACCTCTGATTCTGGTTGATGTGGTTATCTTTTGGATAAGTCCTGATTGATTAATGATACACTCTCTTAGTGATTATCAAGCTTGGTCTTGTAATTTGTGGTTAAAAAGTGGTACATGGTAATAATTGAAAGTAAATGATACTCACTTATGTGGAGAATATTATAAAAGATGATAGAACTGTGCATACTAATGTTTACTACTGTTTATAGCAACAATTTGTGCTAGACTTGTGTTTTCTTGGGTTTCTTTAGTTTTACCTTATACTACCTGAAGCAGATCAATAAAGTTATCCAAACAATTTGGTGTAGACTCGTGTTGGCTTGGGTTGCTTCTATTTTCCCTTCTATTACTACTTGAAGTAGATAAATAAACTTAAATCTGAACAATCTTGAGGTAAACATGTTTGCTTGGGTCACTTCTATTCTCCCTTATATTGCTACATGAAGTAGATCAATAAATTAATCCAATAAGTAAACTTATGTATGTAATATCTCAATGCAATTATTTGGATTAGTTAGAAAATTAGAATCAACATGTGGAATTAAAATCTCTCTTTTGAAGGAAAACAGTTAAAAGACGTGGTCTTTCACCTGTAAATATGCAGTGAAACATCTAACAAAATTGTTTGACAGTTTTTTTTGTCATGCATGTTTAGTATGCTTGCTTCATTAATTTTAGTTAGTTTGCATGGATTTACTTTATTCTCATAGTTTGCAGCTTTGGCCAATTTTTCTGTATGATTATCAGTTCAATTATTAAGTTTTGACTTCCATAGCTCTATACCCTTTCAGCTTGCAGATGGGTTAATTTTAGAGAAGACCTCTTGCCCCTTGGGAGTTTTCCTGATTGTTTTTTAATCACGACCTGATGCCTTAGTTCAGGTATTGCAAAGCCATGTATTTCTTTCCCCATTTCATATGTGTGCCTCATTTGGTACATTCTCCTGCATCTTAAATACCTTCAAAACTACTTTTAACCTTTGCTTATGCTAGAAAACCTTAAGTCAAATAAAAATATGGTCCACATTAACTTTACTTTTCGACGAAGCAAAAATAGAATGATACAAAAATAAGCTAGGAAATGAAAGTCTTCTTAAAAGGAATCTTATTTGATGCTCCATTTCAAATTCAGATGACTTAGTGAGCAATTTAGAGATCTATATCTGATACTTGGATCACATTCACTTGAATTATCCCTGATACTTGGCCAATTATTATATATTGGTTCAGTTTTGCAGCACAAAAATCGTATGAATGTTTGTATCCAAAAATATCTAGGATACCTGTATGCATTTTTACCCATATTTATTTCCCGTACAGCAAACTGAACCGATATCTAATCATCAACGAGAAACTTTACATGATTGATAATTTAGCTAGCCTTCAGATTCTTTACATGATTGATACATGTTTGTGTTATAGTTTCAGTATGGCTAGCCTTCAGATTCTTGTCAAGTGATTCAAATTGTCTCGAGTTCTTGTGTATGCAGCAATAAAGTCAAACTGTATTGACAATTCTTTAATAGTGAGTTGAATATATATAAGAACATATAGAAAAATATATTGATAATTTGTGTTCTTGTTCTCTCAGGAACTTGCTAAAAAATGAAGGTGCATGCATACTTTGAATAGAAAATGCTGTGGATATGGGAGGGATGTGCTCCGATCTGGTTTGCTACTTTTTTTGTTTCATTTTGTATGGTTGGGTTATGTTTTGTGGTGACAAGTGATGGATGTTTGTGGTTTGGATGTGTAAGTGGTATGGAAACAACAGGTGTGGGATATGTGTACTTTGTGGTTGGATTATATTGTGGTTGGACAAGTGAAGAATACATGTGGGGGGATGTGTATTGGAAGTTATTGTTGTATGAACAATAAAGTTTGTTAATATGAAATTTGGATTTTATAGTAATTTGATGTGTGTAGCTTCTGTTTATATATAATTCTTGATGAAATTTTGGCAAGCTTCTGTTGACGGTACTTTGGATAGCTTCCCTTGACAATTGTCAAACGTCAATTTTAATTCAAATCATGTTGCATAATAGCCTGTGAATAAATGCTTTTCTTGACGACTAATAACCGTCATCTAGGACGGAGTCAGGAAAAGTTTTTGCCTACATTGACGGTTTCTAAAAACAGCAATCTTGACAGCTAAATATGGTCAAGAAAAGTGTACTTCATATTACGGCCAAAAACTGCCAAGAAAAGCCCTTCCAGCGACCGTCAAAAAAGGGGGCGCCTTTTCTTGAATTCAGCCTACTTGACGGATCCGCAACCGTCAAGATACCCATTTCTTGACGAGGAATCACCGTCAAGAAAAGCCCTTATTCTTGTAGTGCAAAGTACAAGAAGTATGATCATCAGACATACAATAGTAAAGTGTCCCAAACATTTATACATGGATGATCATGAAGCTAGTCATACCAAAGTAGAGAAGTAGCAAGAGTAATAGTCATACATGATAAGCTCTAGCTATAGTCTAGAATACGCACATCATGTTTTGGTCCGTAGGCTAGATGTCAAGATCCAAACATGAGCTAAACACGTGCTCGGAGGCTAAATGCTACAAAAGAATAATGTACATATCAAGTGAGAGAATGATAAGAAACCCACTCAGACACTCTGGTACTTCGAATGGTCAACGTCGAGTAGATGGTGCGGAAGATCCCTTGGGCTCCTCTATCAGTTCTGGCCAAACAAAACTAGTAGGGTCAGACACCAAATAGCAAGTGCGACAAAGAAAGCCAAACTACGAAATAAAACCAGCAATAATTAACATATCAACAGTTAGAGATACAAATAAGTAGATATGAATCGAGACTTGTGCACTACCAATGCACTTATCCCGAGAATAGAAAAGATAATAAGTAATGCATCATGTGATGTAAAGTAATTGTTTGCCATTAAAAATCAAAGATAGGTATTACAGAAACACTGAAAATGATTGCAAACTCGCTTATACAAAGAAAAGCCTAGAAAGAAATCCTAGGAAATAATTTAAGTACAATTATTTAGTTTTTTGATTCTGGGGGGTAACGGTGGAGGCTCGAAAAAGTGTATCAACTCTGCCTTACTCCTTGGACTATCAGACGCAGTCTTTAGCTCTTGAAGAAATTGTCTTTCGAAGGTTGCCAGCCTTATGTAGGGGTGTGGCACCCTGCTATTTATAGTGGTATGTATTTTGAGCTGCATAGATAGCCTGTGGCCACATGGCTAATCAGCACGTGAAGACCCGCTCTTTGGCCGCCAGCTGTCGATTTGTTGGGATTTTGTTGTAGCAAATCTGGGTGGTTAAGACATGGTTAGCCTACCACGTGTCATATCGCAGGATAGAAATCATTTTAAGCCGCATGAGTCTATCAGTTTTCGACCATATGGAGCCGCATGAGACTCATGCGGCTTAAGTTACAATCTTCCTTAGTCCGCATATAGCTTAAGGACTTTTAAGCCGCATAGATTCTGTATTTTGGGCCGCATAAAGCTCATGCGGCTTGGGTCACCGTCACCCTTGGCCGCATGAAGTTCAGAGACTTTGGGGTTGCATATGTTTGAGCCGCATAAGGTTCATGCGGCTTGGGTAACACTCTTTCTGGCCGTATGAAAGTGTATGAACCCTGATTTTGGTGACGTCTCGCATCTTATCTTTTTGTCAGAGTGTTAGAGCTGTCATTTTTGTCAGTTTTGACAGAACTTATCAGCTTTATCAGACGAACTGATCCACTTGGCTGCATATCTTTCTTCTGCGGTTCGAATCAGTCTGGTTGTCGACAGGCCGTATAAGGTTTTAAATCTGTCATGCGGCTCTCCTTTATGCGGACCTATTTAGCCTAAAGTACATATGTGACAAATTGTGATCCGCATGAACCCCATATTTTCTATGCTTCTACAAGACCCCTTTCAAAGTTTTCAAATTGCAAATTTGGAATACTTTGAATAAGAAGCATGGAGATATGTCAAGCCGCAGGGAGTCTTCAAGTCGCAGGGAATTTTTGAGCCGCGGAGAGATCTCGAGTCGCAGGAAAATCTTGATCCGCAGGAAAATCTTGAGCTGCAGAGAGACCCTATCTGCCTGCCAGCTGTCACTGCTGTATTTAATTTTCTTGATTAGGTTGTGGATTTCTTTTCGAGATAAAGCCGACGGTTACTAGCAATAAAGTCCCCAAATGTCGACATTATCTTTAATGATCTCGAGAATCGAAGAGGCGCTCTTCAACAACTCTATAAATAAGGGTCATTCGGAGCGAGATTTTTCTCTTTCACGACTTCATCATACTTTCTGCTATGGCTCCAAAAGCTTCCAAGTCGACTGGTGTGGCGGCCAAAAGGAAGGGAATTTTTTCTCCGTCGAGAGCGGCAGACCCTCCTTCCATTCATCCCGACGTACAACTCCCTATCAAGAGTAAGGATGGTGGGAAGGCGATGACTAAAATTTTGAATGGCCATATCGCATATTTTATGCGCATGCCTGTCGTATACTGCCTTTGTGCTTTAAGTCTGGTCGATGCATTCCCTATCTCATTTGGATCGCATGTGTTCTGTATGATAGGGCCGCATGGGCTGAGCCGCATGAGCGATGCTTATTCAAACTTGAACCGCATAAGTGACCCATGACTGATCTGCATGAACACTTTTTGACTGAGCCGCATAGGTGCCTCATGACTGAGCCGCATGAGCATTTTATGATTGGGCCGTATGAATAATGTACGACTGAGTATTTCATGACTGAGCTGTATGAGTACTTCCTGACTGAGCCGTCCTCATGACTTTGGGCCGCATGAGTACTTCATGCCTGAGATGCAAAAAATACATAAGTGCTTCATGACTGAGCTGCATGAGTTGCATAAACTGCATAAGTGCCTCATGACTGAGCCTCATGAGCACTCCATGACTGAGCCACCTAAGTGTCTCATGCCTGAGCCGCATGAGTTCTGTTAGGCCGCATAGCTAAAAATGGAGTCCTTTGTTTTTATATGACTATCTTCTTTCTTTGATTTTTGTAGCATCCACGCCGAAGGCTGAAACTATTGTGAAGGAGGAGATGCTGCCCCCTTTCATCAAACAAGCGTCACCGTTTGTTGAAGAGGAGGTGATACCAAAAGTTGAGGTAAAAGAAGAGCTGGCGTCCACCTGGAAGGGAATTACTCCCATGATTGAGGCTGCTATGAAGGAGGAACCCAAGTCTGAGGGTAGCAGCACTGGGAGTTCTAACCCTCTTGCTTCTGCCGAAGACCTTAATCAAATAGATCTTTCGTATACGAAATGGCTGAGAGAATGGTATATGCATCAACGCAACTATGATCCTTGACTGTAGGGATCCATGGAATGCCATGTAATTGTTGTTTCCAGGAATATGAGAAATATGCGTTCGTATTTGTCTTTGTGTTTCTATCTGTCTTTAGCTGTAGTTCATTTTTTGCTTCTTTTGGATACCAGTGTAATCCTTTACTGAAGGTGTAGTCCTATGAATGTAACTGAGTTTGAATAAACAGAATACACTCACTCTATTCTTTATTTGTAGTATTTTGTGGTGCTTGTACTAGAGGGCCTAATACAGCATTTGTATTTGATAAAGGACATCCCATTGGGTGATTTTTGTGGACCTATTGCCCTTTTGTGCATCTGGAAATATGAGCAAATAGATTTGAATGATATTTTGTGGACCTACTACTCTTTGGTACACCGATGGTGCGAGTAATAGATTAGGATAACTTTTATGGACTTATTACCCTTTTTGTGTTCTCGCGATGTGAGTACTAATAATAAGTGGAGAGAAAACCAACCTATTTACTCAGAGGTAATGAGGACGTGGTAAAAAGGGTCAAAAATAAAGCCTCCCTACTCAGAGGTAATAAAGACGTGGTAGAAGTAGGCCTAATGGGGATACACAGAATAACTCAGAGGTGCTATCAACGTGGAAGTTCTATGTATTGGGTGGTTTATTTGTGATGGACGGGAAAATAACTCAGAGGTAATATGGACGTGGTTTTTTTTTTGTTTGGGAATTTTGTGGACCTATTACCCTTTTTGTGCACCGATGGTGCAAGTAATAGATTAGGATAAGTTTTATGGACCTATTACCCTTCTGCGCACTGGTGGTGTGGGTAATAGATTTTGAGGCAAACTCTTGTAGAAAAAAAATTTAGTGTGGAAGTTCATAGATATGACCAGAAGATGAGGTATGAATCCACTCGGAGAAGTCTGAGAGTAAGTTAAGTGGTACCTGAAGGTACATAACTCAACAATTTAGGAGATTTGAGGTCAGAGTGTAAGTTCAGCAATACTAGGGGGTACATAACTCACAATCTGAGAGATAGTTGGATGATGTCGTTTAGACATAATATTTCTTGAGAAACTTGCCGTTGATGGGCATCATGAGCAAGTCTATATTTTGTTTTGCGAGACGGTACGCGCCGTTGGAGAATACGGTCTCAATGATGAACGGACCCTCCCATTTGGGTTGGAATTTATCGGGGGTCTTATGAGTCATGACCATTGGTCTGCGAATGACCAAGACGAGATCGCCGACTTGGAATATTCTCTCTTTGACTTTCTTGTTGAAAGTCCGAAATATGCGCGCTTGGTAGAGCTCTATGCTTTGTTGAGCTTGTAAACGCTTCAAGTATAACACTTTCAACTCTTGTAGCCGTCGGCGGTAGTTATCATCCGACGTTAACCGGTAAGTAAGGGCCACTCGAAGTGAGGGGATCTGAGTCTCCAATGGGAGGACTACCAAGCTCCCGTAAACCAAGGAGAACGGTGTATTTCCTGTAGCCATCCGAATCGTGGTACGATATGCCCATAAGCACTCGCCAAGCTTTTCATTCCAGTCGCGTTTGTTTGAAGACACGAAGTTTTTGAGGAGCTTGATTATGGTTTTGTTGAAAGCTTCAGCCAGACCGTTAGCCGATGTGTTGTATGCTGTCGAGGCCATTTTCTGAATTCGATTCTTGTCACAAAATCGATAGAAAGCGTGGCTTGCAAACTGCGGACCATTATCGTGAATAATCCTCCGGGTCAGCCAAAACGGTAGATGACGTGATGTTTTATGAAGCTAATCATGTTCGATGTCTTCACCTCTACAAGCGGAACAACTTTTGCCCATTTGAAGAAGTAATCGGTGATTGCAAGTATGAA
This sequence comes from Iris pallida, assembly GCA_029216955.1. Classification (NCBI taxonomy): domain Eukaryota; kingdom Viridiplantae; phylum Streptophyta; class Magnoliopsida; order Asparagales; family Iridaceae; genus Iris; species Iris pallida. The sequence goes on along the minus strand of JANAVB010021595.1, from coordinate 6,514,778 downwards.
CCGATGCCCCTAGACGACGGTAGGGTGATTGGCCCAATGACGTCCATTCTCCATGCTTCAAATGGACAAGAGGCCACTGTCGGGTGCAAGAATTCAGATGGCAGATGTATAAAATCTGTATGGATTTGGCAACCCTTACACTTCTTTGCATAATCAACTGCATCTGCTACCATTGTGGGCCAGTAATAACCCATCCGGCAGAGACGATCTTACAATTTTGGGCCAGGTTGGTGAGCCCCGCAATTACCGTCGTGAGCCTCGCATAAGGCTTCTTTGGCTTCTATATTTGATAGGCATCTTAATAGCAGTCTATCGTAGGATCGTTGATATAACATTTTCGTCTCCGTATCATAGAAGAATCTGAGAGAGCGTCTTCTGATTGAAGTTGCTTCCTTCACATTCTCTGGCAGAATTTCGTAGACTACAAAGTCGATGAGCGGGCATCTCCAGTCTTGTATGTTGTGGGTTATCTGGACAGAATTACTCGTACCCAGTTAGATGTTATTCTTGGGACAGACCAGCTCATGGCCTATTACGTCGACTAGATGATGAGTATCATTCGGAAGTGCCAAGGAAGCGGCGAGGCCTGCTAGGGCATCGACTTTGATATTTTGGAGTCTAGGAACATGCTCTATAAAGAAACCATCTAGGGTTGCAATGATGGCAATTGCTGTCTGATAGTAGGGAATCAGGTCCTTATTACGAACCTCGTATGAACCTCGGATCTGGTTAACAACCAACTGCGAGTCACCATATGCTTCCAGGTACTTGATCCCCAATTATTTCACGAGTTGGAGTCCGATGACTAGAGCGTTATATTCGGCTATGTTGTTTGAACAGGGTTCTGTAAGAGAATACGCCCGATTGACTACTAGTCCAGAGGAAGAAATTAATACCACCCCGACTCCAGCGACGATATCACCTTGTGGCCCCGTTCTTAAAGCACCGTCAAAGAACATTCACCAAATAGCGTCATGTGAAGTCATATTTGAGGCGACGACTTCATCGGGGATTTTTTCATAAATTCTAGCTGTTTTTGAGCCTGGATGGGCTGCTAGAAAGTCGGCCAGGACTTGACCATTGACAGCCTTCTGCGAAACAAAAACCATGTCGTATGGGGATAATAGTATCGCCCAGGTGGCTAGACGAGAACTGAGTACGCCTGGCTTGGTCATGAGAACCCTGAGAGGATTAACTCGTGAAATAATGTGGATGGTCTGCCCTATCATATAGTGTCGTGTTTTCTGAATGGCGAACACTAGGGCAAGGCACTCCTTCTCCACGGCGGTGTACCTATGTTTCGGTCCTACCATCATCCGGCTGAGATAGTAAATAGCTTGTTTATGTCCCGCGTCATTATTATGTGCTAGCAAAGCACCGAGGGAGTGTTTCATCGCCCGTACATAGAGCAGGAAGGGCTTTCCGTTGACCAGGGCTACCAAAACTGGCAGATTCGTTAGGTACTCCTTAATGTCATCAAAGGCATGCTGACATTCCTCGTTCCATATGAAAGAGACACCTTTCCTCATGAGTAGAGTGAAGGGTTGACATCGCCCTGAGATGTTAGATATAAACCTTCTGATATAGGCTAGTCTTCCCTGAAGGCCGCTGAGTTCACGGAGGTTCCTCGGTAGACTCATCTCCAGGATTGCTTTTATTTTGTCGGGATCTATGTGAATGCCCCAGAAAGTAACGACAAAGCCCAAGACCTTCCCGCTGGACACGTCCAGGAAAGACTTGGAGGGATTCATCTTCAGGTTGTGCGCTCGTATGAGGTCGAACACTGTTCTCAAATCATGTAAGTGATCATTTTTGGAGCGACTTTTGACGGCAATGTCGTCAACGTAACACTCCACCGTCTTGCACAAATGAACTCTGAAGATGACAGTCATAGCCCGTTGATATGTAGCACCGATGTTCTTCAGACCGAAGGACAGGATCGTATAATAATACACGCCGATCGGTGTTCGAAATGACATATGCTTCTCGTCATCAGGAGACATTTTGATTTGGTTATATCATGAAAAGCTATCCATAAAGGACATGCGCTCGAAGTCGCACGTATTATTGATTATTATGTCGGTGATAGGAAGAGGGAATTCATCCTTAGGGCATGTCGCATTCAGATTGCGGAAGTTGATGCAAATTCAGATCTTTTCGTTCTTCTTGATGACTGGTACTACATTGGCTACCCATTCTGGGTGCTGCTCTTCACGGATGAAACCGCTAGCTATAAGCTTGTTTACTTCTGCTTCAATGGAGTTCATGATGTCTGGACGAAACCGTCGCTGCTATTATTTGACTGGTTTTGCGTCCAGATAAATGTTGAGCTTATGAAGTACGATCTCGTGATTTAGCCCTGGCATGTCTTCATATCTCCAAGCAAAGATGTCGATGTATTCTCTGACGAGTTGCAACAATGACTCGCACTCGTCGTTTGTCAGGCTTTTACTGACGAAGATTGGCTTTGGAGAGGATTCATCACCGAGGGTAACTTGTATGACCTCGTCCTCAGTAGGAGGATTACGAAGTTCAAAGCATTTCTCCCATTCTGTATCTAGTTGCTGGACCCACGGCTCCAACTCAAGTGGTTCGAGCAGATCTTCGTCTTCCTCTTCGATATCAACGGATGTTATGTTGACAGATAATGTCTGTCTAAATATATCTCGAATGCTATTATCAGAGTTGTAAGTGGGTGACTCGGACGAATGAGAGTGCCACTCGCATTCTTTATCGAAACTTTCGGGCGTTGTTGGTGGTGTAACATACCCGAGGCCATGTCTAGATTTGTGATAATGGTCCTGAGGTTTCCCTGCCGGTGCCGACGGCTGTAGAGGCAATCGCCGACCACTGCCGTAGTTTAGACCCGGGATAGCCTCCATGTCGTACCCCTGCTTTTGCATGAAGTACTTGGCTTGAGGACTATACAGGTAGAGCGGTAATATTCGAGCGTCAGGTCCGAGATCGAACTCTTATGGCGTAAAAGAATGAGGACCATATTTTCGGCCAAAGATGATTGTGTGATCCCGTCCTCTTCTGTCTGGGACCAGAAAGTAAGCGTCTTTAATGGGAGAAAGTTGATTTCGGGTATGGACGGTTGTCACCCATGTGTATAGGCTAATGTCTAGACAGTCCCGTATAGCATACATTAGATTAGGCTTAGCATACTCGGAATAGTCTAACGGCAGCCTCTTATTGATGAAATA